>VTGD01000177.1:0-77797 GCA_013406985.1 Calonectria crousiana | reverse complement strand
CCCCCCCCCCCCCCCCGACGCCGTCGTACCTTGCTGCTGATCCGCCCCTCCCTCCCACGGCAGCCCAGCGCCGCTGCACCACTGCTCTCCCGCGTCCTGCCAGCGCCTGAGCCAGAGCTCCTGCGAGCCTGCTGCAACACCAACCAAAAAACCTGCAACCCAAACCCGCTGCCACCGACCATCCCTCCGAGAACCTCCAACAATTGCCCGCCCACACCTCGAATGCGGATGCGGTTCCAACCCTCCCCCACCGTCCCAGCTCGATCCTAGCCGGGAATGCGATCCCCGCCTTGAGCGGCCCCATTCCCCTTCACCCTCGGCCGCCGACTTCCCCTCCCCCCCCGAGCCGCCCTCTGCCCTCTCACGAGTTCGAGCCGAGTCGAGGCTCTCCCCGCAAGGGAACCGCCGCTGCTGAGCATCGTCCGGGGCAGACGCCGCCTGAGAGATGGTGCCCGACCGCCAGTACCAGACCAATGGGCGCGCCGCCGTCGTGGCTGCCCGCGACCGCTCAAACACACCCGGCACTCCCTCGCGCAAGGAAAAGGTTCGCGAGAGCTCTGCCCTGCAGGACCCAGGACTTAAGGACTACGTGCGTACAAAACTGTGCCCCCTTTTGCAATTTTCAATACCAGAGCTTCCTGCGCCTGCAAGTCTCAGGCGCCGCCGGCGTGTTAGGCTGTAATAATATGAGTACAAAAGTGCTAACATGAGCATTTTCATACAACGTGCAGCGCTTAGGTGAATGTCTCGGCAAGGGCGCCTTCGGCTCCGTCTACAAGGCTTTCAACTGGGGAACCGGCGAGGCCGTCGCCGTCAAGCAAATCAAGCTTGCCGATCTGCCAAAGAGCGAATTGCGCATGATCGAGGTAGGTTTTGTTGACTTGCGCCTCTGCCTAATTGGGGATGGCTAGTCATGGGATTGGAATTGCCATGCTGACACGGCGTTTAGAGTGAAATCGACTTGCTCAAGAATCTTCACGTAAGATGCCTCTAATTCTTGCTGTTATGCAAAAATAATCTAACAAGGATTGAATTAGCATGACAACATTGTCAAGTACATTGGCTTCGCCAAGTCGGTAGACTGCTTAAACATCATATTGGAGTAAGACCCTCTTTTTCCTCAGCCTAAAACATGATCAAAACTGAACCGAGGCTAGATACTGCGAAAATGGTTCTCTTCACTCCATCTGCAAGGCGTATGGCAAGTTTCCCGAAAATCTGGTCGGTGTGTACATGACCCAGGTTCTCCTTGGTCTCCAGTATCTCCACGACCAGGGTGTTATCCACCGAGATATTAAGGGCGCCAACATCCTGACCACCAAGGATGGTACCGTGAAACTTGCGGATTTCGGTGTGTCGACGAGCACGTTGGCTGGCGGGCAGGACAAGGAGGCCCAGGTCGTGGGGACTCCCTATTGGATGGCTCCTGAAATCATCCAGCTGTCTGGTGCCAGCTCAGCATCGGATATCTGGAGCGTTGGATGCACTGTGATCGAACTGCTGCAGGGCAAACCCCCGTATCACAACTTGGCTGCCATGCCCGCCCTGTTCGCCATCGTCAATGATGATCATCCGCCTCTGCCGGAGGGCATCTCTGCTGTAGGTGTGCCGCGATGCTTTCCCTGTGTGCGGTTTCTAACTTCTCTAGGCTGCACGAGACTTTCTCATGCAATGTTTCCAAAAAGACCCGAATCTCCGAGTTTCCGCTCGCAAGCTTTTGAGGCATGCGTGGATCACGGGATGCCGCCGAGCAGAAGCCCCCGTGTCAAAGGCCCCGTCCAACTTCAGTCAGGCCGTCGAAGAAGTCAAGCAGTGGAACAAGGCCCTGAAGTCCTCAGAGTCGTCCCTGCGCGCTTCAATCGGATCCGAGGCTGGTCCCTCAACCCGATTCAACGGGGGCACGCCAAACAAGGCGCCCTTGGCACTTGCAAAGCCTCGACCTGGTGTTGAAGCTTTCAGCAAGCCTGAAATTGCCGGTACGTCGCAATCTTCTCGGTTTATCCTCTCGTTTCTTGAACCTTGGGGTGCATGATCGCTTGCAATAGCCTCTCAATTTGGATGAGTTTAACCTACCAAATCAAAAACTGACTTTAACCGTAGATGACGACAACTGGGACGACGACTTCGCGACAGCCATTTCACCCAGCGCTCTTCAGTTGCCCCATCTGAAACCGCAGGACAACTTTGGTGGTCTATTGTCAAGCGATCGCCTGAAAGCATTTGCCTCAGTCAATGATAGCAGAAACGACAGCACCAACTATGATGACGACTTCGAGGGGGAGCTCATGACAATCAAGGGACTCAACCATTGGCAGGATTCCGATCCTCTAGAACAGACTATCCGACCCCTTCCGAGGAAGCCCGAGAAGCCCGTGGAACCCCACAAATCGCATCATCGAAACAAGTCCAGTATCAGCAAGACACCAAACGCAACGCGGACAAAGTCGCCAACCAAGCCCCACTTTAATCGGTTCGAGCTGCCCTCAAGGCCGGATGTGGTATACCGGGAACAAAGCATCGAAGATTTCTCAGACCTCTTTGTGGACAACGACAGTGTTTTTACACGCCAGCCAAACCAGGTGCGAAAGGTAGGTTTCTTTGTTGCTAGCGTGTCTCATTGCTGACGCGTTTCCCAGAACTCACGGCAAGGCGATGCACCTCAACTCTTTCACCCCTCTGACCTCACGAGTCTGCCTCGATCAATGCAGAATCCCCTCGGCGAAAGCATGAAGAAGAAGCTCGTTTCGCGGCCATCAGTGTTGCCGGATCGACCTATGCGGCGAACTCGGTCATCAATTGAAATCACAAAGTTTGCTGAGGATGATGACGAGGATTTCAGTGACGTTTTCGGGCCTGGGCATTCGGTTGCGGAAAAGGAGGAAAGCGAGCGAGGGTCCGAGGACGGCCTGATGCTCTTGTCCAGGGTCTCGAGTAATTCATGGTTGGGCGACGATGATGACGAAGACGACCCATTCGCATCAATGGATCCCGGTTGGGACGAGATGGACCTGGAAGCCAACATTGCAAGAGATAGGCACGCCAGATTAGCAGAGAGGGTCGAGGGTCTGGTGAGATCTTTGAAGTCATCAGAAGGAGACGACGCCCTAGCCGAGTATTCGGAAGATTTGGTAAGTTGTCGTAATCCGGCGTGAGAGACTCCAGGCTAACCATGTGCAGCTCGTCTTATTGTGGGAAAACAGCGAGGTGAAAAACCTTATCATCAGCTCCCACGGATTGTTGCCAATCTTGGAAATTTTGGAAACATGCACTCTGAAGAGTTTGCAGTACATGATTTTGCAACTGCTCAAAGTTGTTAATGCGGTGAGCGCAACCGACACCCACTACTCGATGTCTAACTAATGCGTTTCTTGAAGATTATCCTTGACGATGTTGAAATCCAAGAAAACCTGTGCTTTGTGGGTGGTATTCCCATCATCACCAGATTTGCGGCCCGACAGTACTCGGACGAGATTCGTCTTGAGGCAGCGGCCTTTGTGCGGCAGATGTATCAAACATCGACTCTGACACTGCAGATGTTCGTCTCAGCCGGTGGTTTGAACGTGCTCGTTGAATTCCTCGATGAAGACTACGATATGGCCCGGGACCTGGTCCTCATTGGTGTGAATGGTATTTGGAACGTGTTCGAACTGCAGGGCCCGACTCCCAAAAACGACTTTTGCCGAATCTTTTCCCGTAGCAAGATTTTATACCCTCTAGCGCTAGTGCTGCACAGAGTTCTCGATGAAGAAGGCGAGGATGAGCTGGATGAGCTCATTGAAGGACGCATCGTCAACATATTCTACCTCTTCAGCCAAGCGGAGAACTACGTCAAGGAAGTGGTAGCAGACCGACAAGTGCTGAAGAGCGTGCTCAAGGATCTGCGCCGAATGACACCTATTCACCAGATTACGATGCTCAAGTTTATCAAGAACCTATCGATGCTTTCCACGACTATCGAATCCCTCCACTCAGCCGATGCAATCGAGTTTCTCATCGATCTCCTCAGCTACAGCATGAAGAAGGGCCAGACCCATTTCCGCGAAATCTCCAACCAAGTGCTTAATACACTGTTTAACCTCTGTCGACTCAGCAAGGACCGCCAAGAAGACGCGGCCGTGGGTGGCATTGTTCCCCTGCTCCTGCGAATCATGCAGACGGATCGCCCGCCAAAGGAGTTTGCCCTACCGATCCTGTGCGATATGGCGCATTCCGGGTCCAAGGGGCGCAGGTATCTGTGGCAGAACAAAGGCCTGGACTTTTTCGTTTCGCTCTTGACAGACCAGTACTGGCAGGTGACGGCTCTCGATGCTATCCTAATCTGGCTTCAGGAGGAAACGGCCAACGTCGAGAGCCACCTGGTAGACGGCCATTTCACGCGGGCCATTGTAAGCTGCTTCAACACCAACAAAGTCAACTCGTTCGACTCAAACCTGCTTGAGCCCCTTCTCAAGCTGCTGCGCCTGAGCCCGTCGGTCGCGGCGTCGTTGGCGAGGCCCGAGATGTTTGCAGGCATTGCGCAGCGGCTGGGGCACAAAAAGGCGGTCGTGCGGCTCAACCTGCTCAGGCTGGTGAGGACCATTATCGACGCGTGCGAACCAGGGCTTGGAGGTGGAGACGGCGCAAGATCGCTCAACAGCTCTCAGGTTCGGTCGCTCATGGAGGCCATCCAGACCCTGGCCGAGCAGGACTCTGCCGTTCTGGTGCGCAACCTGGCGTCAGAGCTGGTGAGGTCCAACATTGATGTTTCCCCGATTGCGCACGAGGGGGCCCCCAGCGCAGTACCCAGCTCGACGTCGTCCCGGAGAGGGTCGCGGCGTAACACGAGCTACACCCCTCCCGGACTCCACTCAGCCATGTCGGTTCCACAGACACCGACGCACAGAAGCCGCGCCAGTCTGGCCAACAACGCATACGTTGAAGTCGCGGCCAGCCCCCGCCGGTCTGCAGCCATCGAACGAGAGGGAATGCTCTACCGGCCACGGAGCAGGGATGGCCCGACAGGTATCCCTCGACGCGTAAGTGGAGAGTCGATATCGCTCGGCAACGCAGGCGGCAAGAGCCGTCTTCCCCGTACATCCATGGCTGGCTCAGGCAACGCCAGGATGGCCGCCGGAAGTGCCGGTGCCGGCATCATTCGAGCCGACACGCCCATCATCGGCCGCAGCGAACGCAGCGACAGCAGCCTGAGCAACAAGGAGAACGTCGTCCGCGTGTCTCACAGTCGGGATGGTCTCAGAAGCCGCGATGGGCTCGGAAGCCGGGACGGGCTCGGAAGCCGCGATGGACTTGGCAGCCGAGACGGACTCGGGAGCAGAGACGGCGGCGGTGGTGGCCTGGGACTAGGACTCTCCAGTATGCCACCTCCTCCTACGGCAGGTCTCGGCATAGCCAAGAGACGAAATCGAGTGCCCGGGGAGTTCAAGTGGTCATGAACATAACCCTCTTGCGCGTTCACGCATGCATACATGCATACGTATGTATGCACGCATGGGATGATCGGAACGTCTCAATACGAGCACGAAAGAAGCGGGGGCCTGGCACCGTCCCAGCGGCACATTCTCGTTGAAAGCGCAAAAGAGCTGCAGTGAAGGAGAACAGCCATTTTAATATACTTCGCTCCCGCTCTGCTGCCACAACAATCCCTATCCTGGTGGGGGGAAGAAGCACCCACCGCTCCCCTTCACCATATAACTGTTCTCTTCTAACATATTTCTTCTCCACTTTGACAGGCAGGCCCATAAGCTGGTCCAGGTTTGCATTTGCGAAAGGGGGGGCTTTTTTATTTCTTTTCTTTTTTCATTGGTCGGATGGTCGGTTGGGCAAGGAAACATGGGACATGTACGAGTGAAAAAGGGCAAGGCAAATAGATAGGGATGGATGGGTGACACGAGCGAGACGAGATGAAAACTATGACGAGTTGAAGACGAGACTAGAGCGAGAAGAGAAGGGGGGGAGGCGGTTGACTTTGCTTTGGCGTGATGGATATAGGCCGGCAAGCAATTGCAATCACAGCGTTGGACAAGACTTGAGCAAACCACCATGCCAAAACGATGCCGGTTAAGCTTAGTGATGACGTACAATTTATATTGTTCGAACCAAGTTTCTCAGGACGAACCCATTGCGTTTTATCTGTATATATGGATGCATGCACATTCCTCTATCGAGTCACTTCACAATCATGAGCCATACAATTTAATTGAAGTGGCCGTCAATTTATGTTGTGCCAATTCCTAAACTATTTCTACATCTACTTCACCCTGCTTGTCATGTCTCCCGTATCCTCAGTTCAACGACGACCCAAGGACATGCGCTGTGTAAAACGGTATTTCTTCCGCGCCAACAATCCACAGAATCCACTCGTTCTCCAAACGACAAAGACAATGACAAGACAGTGAATAGATGAGATGCTCGAGGAATGCAACGAAAGCAAATGTCGAATTTGCCAGACATGTGTCCCTGCCGAGACCGCCGGCCATGACTTACGCCAAAGGTCCATCTAACCGCCTCCCGGAGACGACACATTAGACTTCTCTCCTTTGCGTGGTTTTCTCATCCTCATCGGTGTAAGATTCCTCGTCATCCCCCTCAAAAAAAAAATAATGAGCCCGAACAGTCCCGTCTGGACTTAAGACAGAATAATTTTCGGGCATCTCCCCCTAAATGTCGTGGCCAGGTGAAAAGAATTCTGAAAGAGAGACTCTGAAGAGAATTATAAACTGCGGTAGGTAATGAAAAGCGTGAAGCTAAAAGTCGTGGTTGATCCACTCATGATGAAGGATAAAGACATAAATACTCCACAGTGTTACTGAAGAAAGGGACCCAACGAAAACCATCAAAATGCAGTCCGCCAGTCCAAATAATCATGTGAAAAAGAAAAATTCCGGGCACATAAGTCGTGAAAAAGTGTGTGATCGTTTTCAAGCCGCAGCGTCACCTAAGCAGCCGGTGTGCTCTTGGTGAGCACCAGTCTAGGTGCCTTGCGCTGGTTGTCGGCCGACTCCTGCGCCTTGGCAGCTCGCAGAGCGCCATTCTTAAACACATTCGCAAATGAGTTGTTGTCGCTGTCACCAGCAGAGCCAGTGCTATCAACACTTCCCGAGCTCTTGCGGCCCTTCTGACGCGAGCTTGGGCGCTCAGAGCCGATGGCACCCCAGGTGCTGGTGGTAGAGGCTCGCGAGTTGTAGCAGTCCATTTCGCCAGCCAGGCTGCCGGAGCCGCTTCGTCCAGAATCAGACTCGTTGTCAGTGATGGGAGTGCTCGACTCTTCGGCAGTCTCGGAAACGGGGCTCATGCTTCCGCACGAGCTGCCGGTACCCTTGCGGCGCTCCATGCCAGCACGGACGAGGTTGTGAACGGCAGATCGGCGGGTGCGGGTGGCAAAGTTCTTGCTTCCCTCGTGCTTGGCAGTGGGCTTCGCCTTGAGCTCATCCAGGGATGGGGGGCCACGCGGCTGACGAACAGGGTGCTCACCAGCACGGGCCTGGCCGGGTCCGTAGCCCCCAGTCAGAGGAGTCATCGGGAAGGCGGCAGACTTGGGGCCGGCGGACTTGGGGGCGTCAGAGGAAGCAGCAGCAGCAAGAGCGCTGTTGACGGGAGCAAGCGAGGAAGCCTTCTTGTGACCGCGGCGGAACGCATTGGCGGATGGCGGGGGAAGAGGAGTGACCTCGCTGGGTGAGTCATATCGCTTGGGGGGTGAGTTGCTTCGGAAGTTGAAGGGCTGGTTCTCCGCCGGGGGTGAGACTTGAACGGAGGGAGTGCCCTGCTGCAGTTGCTGTTGATGCTGCTGTTGCTGCTGCTGCTGCTGCTGGAAGCTGCTGAATCCAGGAGTCTGGGGCTGCTCGGTGTAGGGCGAGGAAATCTGAACCTGGGCTGAGTTGTCAAAGTAGTACTGGCCGGTCATCGGGTTGTAGTAGACCTGCTGGGTCTGCTGGGCCTGCTGGCTCATGGCAGCCTGGACCCCGAGCTGCTGCTGCATGTTGCGAAGCTGCTGCTGCTGCTCGTAGAGAGCCAGCTGCTGCTGAGTCAGCTGAGGGTTGTTGAGGTTGAGCTGCTGAAACTGCTGAGCAGCTGCCTGCACGCTCCTAAGCTGCTGCTGGAGGCGCTGCTGCTGCTGGGCCAGGTACATGTTGGTCGCCACAAGCTGGGCGTACAGGTTGGGGTCCATGTGCTCCTGAGCCTGCTCGTCGATTGGGAGCTCTGGCGGAGCGAGAACCTGATCGACCGTGTACTGCTGGTTCATCATCGAGTTGAAGCTGTTGTGGCCACCGTACTGAGGAAAAGCAGTCTTGGGGGCGTTGTAGATGCTGTCCTGGCCCATGCCGTAGGCGTTTCCAGCCATGGGGTTGCGGGCAAATTGCTGCGCCGGTCCCGCGGCAGTGGGAGACTGAGGGCCAAAGGAAGCAGCAGTGGCAGACTTGGGGGCCGTCCTCAACCCGGCAAGGAGATGTGAGCGGCTGGTGCGAGGAGTGGGAGCACCGTTGTCCTTGTCCTTGTTCTGCTTGATGGCATCAAACGAAAGAGGCTTGACGTTCTGCCCACCGCGGCGGGCGGCCAGGCCACCAGAGGGCATTGCCAAGCCGTTGGGAGCGAAACCGTTGGAAGACATTTGAGCAAGACCGCCTGCGTCCATAGCTCAAAATGTGGATACGGGAGGTTGTGTGAAGGAAATATCGAAATCGTTATAAAGAATGGACGGGAATCGATGAACTCTCGTTGAGAGACTGATCGGTGCCGAATTACGAAGCTTGATGGTATTGTAGAGTCAATTATGCGCTGCGGGTATCTCGGTCGAATCGACGGGACGATGCCTTTGAAAATCGGGGTTGCTGAATGGGAAAATCGAGGGCGATTTATCGCGGAGCGGAGAAAAAACGCAGATCCAAGAAAGCGCAGTTATATCGGGCGAGAAAAAAGCTGGCAAGGGAGTGGGTTCACGAGTATTTCAGCTCGCGACGAGAATTAAAAAGAAGTGTATTTGGATGCAAGAAAGGAAAGGATGTTGTGAATGAAAGGGTGACGCAGAAGATGCTGTCAGTGGAAGGAGTGCCTTGAGCGAAAGTTCTCAGGCCAAAGGCGACAGGCTGTCGGAAGGGCGGATAAGGCCAAACAGGCAGGGATCTGAGGCCGGTGGCGAGTGGGCAAGAATCCCTTCTCGAACCAGTGGCGATCCGACGTCGAAGAGGCAGGAGGCAGAAACCCGGGGGGCAGCTGCTTAAATGCTCTCTTGAGTGCGAAGGACGTCAAACCGCGGTCGGGCGGCAGCCGAGCGGTGATGAAGGGGTTGCGGTGTGACTGTGAGATTCACGCTCCAAGCGGCAAGTCGGGTGATCAACACGACTAGACACACAAGCACCAGCTGGCTTTTCTGTCCGGGACGAGAGAGAGACAAGACAAGGGATGAGAAGAGGTCTTGGCCAGCTGTGTTCCTCCAATTTTTTATTTCCTTTTTCTGTGTGTGAATTTTTGAATTTTCTCCGTTGAGGGTTGGTGTCCGAGAATCGCGGTGCAGATTGGTGGATGGTCGGATGGAAATTAGGACGTAGTGGTGTAGGGCGGCTGGTGTGCGCGTGCGCCAAATAAAAAGCAAAAGAATACGAAGAATAAAGTACAGAGATTAAAAATGGCGAGTATCACCAGCAGATGCGCCTTTCCAGAACCTGTGGCTGGACGTTTTTCTTTATCTTTGTTTCCGGTATCTTGCAATCTTTATTCCTGGGGCCCGACGGGAATGCGATGCCGTGCGTTTTGGTGTGCGGTGTAGGGCGAGGGCGGGCGAGGGCGGGCAAAGGAGCCGACAACGACGACGAAGGGGAACTCGACAACGTGGACGCAAACACTTGGTGCAAACGTGGCAAAGAGGCGACGGGCGGAAAGAGAGATGGAGGGAAAGAAAGAAGGAAGGGCGGATGAGAGTGGCAGAGGTGGAAGGGGAGAGGGAGGAAAAGGAAGTGGTGGAGAGAAATTCAGAGGCGAGCGACGGGAGTGAAGAGGAAAAAAAAGAGAACGAGAAGAAGTGCGGCAGCGTGAGATGGAGTGGGAATAAGGGACTGGGAGGCGTGGTCCGAGAGGGAAGACGAGGGTTTGGCGGGTATGCTAGGCTGGAGAAAGCACGAACAAAGCCAGACAGCGAACAGAAAGCACGAACGAACGGGTGGACTGGGTCCGGGTGTGCAGCAGGGGGCGTGAGACCATGAAGGGAGCGACTGACTGGGACTCGGGAAGCACGAGGGGACTAGGCCACTGGGGCGCTGGGCCACCGGGCACTTGCCCCAGAGGGGGGCAACTCTCCTGCCTTCCCTTCCAAATGCAGCACTGTTAGGGTGGTGGTGGACCAGCCATTTGGGTGGCTCAAGTTAGAGAGCCAGAGCCAGAGGCACAGAGGCACAGCCAGTACGGAGCGCCAGCCCACCGTGCCTTGCTCACTGTACGCCGCTGCGCTGCAGAACAGGGGAGCCCTTCCACCCAGCACGGCAGTCATCGAGAACTCACCATCCGCGTACTCCGTCCTGGACCCGACCTATAGCGCTTGGTGCATATCCCACCACGATCCTCATCATCAGCTCTCGCGCTCACGGCTCAACCCAGCTCTGCTCTGCCAGGCTCGCTTGGCTGGTATGCTCTATTGTCTCGAACCAAATTGTTCGGTCCTCACTGCCGGAACAGCTTCCGGCATCGGCTCGGCTTCTCCTGGCTCCAGCAGCAAGGAATGGAGAGAGACTGGGCCACAGCCATGCTCTTGGGCGGTGTAGGAGTTAGACCCTCACTAAACAAACCCGGCTATGTGGGAGGGCTTGTGCTATCTTGGGAGGCGGCCTATGGGGCTAAACGGGCAAATTCATGGTGTGCCTGAGCACAGTAGACGCTTAAATACCGTGCGCCGACACAGTGCCTCTATCTACCAGTCCCAGTGGTCTGCCTCACGCTATGCTCGTCGCACACGCGCGCACCTCCGACTATCCATCACATCACATCCAATCCATCCACTCCCACTCGTCACGCTCAACTGCAACGCTAGCATATTTTCCCTCACACACACACGCGCGCGCGCGCACACGCACACGCATCCAATCCACACATGCGCAAAATTACACCTGCGGTTGCAGCCGCGGGAAAAGGAACGAACGGGGGGTGCCGGTTTTCTACCCCACGCCAATCAGCAGAACCAATGTGTCGGCCTTCCGCCCACCTGCTCGTCCGTGTTGCTTTCCTTTGTTCGGCGCCCAACCATGGAACAAGCTGGCCTGTCAGATAAAGCTCTCAGACTGCACCACACACCAGCAAGCAAGCACACACAGTTGGCCTGACCGCACTCAACGGAGCCCCTAAAAACTGAGCGAAGCCAATCAGGGCTCTTGTCTGCCCTGTTAAACGCTACTTGGCCACGCAGTAGTCCCTGACGCCAGTGGCCAGGGAGCGCGGGACCACCACTCAGCGTCTCAGGCACGCTGCAAGCGATCCTCGCTGCCCCTTGTGCCCTACCCACGATTGGATGCCATGTTCCAGTGAAGAAGACTGCACAAAGGGTGATGGATTGGACCCAATGCCAGTTGTCACTTGGGGATCACGACATGGATCAAGGTCCTCTTCCCCTCCAGATTGTGCAGCGGTACCCTTGTCTGCCTCATCCTCTCTGCTGGGCTCTCAAACACTCTCAATCTTGTTCCCTCTCAAGAGGCATGGGAGTCATGCCTCCCCCTTGCACGGAGCTTTGTACTAGATTCCCCATTCGGTCATAGAGCGGGCGTTGAGGCCCTGCTGGACCCCAAATGGATCCCCTCAGCTCAGCATCACAAGGCACCGACGCCTCCCAGAACGCACTACCGTCAGCAGGCCTCAGGGGGGGATGACCCTGGATCGGCCAATGGGATGTCGCTTCTCAGGGGATGCTGTCGATGGTCGCCATCCATGCAGCCCTCTGTAACGGCGTGGTTTCCGTCAGCGCCTCTTACAGGCACACAGGACAGTTATAGATGCTGGTGATGATGAATGCACCTTTGCCGTAGTTTATGCCGGAAGATGCAACTCAAATGGGCCGGACCATCCAAGGGAGCTAAAGAAGATGGCACGCACGAACCATTTTGCGGGTTAAGAGACAAGATACCAAAGCTCCGAGACAAAATCTCCAGCCCGAACAGTCCGGACTGCACAACAATACAGAATCAATCCCCTTGATGAGTCCTACCGAACGAGGCCGCCGTGGTTCCGACGTGTTCCCTATCTCGGCCACCTGCCTCCGGCTTGGCCTGGCTTGGCTTGGCCTGCCTGTATGTCATGGGCATGTGGTGCTGCAATATTTGCTTTTTTTCTGGCGGCCCTGCAGCTCAAGCGCTCACAGGGCGAATGGTAGTGGAGGAACTAGTCGCTGGCCGTGGCGGTATGGATCGCCATTGCCCTTATCCTTCTTTTCTTCCAAGAATAACTTGGCCGACCCAGACCTTTAGCAGCTAATTGGTGATTTTCCCGATCTCTTTGCCACAACGGCTGAGCAGACAGCAGACCACTCATGGACACTCATGACCCTCTCTCGCGATGACCACCACGCCAAACCACGTCTTTTACCCTGCCACACCACAGTGCGCTACTCCGCACTCCGCACACAATGGCATCACATCGTTACGCCAATCACAAAGCCCGAGCATAAGGGAGACCTGAATCTCGGGAATCGGACCATCCCGTTCCAGTTGTGGCCTCCGGAACAAGGCCTCGCTGGCCCGTCTCCCGTCCCAACATCAACCGTACCGAACTACACTAGCCTGCTCGGCGGCCCTAACCTGCTGGACTGGGAAGCTGGGTCCTGCTCGGCTCGATAGCACACCAAGTCATGCATGCTGGCTGGGGCTAATTAGCCAGACAAAGCATAAGCCTGAGGGCCGGCCCCTGTGTGGCTCCTTCTTTCGTATTTTCCCCACGTCCTTGATGTTTCATGACCATGGCTTTCCCTGCTGGACTTCGCAGCATCCCCTTGCTAGCTCGGGTCGACACGTGCCACGAAAGGGGTCCTCACCCTTCCATCAGGTCTTCGAGGACGGGAAAACTATGCTCGAAACACGGTGCCCCCTGCCTTGTCGTCGCGCCTCGCCTCAAACATATGCTGTATTAAATCTAGAGAAGCACCGCGTACCTCATCTGTGACGAAATTGCTCAAAGGCGGGCCACACTGATGGCGGGAGGAATGGAGCAGCTTCTGGGATGGCTGAAGCTTGACCCCATCCTCCGAGCAAGATGAAACGAAACACCGACGCATAACAGCTAAGCTCTTCCCAAGCTAGCCTTGACACCTCACAGACCACGCCAACCCCAGGGCCACGCACGTAGGTTTGGTGAACTTGTTTCGCGTCTCACAAAGTATAGTTCGTGAGCTAAGAAGCTCGGCATCGACGTAGTTCGCACTCATATGTAGCCACCTTAATCTCGCCAAAAATGAGAAAAGACTCAGATTGCGCGTACTATAAGTGCAACTCGCACTCATCAGTGTTTCCAAGCGGCGCCCCCCCTGCGTATTGCCGGACGCTAGACGCATCACGAAACGTATGGTGTTCAATCTATGGGAGGCGAGCAATGCGGGTGGGCGAGATGAAGTTGCTGCGACTCGTCGGGGGTCCTCCCCCCTTGGTTTGTGCAACCAGCAATTCGTTTTGCCCTGCATTTGTGTAACAGAGAGGGCGTGCCAGCAACCTCCCCCGCATTGGCTGCAAATAAATGCCATGATCTCAGGGTCACAATGGGGGCTGGTGCGCTGCAGCTTGTTTTGGGTTCTCTTGATGGAGAGGTCGGATGAATCAGGTCGATCAGGACCAATTACATGCGGCTGCAGATTGAGGCAGTATGGTTTCAAAGAAGCTATTATTACTTTCCAGGTGCAGATACAGGCAAAACCTGGGTAAAATTTGGCTACCATCTACCAATGACGGAGTTGATGGATGGCAACATTGCAGGCGCGGATCTAAAAACAAATTCTGGATTCTCAAATGGGAGATGCAGCGCTGCTCACGACAAGGCGCCTAAAATAACACAGCAGCCAGCCGCTATTTGCGCGCGGGCGCGGGCGAGGGCGGCCAACGCAGTGCTCTGACTGGTTTGTGGATGAGTTCGGGAATCCCATGATAGGCGACCAGTATCCTATGGGCCTGTGAGGTTGCAGCAGGTGGCAGGTGTCTCGGCTCACCGTAACGCAATGCAACGCAACACAACCCTTCCCGGCTGGCGCGAAAGAATGATCTGCCTCTTATCCACTTGTGGACATGCAAATTATGAGCACGCAAGACTGTCCGGCTTCCACGGCGCTTACAGGCCTCCACCGGGGCCCAATGACCGCCCCGCTGGGGGGTGTCCCCGTCGGCTCAGTGGCGTACGCGCGGCTGCAGTGCGCAGGCGGGGGTTCGATAGAAGCAAGGGAAAAGGAAAAACAAATCAGCCCCGTCGTTGTATTTACTTTTTCGCGACGTTCAACTCTTCTGACTGGCATTACGTGCATGGCTGAGCGGAACCGTCAACGCTGCCGATCTGGACCGCAATCGCTGGCTGTGGCTTTTCTTGCCTCTCGCGATGCGCCCCCAGCTCTGGCCATCAGAAGACAAAGCAGGGCTGGGCGAGCATCCTCCACGTTCCACCTTCGCCCACTTTTCAAGGGAAGGGCATCGCGCTCGGCAATCACCGACCTGGCCTATCTGGCTGGCGTCTGTGCTTCGTCTCGTGTTCCTCAGCGCGTTCATGCTCTACCCCAGATGCGGACGAACACGACTTTTCTGCTTCTTTTTTTCTTTTTTTCTGTGCTTTTTCCTTCCTTGTCCATTCTATTCCCCCGCATGAACATTGCCTGCCGGCCCTTAATATTTATCCGGTTCGGTTTTTAGTCTCCAGCACCAGCCATGCTCTCGAATTTCTTCCCCGTCATGTTGCGCTCAATCGGCATTCCCGCATACCACCCAGCGCACCGTCCGGAGTTGATTGAGCCTCGAATGTTCCACCCTCAGATGACAGCTCCCCCCTCTCCCCGTAGACAAAGAGATGCAAAGTATTTGCGCCATGATGTAGACCCACAAACGAAATCGGCCGAACTGGCAACGCCGCAATAGGAAGACAATGCAAACCCTGCAGCTACGGCATTGTCATGGGGGTGCGAGAGCTTGGAGATTTAAGGTTGCCTCAAAACATGTTATCTCCAGCGACATTAGCATTAGCCTTTCCCGAATACCAGCACGTTGGCTTTGGTCAGCAAATTGGCAACGGAGCCCAAACGGAGCATCACTTGGTACGCCCAACGTCTAATCTCCACTCGTCCAACGTGGAGGGGGTTCATGATGATCCTCATCGCACCACCAACCGCCGATCAGCGAGCTAGCAACGTAATATCTCCTTGTGCCTACGTGTTATTCTTTCGGGGGGGGGGGGTCCGCAGAACTACTCCCTTGCACATATATACATACATACATACATATATACACTTTGACGTCAAGGCTGACTGGTGGCCATTGCTGTGCTGGGAAACCCCAACCATCTTTGTGTTGTAAAGGCACAAATCCCAGATATATCCTAAAAATAACATAAACAAGCTCCTGAGCGGGGAATGCGGCAAAGGGAAAGACGCATTCCTCGAACCACAGATGCGCATAGCCAGCTGCAAGTCTCGCGATGTGCCGAAGAAGGGACTCGGGGATTTTTTATTTTTTATCTTTTTTTTTAACAAGGTGCTCAGAAGCGTAACTCTGAGTCAAATATTATCCCGATTCCGGGACGCTCAAACTAGCTGTAGATAGACTCGGTGATTAGGTTGTTCGATGCAGGGGGCACTTGGAGAGCCAGGGTTTGCGCACATGGCTCAGCTGGCACACAGTCAGTTCGAGCGGCAGCCTCACCAAGGCATGACGATCCTCGCCCAGTCCCGCCGGGCCATGGACAACGCTGCATCTCTCGCGGACGCAGAAAGCACCATGGGCAGAGGCGGTGGCATCGGGCTCCGCTGGTCCAGTATGAGGGAGCCCTTCGTCCTGCGAATCGTCTATGGCGCAAAAGTTGGACCGCTTGGGTCTTTGACGAAGCGGCGGATCCTCTTGTTATCCGATCAGACAACGGCAGTTTCGATTCTAGGATGACCTTTGTTGGCGAAGCCGTCTGCTTCTCGTTCCATAGGCATGAATGGCATTGTGGCGACGGTCAGGGATTAGAACATTGTTCTATCTGGTGCGTGGTTGCTCTTAGGGTTTGTGATGATTTTGAAGAGGAAGAAAATCAAACTCTAAATGATTGCATGCTGGATTCTCCATCTCGTTTGAATTTTAAATCAATGTTTTTTTTTTTATCTTGAACATTCCATTTCGTGTGTGTTGGTTGTGCGCTCCCAGAATGGCATAGTTGTTTTGTGCGGAATGTATTGAACTCGTGTGCATTGGCATTGGACGATGGAGCATAGCGTGTGTTGGTATGTGCAATTAGAGCTTGAGTTTGTCCTCTCAAAACCATTCGCTAGGCTGTGTCTGTTTCGTTTGTTTTGTTGTGAGACAAGACAAGTATCGGCGAGTTTTGTAAGGATAGGGATTTTCTAGGAAACAACAACTCCTCGTTATACCATCGTTTAAGAGTCTGAAACCACCGGGTTTCACCGCCTCCAGCCAGTTTTATTTTTAAATCTCAACCCACCCATTTGCATCTGCACGAGAGGAAACCTAGAGGATCAAGTTCTAGCACTGTGCTATTGGCAGTGGCGGCGATGCTATGCTGCTACCCTAGAGCGCCGCGATTCCGAACTCGATGTTCGGTATACGCATGGCTTGTCGGGGAAACGGACAGCTGAGTAAATAAAATACCAACGTAACTGAATCAATATTGATAAACCTATATAAAAAAAGTCTGAGCTAATATTACATCATGACATTCACATGGGCGCTTTCCAACCCCAAGTACATGACGCGTTCAATACAAAACGAAGCGGCAAGGCTATCAACCAAAGTCCCGAAGGACGGGAAAAGGAGCAAAAAGATCCAAACCGAGATGACTATGAACACTACACGACACGTATAAAAGTAAATCGACCTCACCTTGGCGCGAGTTACTGCTGCTTATCGCTTGCCCCCCCTCCCCTTCTCACGAAGCGCACCGGCTCCCTGTAAGCTGACGGTGGGCAACTCGGGGTTGTTTACGCAAAATATCCGAGATTCCACACCGCTTCGATTTCGATGTGATGCTATCAAGTTGAGAAGTGACAAGATTTGAGGCCCCCTGCCTGGGCCGTGGGGAAAACAAATCCGCGATGCAGCCCTGGTCCCTGAACAATTCTGAGTGGCGCACGTTGTCGATTTGCATTCTGTCATGTTTGCTTTTTTATTTTCAATGTCTCTTTTTTTCCCACATGGCTGAAAGCCACACGGGACCGAAAGAGGTTTGGAAGATTGGTAATGTAGATCAAAAACGCCTCTTGATGGGCCATATGTGGCTTGAGGTTCCCTGTCACACACACACGCACACACATACATATATATATAGTATAGAGAGAGATAGATGTAGGAAAAAAAGCAAAAAAAAGCAAACAAGGCCTGGGTGAAGACTTGTCAAATTGCCATGAATGTGGCTCTGGGAGAGCAAGACACGACTTTGCTTTGTACCACTAGAACAAAAGAGTGGCGTCAATCAGGCCTAGAAAACGCCATGATGATAATATTGCCTGCCGCTCAATCATGGCCAAGGCGCAGTGTTGCACAGAGATGGGGGTCGTGATGCTACGACGCCAAGCAGCCTCCTCGGAGTCTCTCGGGTTCCTCTGTGCGACGTCCTGTTCTTCGTCTGCTTACAAGTTGCATTTACCGAATCTCCGTCGTCCTCCTGTTCGACATGTCGGGTCCCTTCATTCAAGATAATTTCGCCCCCCCGCCCCCCTCTGAATCTCTCCTCGGGTGGTGGCTGATATCCACATCGTCATCCGCCTGCATATGCCAGCCATGTTCGCCATTTTTTTTTTGCTTTCTTTCTCCGGCTCTTACACTGCGTCTTATGGGATAATCATCTTAGTGATCCATCGCCTGGTACACTTTTGTTATCGTTTTCGTTCCCCCCTCTCCGCCCCTCCATCCCTGGTCCCGCGCCAGATCACGTATACCAGGCGTAGCGGAATAAACAAGGACAAGAAGCTGGCCAAGAAGGAAATTTATATAGGCTTACTGCTGAGGGGGGGAAGGGAGGGGCTTGCCAGTTGACAAAAGTTCCATTTTCTGCGGCCCGGCAGATGTCCCGCAGCTTCTCAACCCCCCCCCCTCTTCCCCATCGATATGGTCTCCAACAACTCCCTCACTTTTTTTTTTCTTTGCATGATTTTAAATAATCGACGAGCTAGACTAATACTAGCTTCATGTAGAGTTGAGGGGAGTGTAGGTAAAGCGGTCCGGTGCCACCACCTCGTCCACCGTGCTGCCAACTGGAATCCCGAGCGTCGATCAGACCACCACTATCGTGAGCATGATTGTACGACACTGGCATTGTTGAGGGCGGGAAGGGGGCATCATCCAGGTTTTCCAGCACCATCAGGCTGATTTGCCCTGGTGCCACTAGCCTTTCCTCACCCTCCCCCTTCCCCCCCGGTCATCCGCATCGTCATCGTCATTCTTAGCCTCAGCCTTTCCGCAACTCGCTATAGCTTCGTTTTCCGCCGTTCCCCGCAGCACCTACGCTTCTGCTCCCCGTCCCTCGTTGCAATACCTCTCTCTCAGAAGTCTCCGTCCGCCGGCCAGACGTACCGTGACATGCTCTCGTGGCCCCCCCTCCATCTGTCGGCCGCTCAGCGCAACCCCTTGTGCTTTCCTGGATTTCTTTGCGCCCCCCCGCCGCCATCATCCCGCCGTCTCACGTCATAACTTTAAATCCTACTTGTCCTCACCTTTTGCTCGCCTCGTCCTAGACGCCATTGCCGATTTCCTGAGTCCTTGTTGGGGGAGGAGAGAGGAGGAGGGAAGGCCTCCGTCATTGACGCACACACACACCAACAGAAGAAGGTTCCCTTTGGACCGCCGACCCCCTCCGACCACCGTCCACCATCCACCACCGCCACCAACTTCCCCCCCGCCAAAGAAAAAGAACACTTGTTTGTAAAAAACGGCAACTTGTCACGAACTTTGATCGGCATGTGAGGCTGAGATTTCCTCTTCTTGGTTTGATCATGGGGAGTGTCAGAGTCGGCATGATGTTTCCCGGTTTTAGACGCATACACGCACACACACGCACGCACACACGCACACACGCACACACGCACACGCACACTCACGCACACACTCATTCGCTCACACTCCAGACCTGTGCAGCTCTGGGGCTGGCTCAACATGAGACGAAATGCCAAGAACACAAAACCCCAAGGCTTGGAGCCCCCCGCTCATCGCGCTGGAATGCAGGATGAAATTAGGCCCAAAAGCGAGTCTCCCTCTCCCCTCTCGTCCCACCCGCCGGCCCTGTGACTGTCGTGCATATATCGAAACGCTTCTCCTGTTTGGGGCGCACAGCCCGCATATCCCAAGTCCCCTAGATATGACGCCGTCAGCCATAAGCACTTGCAGAGGGAGAGAAAAACAAATAAAATAAAATAAAATAAAACAACATAAAACAGACATGTAAAAAAAAAAAAAAGAGTGACAGGGGCTGGTTGTGCGCGGCTGTTTAGCCAAGTGGGCGTGTTTTTTTTTCTCTCACGTAGGGCTGACGCGAGCCTTGTCTTGTCCTTGCTGTTTGTTCCGGCAGCTGAGGTGGGAAAAAGTGGACATGGCCTGGCGCGTAGCCTTCGGGATATAGTTGGGACAAAAACCCAAAGTACCGACCTGCACTGCACGAAATCAAGTCATATACCCACTAGACCGGGGGGGCTTAATGCATGCTTGCCAAGACCCTGTCCATCTCGTAATTTTCAAAACGGAAATGATCACTCACTCGCGTCTGATGACATGTTGTTGTACCTCTTGCGTTTCAATCCACTTCGAGACGGCACCATTTCAGCTAGTTTTGACAATGTCACTTGGGCACGAGTCGCACAACAAAAGTTCCAAGAAGAAAAAAGAATAATTGACCTCTAGCAACAATAAAAAAAAAGAGTCGTAATCATCATAAGCCGAAAACTCGACAAATATGTGCAAAAATAGTGTGCCATGACATACACCTGAGCACTTCCTGTTCCTGAGAAATCCCCATGCTTCCGCGGAGCCTCATAGCTCACCAAAACGTATTCCAGGGGTTATGTACCGGAAGGCATAAAAGCAGAAACCAAGAAAAAGAAAGACGAAGATGAAAAGAAAAAGAAACCTGAAAAAAAACAAAAAGAAACAAAAAGAGTCCAAAACCTGTCTTGAAACAATGACCACATTACCCCAAACAAGGAAATGAAGACAAAGCCCCCCAAATGTGCTCCGAGTGTAGATGCATCGTCTCCTCTCATGATACCAAGTCATACATGGCCCTTTTATTTTTTTATTTCTCAAGGACCCCAATGCAAACCCCAAGACTGCCCAGTCTTCTTTTGCCAACCCGTTTTTCCTTTCCTTAATTCAGGTCAAATCCCAACAAGTCAGTAGCACCATGAGAACACGCGGGTTCGTCGTTCATCGCATCTCCTCGGGCCGTACCGTAGCTCCGTAGAAACCGCCCCCATGGTTGCCACCAGAGGCCGCGCACGCCAGACAGACACCGCCACCGTAGACGCGAGTATGTCTCGTCCAGCCGGAGCCCTCGCCGTCGAGCACTCCAATGATCTCGCCCTTGACGTCGATCTCGCTAGCCCCCGCCTGTGGTGGGGCCGGGGGCAGCAGCGGGCTTGTGGGTGGGTAGGAGCTGGGCGAGAAGGTAAGATCGGCAGAATCTGTGGTGCCTGAGGACGTGTGCGGTACGGGGACGCCGATGGGTAGCGTCTTATTATAAGAGCGGCGGCGCGGTATGGATGGCGACGACGCGCTCGAGGGCATGATGACCCCCGTCGTTGATGACATGTAGTCGGGATTGGGTTGACGCATGAAGCTGTCGTCTCCGGGCCGGGGGCGGTCCTCAAAGGTGAAGACGGCGGTGCTCAGCTCGGGCGGCGTCAGAGGGGGAGCAGGAGGCGGACGCGCCATGAGCGGCCGAGGCATCGAGTCGCCGCTCAGGGCCGTGCCGGGGGACCAATTTGGGTCGATGACGAGCTGTTTGGCCGGAGATTTCTCGTCGGTGAAGCTGCCAGCATCACGGTGCGACTCGTCCTGGGCGCCCATGTCTGGGGCGCGGTCCTTCTCGTTCATGGCCCAGGGGGGTCGGGCGTTGACGCTGTAAGGTTGATAACGAGGGTGGAACGGAATGGCGGACCGGGTGGGAATTGGCTTGTCAGCGCCGCGGAGCCGTCGCAACCATATGTACAGGCGAGTCAGGCAGAACCGCGCGATAATGAAAAGCGCAAAGATGGCGAGGCCGGTTTGGACATTGGCCAGCGCGGGCGACAGCGAGTTGAAGTAGTCGCGAGGCGCCGTCGTCACGGAGTTGACGGGTGTAAGTGCTGCTCGATTTGTTACAGGCATAGTGGTCGGCTTGTATGTAGCAGAGCCAAAAGTCAAAATTTGGGGCGTACGCTGTCAGCGGGGCCACCTGGGAGCAAGGTCACTCTACTTTCTGCGGTCAGATGGTACTTCCGGGTTGATGCCTGCCCTCCGTGACCTGGTCCTCGTATGGTAGGGCGGAGCCAGGAAGAACAAGTAGGCTGGGCTGGGCTGAACAGGGTTGCCGTCCGTCAGTTAGTCGGGGACCTGAGTATCCAGGGTTCTGGGGAAGGCCGGTGAATGGGCCTCGTTGATTTTCAGAAACCGCCGTGGAATAATGATAAGCTGAGGGGCGAATTGTGAGCAACCCGCTTGTCCCAATTATAGCATTCAAGTGACTCGTGAGTTCGACCAGATGCGGGATGCGGCATGCACCGTTGTGGATTGGAAGCCCCAAAGGGTAATCGACGCAATTGATGGGGTCTGGTTTTGAATGGGCGAGAGGCTCAGTTGGGGCGATATGACACAGTGAGATTTTGGTATTAGAAACACCGGAGGCGAGTTTGCGTAGTCGATCCGTCTTTTGATCTTCGCTCACGAGTGCGTTGAGGTGAGGGCTTGGTCGGCTGATTGGCTGAATTGGCTGATTGAACAATCACCTCGGGAGAGTGTTGACAGAGGCACAACAGGATCTTAATGGACAGCAGAGTCACGGATCGATACGAGAACGGAATCTGGGTTGGGGGTACGGCAACTTATATGGTTATAGCAAACCAAACAAGAAGGTTGAGAAGCGTCCCATGTTGAGACGAGCGGTACGGCATGTACACCATCGAGCCAAGACCAGGGTATGGTAAGATGGTGGTGGACTGGGAGGATAAAAGGACACCCTCTAGTGGCGACTCCACACCCGTCTAGCAAGCCCGTTCGGTCGGGTCTTGACTTGTTCGCAAAGCAAGAGAGGGCGAGAGAGAGAGAGGTGGGCTCGAGGTAGCCTGCTCAGGAGGACCCGCTAATCGTGTTCTGTGGCTTCGGCTCCGGGGGTGCGTTTTTGGCGCGCGGCGTGAGGACGTTTGGGTTTTAGGAGTGGCTTTGCTCCCAAGGAGGTGGAGCTGCTGGAATTTTGGGGGGCAACATAGTGCAAGGGTCAATACTTGACATGGTCCTGGACACCCGTGGCCCATGTTCGCAAAGGTCGGCCGTATTCGCAGCAGGACAACTGGGACATGATCCCATGGCCCATGCAGTCAGACTGTTGTGATTCGCGTCACATATCGACAATCTGTGCGGCAGGCCATGCCAGCTGGGCGAGCGAGCGAGCGCCGTGTCATGTCGGGAATTGGGATGAAGCTGTCAGCAGCGCTGCGAAACATGTTGATACAGGAAGGCTGAATGTGTACATGTCTTGGGGAGTATCAGAGGAGGCGTGTGCGTGTGAGATTGGGTTGGATGATGCCACCGGACTGGACAGAAGCAGACCAAGCAGCTTCCAGACGCATGTCGTGTAGCATTCACGCGCATTGAAGCGGCCAGGATGGGTCATCGCATCGAATCGAATGAATTTCGTGGATTTGGAGATGGAGCCCTGATGGGGGGGGGGGGGGTTGAGGAATGGCGCCAAAAGTGCTCGCGTCCGGATCCAAGACGATCCGAGGGGGGGTGTGAAGCACGACGTTGCGGCAACTGTGCAAGATCGGGATCCCTGTTTTCAGCCCGGAAGGCCAACAGCAAGCGTCAGAGGCACTCAGAAGGTGCTGTGGATGGTGAGAGTCCCTGGCCCGGCGGACCTAGCGCCCCACGATCGCACTGCAATCTGCTTCCAGCCCCGGTAGAAGACCCGTCCTTTGCAGGTCCCGCCAACACTGATGAGGGGTGATTCCAGAGGGACAGCTAGCAGGAAGCATTTTCAGCTGAGGTGAGCCCTACTCTAGCGACGCCATGGGCCAGAGACCCCTGTCGCGAGCTTGTTCGTGGCAGGGGACGTCTTGGCCTGGCTATTGGTTGGCCCGCCCGTTGGACTCTGTGCATCTTGACAAAGCCCTTTTCTGATAGCTCTCGCCGTCCCAACTAGGCCCTGCGAAGTGCTTGCTGCTTCCTCTTTGGTGGGTCTTTATCCGGGGCCTTGTGACTATCGCTGGTCGTCTGCCGCCATCTGTTGGCCTTGAGGGACAAGACGGCACGAGATGAGACGGGACAACGATGGGAAAGAGCGCTGGGGAGGGGCGGTGGACTCTCGGGGAACATAACATCCATCCACAGGCGATGGACGGTACTGAGAGAAGGCAAAAGCTCCCAAATGAGGATGGGCCGTGCGACAAGAGTAGGCGACCCGCCCGGGAATGGGAGATCGTCTTTGCTGCTCGAGGTTCAGCCAGCCAGGCCCATGACGCTTGGGACGACTTTGGACGTGCTTGCCTGGGGAGTCCCTGGAGGCGGGGCGCGGGTGTCAGTGTCGACTTGAGACTCGAGACGAGTTGAGTTTAGTCGGCCGTCAAACTGGGTAGAAGTTTGGTCGCGAAGCCAGCTGAACATTGTTCGCTAGGACCACTCTAGTGCCCGAAATTAGAATTAGGATTTCCTACCACCGCCCTTGTCCAGGTCCGTGGAGCGACCCAGGCTTCTGGAGTGACCGACTTTGAGCCTTCGAGCTGCTTCTGGGCCTTAGGGCTCTTGGACCTCGACGAGACAGCAACCCCGGACGGGCCGAAGCAGATCAAGAAGCTGGAGGAAGTTTGAGAGGGCACGGGTCGCGGTAGCAGTGGCGGGGGAGGGAAAGATCCGATGGGATGGCACATGTTAGGATGGAGCATCATCAGCCCGACAAGGAATCAGTTATTGTGTGTGTGTGTGTGTTGGGTTGGTTGGCAGGTACACATGGGCTGAGGATTGCATCTGCGATGCGTACCATGCCACTATTCCCCAGCGCCGATGGCACGGCGTGGAGCTCGATTGGGAGAAAACGTGATGCGTAGGTAAATAATATGGAGCCACGCCGTCGCAGTGTTGTTGGCATACGTCTGAAGCAGACCCGAATCTTGGAGATGGAGCCCGAGGTCTGTGAGGCAGGGGATGAACGACATGGCTGTGGCGTCGCGCGTGGTGTGCTGTGGAGTTCTGGGGTGTGTACTGCTTGTGGTCTCATAGTTGCAAGTGCTCGGGAAGGGCTCAGCTGAGTCGAGCCCGCTGTGAGTCGTGATTGGGTCGCTGTGAGCGGAAAAGAGGGCCATCTATGCCGCATCGGGCCTCTGCCGACGTTGTGGCGTCCCGATTGACATGGCATGGCAGATGGAGACAGGATAAACGAGGGGGGCCACCAACACACACTGATTCAAGATGGCTTCGATGAAGAAGAAACGTCGGCGCAGCACCACAGCGAGATTACCGTGCAGCGCAGGTTGTAGTCGGACAGGTGAGATGTGATGCATGTCTCTCCATGGGACCCAGTCCCCCGTAATCTGGGCTTGGATGGGATCCCCTCCGTGAATCCTGCGTCATCTCAACTGCCGACAAAGTGACCCAAAACGGACAACGGCAAAACGAAGCCAGCAAAGGATCCATGTCTATAGCCTGGGCAAATACTCGGCCCTTTCAACCCCGTGCATCCATCTCTTGCCAACAGCTAAACGCGTATGACCACATCACCAGGGAATCAGCCCTCGATTCCCCGCCCAAGCCCATGCTGTGTCTGATTATCTTGCCTACGGAACGGAGCATGCATGCCCACGGCGACTCTCCCACCATCGCGCACGTCCATGCAGGAGACGGCTGCTGCTAATCCCATTCTGTCCCCATAACCCATCTTGCTGCACGTCCCGGCTCTCCCGTGTCCGTCTAGACTCGATTCTGTTTTGCAAATCGAAAGACTATTCTCTCGCCCTTGCTAGTCTAGATTTGCCACCGAAACGAAACCAATGCACGCACGAGGAAGGAGACGAAGAAAAAAAAGAAAATGTATCAGTTGACCGAGGTCATGAACGATCTTTTATGCTCTAATGTTTTGCTTTTAATATACAGTCACACCCAAATATCTGGAGCGCGGAATCAAAAGTAAAGTGGAATAAAACAGGAAAAAAAAACAAAAAAAAACAAAAACAAAAAACCAGAACGTAGGGTCTCGTCCGAGTCTTTGTTTGGTTCCTATGCGACATGTTTCGCTTTGTTGGTCGGGCGTTGGAGCCATTCCCCAGCGTTTTGGTAGCGAATCACACGCCGAGGATCAGCGAATGCGGCAACCTTGCCCAGCTGGACCCTCTGGTCATGTGGGTTCTGGGGCGGGCGGGAGATGCGATGGGTTTTACGGCGTGTTGGTTGATGATGGCACGGATTGGGGAACTGAGCTCGTTACGATGCAGCCCACCCAAATTACGAACAGCATTTGACCAAAAGTGAGGTACGCGGTCCCGACAACGGATGCGCAGAGAGAGAGAGGGGGCAACCTTCTCAACCTCCCTGTGCCGACCAGAGCGTCTTTCTAGAATTCCAAGGCAATGTTATTCGGCAATACTACTCAACCCAGCCCCCCCCCCCGGTTCCGTGTGTCTCCACTGCCGGCCAAGGACAGCCATGATGGATTGATGGGGGAGGGGAGAGGGGGGGATCATGACAATGGTGCCGTCACTGCGCCTCCGATGCAACGCAATCTCCCTACTCGCTCCTCGTTCAACTCCCTGGTACACACGGCATCTTGGCGAGCGGGTGGCGGAACGTATGGCACCAATTAGTTACCAGGAATGGAAAAAAAAAAGTTAATGAGAAGCGGAAGGGAACAATATTGCTTGAATGGGCCCAGATGGGATGCAAAGGCAAAGTATCCTAATTTTATTTATTTGCAAATGCCCCAGCGTGTTTATTCTACGGACCAATGCTCAAATGGAGTAATTCACAACATGTGTTTGATCTGATCCGATTGCGAGGCACATGGGGAGACAACAAGGTAAGAAAAACCACATCCGGCACCCGGATTCCCCTCATCACCCGTCACGCTACGCATGTACGTTCGTGTAGGACTTGAGTCGGGAAGCAGCTTTTTTTTTCAGCTCAGTCAGGGATGCAGAGTGGGCGCCGTGACGCCATTCTCGCCTCCCGCGCGCATGTGCGCCGTGAGTTCGGGATTAGTATTCTGCATGATGCGGCTGCACGCGCTTACAGGAATTTCCCTCACCACTTTATTGCCCCTCCCGCTTGATTCCTCCTTGTTGGTAAGCTATATTCGCCGTCATATAAGACGTACCATCCGCAGGGTCCTGTATTCGTTTCCCCTCCACGTCCTGCCCCCCTACCGCTGCAACTACAAACGCGCCCCCCTCTCAGCCCCCCTGGGAGGGGACCAGGGGGACCCAACGGGCGTCCAGCAACAAAGTTACTCCTGCTGTAAGTTGGGTGCACAGAGGGTTGCACCAGCAGGGAAGAAGCGTACAAGGTGCGCTACTCATGCAAAAAGGAACCCTTCTTCCCGTATTGATTGAAGCGTTAGGGAAGCAAGATGACGCCAAGGGGCGCGTCCTGGTCTCGTCCCTGGCATGAAGTCCTCCCGCAGTCATGTTGCGACGCAACTCATAGCTGCAGACTGCAACTGCATCTCCCACCGCAAACCGCCAATATCCTCGTACACATCGTGCACTATCTTGGTTTTCCCTTCTCACCTCCCCATCGGGCATTGCCCACCTCAATACAATTAGCCTGTAGTGCGGGCGTCGAGTTCCCCATCCGTCGTCTTGGTATTCCCCTCCCTCTCTAATCCATATACAAGGTTATCCTTGCAGCCCCTTCAACGTCGCAGTCCATTCCGCATTCCTCAGTCACCTCCGCTCGAGAGCAAAGTCCTACACGCCCCCCTCGCCGCAACACGTAAAAACTGTAACACCAGAAAAAAAGGCCACACTCTTCAGCCTTACGGCGACTGCCCCTCACCACCCCGGTCGTACCCCTTGTCACATGCGACTCTGACTCTGTTTTTTTTTTTTCCTTCACCAACACCGTGTTACGTCTACCGTCCTCGTCAACTCGTCTTCGTCATCCAAGCTTTTTCTTTTTTTGTTTCTTGTCCAATTTTATTCCGCCACGGATGCCGAGAAATCCGACTGTCTCGGTAGACTTTCGTATCTGACCGTATTAGCCCCTTTCTCGTCCTTTACTGCTTACCACTCTGCTGTTCTATTGGTCATTAGGCCAAAAAACACCCCTGTATCAGAAAACCGTTGGTCGCCTGCCCTACCAGCCTCTCTCGCTTTACGATGCTTATGGGGCTGTCAGCAAGCCCACTCATAAGCCTCGTTCCTACTATGTAATAGTCCGGCGCCTTCTTTTTCTGCTCCCACAGATCCCGATTCAGACTATTGACGGGCGATCAGAGGGGGGGGGGTAGAGAAATAACGGCTGCATGGAGAGGCCATCGCAAGCCCCCAGATGGCAATTTCGAAAGCCGTCTCCCCGGCCTCGTCATAGCAATTCCGCTCCTGGCCGGTTTCTTCGGAGGCGTTGGTCGGTGCTGGACGGCGGGATTGCCTCCGCACTCCCATCTCGCACAGGCGCCGGCCACTTTCCGCGTCAGCGACTCGTTTTGCGCCGTGGGCAATCCGTGTGCGACTCCTTGTCGCCACAGTCGCGGTCAACGAGGCGCAACCATCCAACCGGCGCTCAAAATTCGCTCTGCAGGCATCATCGGATTCATGCCCGCCCCTCCCAAAACTGGATAATTTGCCATCTGAAAAGGCAAGTATTCCGTTCTTGGTCCCTGGTGTGCCTGTCTAGCAGCCTTGGTCTCAAACCTTGAAGGCCTTCGTCACTGGATACCCCTGGTCAGAAAAATGTCAAAAAAAAAAAGAGCCCTAGGACCCACAGCCCTTCAGGCAAGCGTTTTGCCAGCCAACCAGTGCTTCGCGATCTCATTCTGTACAAGGGGAGAGTGCCCACTGGCTGCCGCAACAAGCGCCGAAACCAACACACCAGCGCCAACGCCAGCCCAAGGTGAGGGTGAAGCCAGCCAGCCTCAGTCCGTCTCGCCAGTCCCAGACTGTCAAGACACCTACGAACCGCCTAGCTTCTGTCACGACCCAATATTGAAACCGCGCAGTTGCTGCACGCCCTCTACGTCATACTCACATGAAGCGTCGGCCTTTCTGCTCCACGGCATTGGCTGCACATCGTCGAGGCCCCGTTGTACTGCCCCAGAGCCTCAACGCTGTTGTATCCGCACGTGGGGATCTGATGACGGCCCCCTTTCTGCCTGTTACTGCCCCGTCCCATGCCCTCTTGAGAGCGCGCTATGCCCTTCAGCTCCTCCGCCATCAATATTGGCTTTGCTCGATCTAAACGGCGGGGCTGACTCAGATCATCCATGTTTCGTGCCCGAGGCGCCAAACCGACTCCAAGAATAAACAAGCCTCCAACCGCCCAGCCCACAGGGCGATCTGCTAGCCTTGTTTAGTCGCCCCGCGGACCTGCCATCGTCAACCTCCAAGCCTCGTTATCATTTCCTCCATCCATCGAGTTGCCCTGTTGGGACATGGTCAACACCTCGTTGGCCGACATGGCTGGCTCAGCGCTTGGCTGACCTTGCCTGTTTGGACCCGGCGTGACTGTCTTCAGGTCAATGCTTGCCCGTTGACTCTCGGCTGTCTTACATGGCGCCGGCGCCAGACTGCAGAGATGCCTTCAGGTACTGGTACTTGCTTGGAAGGGGGGGGGGGGGGGGGGGGGCCGTTTGCGGCTGGCTGAGTTTGGCTCGACGTTGACAACAGTCCCACACGCAACCTGCCCACCCCCATTCGGTCCGCCAAAAGCAAGTCTCCAAAACGTCGCAATGTCATGGTTTTCCATCTTGGCCAAGGGGAATTCTGTATCCGACCACACCCCCCAGGAGCACCTCTGTGCAGAATTGCCCATCACGAGACACTCGCAGTCATCCCGCCTGACCCGACCAGAGCCTCAAGTGCCTCACCGCTTAGTCTGATAAGCCGCACGGTCTTGCTCAGAAACTTCACCAAGCGTCTTTGTACATGCATGCATGCTTGTCTTCGCTGGCATGACGAAACGGTGAGGCGGCACGCGCATGCAAAAAGATGGACGTGACACGCCATGCCTTGCTACCTAACACACTAACACAGGAACGTAGGAGAGACCCCGGGAACGAAATGTAAGACGACCGGTAAGTAATACGGGGGACCGAATAATACAAGCCCGCTACTATTATGATTATTATTCTCATCATTATAATACTATCTGGCACCTTGCATTATGTAGCATGTTCGTCTTCCTCCATGCATTCCTTCTTTTGGCCACAACACCCCGTTACATGGTGGTGTGTCATATACCTTCTTCATTTGCCAAACTCGGGCGGGCACTAAGCTCCGACGCCAGCGGGCTTTATCTTTTGGTTTTTTTTCCATGTCAAGAGCGGTCATCGATGCAAGGTGGGTGGGGGGAAATCCATAGAATTTCGTAACCTGTTAGTTGCCTGCGCTCAAGTCGTCCCAGCGCTGCAATAGCCAATACACCGTAGACAAACCGGACAAAACAAAAGGGTAGTTCCCATGTAAAGCCAACCCCAAACAAGTCATGTGCTCTGCTGCACTCCAGGATATGTAACATAGATATCAAACTCGACCACCCATTCGCATTACTCACATGCCCACGCTGAGCTCCATTGGTTCCCTGTCGATTGAGCCTTCCAGCCCGTGGACATCGTGCTCTTCCTCCATCATGTCAATGAGGCTGTCAAGGTTGGTATCCAGACTCTCGCCGTCTTTGGGGTCCAGGCACTTCTTCAAAAGCCTCCTATACTTCTCGATTTTGTCCCCTGTACCCACCGTGCTGAGTGCATCCACATATTCAGTCTCAGCCTGCCGTTGCTCCGTGAGAATTTGACTCAATTGTCGCGCAAGATTTAACTTTTCCTCGTATGACTCCTCCTGCATATTATCGCCATTGATGCGGCTCAGCTCGCCATCCACCGTCTGCTGGACATGGAGCCGGTTCTGGTGTGTGATCAGAGACAAAACCTGGTGTTTTGCCAGCTTCGCCTCGTTCATGATTTTGCTGGCTGCTTCATCAGGTTCCAGCTGGGCCTCAACTTCTGCTATTTGCTGTCGGATCGCATTTAGTTCGTTTTGTGTGTTGGAAAGAATACGACGAGCCTCATTCTCAGCCACATCTTTCTCATGCCACTCTTCCTCGTAGCTCTTGGCCAGGTCCTGAAACTTTTCCATAATGAGGGGCGAGATGCGAGATTGCACCGTATTTGCTGCAGCGGACTGAAATGTCGTTGGGGGTTTCCGGTTGGTCTTGTCTGAAAGAGCATCTCGAAACGAAGCATGGCGTTGGGAATCAGGAGCGAATGGTGATGAGGACCGCTGAGGGCCACGTTCTTTCTTGGTTGCGTTCAAATCCATAATCAGGTCTTCGGCTCTGATGCCCTCGTGGTTTGATATGTCAGTAGAGGCATTCCGTCCAAGCAGTGCCCGGATACACTTTCTAGCATTCCGTTGAGCAGCGAGATGCAAAGCTGTGTTTCCTTCGTTGTCCTGCACATCTAGTAGTTGCTGGAAGGCACTGGGGTCCAATGTCTCTTGAAGCTTATTCAAGATATTGTCCAAGTAGTACCGAGAGCAAGACGAATTGAATACCCGGCCATTTTTCATTACAGCTGCGTGATGGATCACGGTGCAGCCTTGGTTATCCCGAGCATCGAATGTGCCAAATAGTTCCTTCATCACCGTTGGGAACGTTTGCTTCTCGTAGCAGTTTGTGAAGTTTACCGAGTGCATGAAGGGTGTTTCGCCCCGGATATTTTTCACGCTCGACGCTGCATTGAACCTCTTGAGCTGCTTGACGACATCCACATCTCCCATTGCCGAAGCCCAATGAAGGGCGGTGTGATCTTCCGCGTCAATGGGCCAGTTGGGTTGAAAGTTGGGAGGGGGATCCGGCTTGACCGCTGGCTGTTCCGTCTTAGAGAGTAGAAAGTAGTCGAGCAGCTCATCTCCATATAATGCATGCTGTTGCTCCGTGAGATCCTGCATCAGTTCCTCTCTCTTTCGTTTTCTCTGCGCAGTCGTTGTTGTAGTGTGTGACAAATCAAAACGGTCGTCCTCTGCCATGTACGATGCTGACGCTATTGTCAGGTTATCTGGAGTGTCATCATCTGCCATCAACGTGTCAACCTTTTCCGGTTCTTCTTGGACCGGAGGCGGTGCTGGTACATCTGCTTCATGTGAGTAGGTGATTTCCCGAGACTCTTGAGTTTACTTACTGTTCCATTTGGGAAGCGGGGGCTTTGACTTTGGTGCCTTGGGCTTGCTTGTATGTCGAGGGGCAGGAGGTGGACTCTCGCTTCCAGCAACGAACTCGAAAATGGGACTTAGTCGATCGTATACGCTGTGACGCTGTGCCAATGCCTCTCCGGCCGGTAGGGGGATCCAGGTGCCTGGGCAGTAAAGTCAATATGCGTTCCAAGCTGACACGAAAAATGCGACGAACCTTGGTATTTTCCGTAGCCTCCCTGAATCTTTTCGTGAACATCCTTCTGTACATCACGCTCCAGGATTCTTGTTCGAGCTGGCTTGTCGAAACCAGCTGCCTTCAGGATGTGTGTTGCATTGATCCAATCATCGTGCCTCCTTCGCATTACATGCTCTTTCATGTCCGCCCCGAACTGGAACTCATATACAGGAATCTGATAGGTGTATTGTCAGCCAATGAAAAATGTGATTGCGATTTGGTGGTATGGGTGTGGGGTTTCGGTGGGCATTAAGGAGTTGTGCCATGATATCGACATCGTCAAGATGGCTCTACAACGGTTCTCGATAGTGCAGCAACGCATACGATATGGAAAGTATCCTAAATACTGGATGCAACCCGGAAAAGGATGAAAACTCACCCCACTGTAGGTGGCACTGTAGACGCCAGGCCCGGCATTGGCATTGGCATTGGCATTGGCCTTGACCATCTCGGCGGCTAAGATCGGTCGTCTCTGAAAATCATGCAGGAAATTTTGATTGACGAGATATCAATCAAGATGCGACAGAATAGGGGAAACACCCTACAATGGCGTGGGCTGCGTACAAGGGGTCGACAGGGCGGTTGTGGTGGTGGCTTGAGGCTCGAAAATCGGTTGCTGGGTTGGAAGTTGCGCCGGGAAATGATTGCACGTTGGTGACGCGGTTCACGATCGGCAGAGACGCGCTTGCACGCGAAGCACTTTAATTGTGACTGCCTCAGGCGCGAACCTTACTTCAAGCCACGTGACTAAGCTGCCACGCCTCCTGAAGCTTGTGGATGGTCAACGCGTTTGATATGCCGGGCCGCTACTCTGCCAGCGAAGTTGATAACGACACCTTCCCGGCGCCTTTGGGGGAATTTTATGGATCCGAACAGCTCACGGGCCTCTGGGAAACCGCTGTGCTGCTGATACTTGACAGCAAAGTTGCTCTTGGTGGGTACTGTGAGCTACAACAACACAACTCGAGGGAAGCTCCAAGGAAGGGTCCGGGCCGGCATAAGCAACCGCGATTGAAGGAGGTCGATGCCAATACCGACGGAACGCAGACGACGACATTAATATCGACGACACAATAAGTCATAATTATGGCTGATACTCTACACAATGCGCCGATTGTCCTGGACAACGGATCTGGGACAATCCGTGCCGGTTTCGCTGGTGATGATTTACCCAAGTGCTTCTTCCCGTCATGGGTTGGCCGTCCGAAACATCTGAGGGTGCTCGCTGGTGCTCTGGAAGGAGAGGTCTTCATAGGACAAAAAGCTGCCACCGAACTGAGAGGCTTGCTCAAGATTCGGTATCCCCTGGAGCACGGCATCGTTACAGATTGGGATGACATGGAGAGGATCTGGGAGTACGTGTACGGTGAAGGATTGAAGACTCTTAGCGAGGAGGTACATTGGATCCCAGCCATTTATTTTGGACCCTCATGCTAACACATCCGACAGCACCCAGTCCTTTTGACAGAGCCCCCCCTGAACCCTCGAAGCAACCGTGATACAGCAGCTCAAGTCCTATTTGAGACATTCAACGTTCCCGCCCTACACACCTCGATCCAAGCCGTACTCTCCTTATACGCGAGTGGCCGAACGACGGGTATTGTGCTTGACTCGGGTGATGGTGTGTCACATGCTGTGCCCGTGTATGAGGGTTTCGCCATGCCCAGCAGCATCCGCCGGATAGATGTTGCGGGACGAGACGTGACCGAGTACCTGCAGACGCTGCTGCGCAAGAGCGGTTACGTTTTCCACACAAGCGCCGAAAAGGAGGTGGTCAGGTTAATCAAGGAGAATTTGACCTACGTGGCCCACGACCCGAGGAAAGAAGAAAGGGAATGGACCGGCGTGAAGCCCAACGAGAACAAGTTCGCTGAATACGTGCTCCCCGACGGGCACAAGCTGAAGGTAAGAATTATTCGGGTTCTCCGCGCTGTGTTGGTGGCTGATCTCATCGTGTTAGATTGGTGCGGAGCGCTTCAGAGCCCCTGAAATCCTCTTTGATCCTGAAATCATTGGCTTGGAATACCCTGGTGTGCATCAAATCGTTGTCGACGCTATCAACCGAACAGATCTGGACCTTCGAAAGTCACTTTACAGTAACATTGTTCTCTCTGGAGGAAGCACATTGACCAAGGGGTTCGGTGACCGCCTTTTGACAGAACTTCAAAAACTTGCTGTCAAGGACATGAGGATAAAGATTTTTGCCCCCCCTGAGCGCAAGTACTCGACATGGATCGGCGGTAGTATTCTTGCTGGATTGAGTACTTTCCGAAAGGTATGTCATCTGTGTCTGTCAGCGGCGGCCAACTTGCTAACAATTGATAGATGTGGGTGAGCATTGATGACTGGCACGAGAACCCAGAGATCATCCACACCAAGTTTACATAAACGTGGCACGTCAACCAGGCGCAGGTCTTGCCAACGTGGCCAAACCAAGACAAACAGGAAAAGGAAAGGACCCGTTTAATGTGTTGGTCCCGGGCTCTTTGCGAACCAGGTTGTACCAACAATTTCTTCTACTAGCCCTGGCTGCGGGAGCCCTCCTTTCGCAATGATGATAGATGACCCGGTGTTGCGATGCAGCCACCACAGCCACCGCAACGCATTCAACCAGCGGCTTCACCTCCTCACCCCTGCTGAAACTCGACAATTTTCTCTTCTGCACAAATAATAAGAAAAAACAAAAGGGTTTATATTTTTTGACGACGACGAAGGACGGTCTTGTGCCGAGGACTGTGGATTTTGAAAAACTTGTGCCAGGCGTGGAAGCGACTCGAAATGCAGTGTAGAACTCCTCCCCTGTCAGATAGAAGAAGGCCTAATGATAGATACCCTGATGTGTTGTACCTTGTGTTGTTTTCCCCCCTGCACCTTGAAAAGTTGTCTGGAAATGTGATGAACTGCTTCCAATGTGCTTGAGTATAGACAAAAAACAAAGAGGGGGGGGTCAGAATCTTAGAAGCTACTTTGAATGTGCCGATAGTATGCATGGCTGCGCCATTGTCATGGACATGCTGAAGCACGTCAATCTGACTAGAAGAGACGAAACGTGCAGAGCGAGGCGGTCCTTGGATCGGGTGATGGAGAAGTGATTCGTCACATGCATGCAGCCCATGCACGGCGCCTGTCTCCCTCTCTCTCTCTCTCTCTTTCTTTGCCCACCCTCGCCGCTCGCCCTGCATTGGCCCTAGCGACCTGCATTGATAAGTAACGGTCACGGTAGCTCTCCGCCCAGTCAGCGCTTGGCTCAGAACAGCCGCGTCGGCTAAAAAGGATGTGCAGTGAGAATGATGAATCAAACAAGACCAGTAAGAAAAAACGGATTAGCAAATCACAAGCTAAAAAGGAAAAACGGGAAGCAATTGAGTGCAAGCGGTTTAGGTTGGTTTCAGCGATTTCTCGCATCAAGAGTGAATATTGAGTTATCAAAAAATACCACCCCTCTGTTAAAGAGGGACTGTGCTAAAGTACATGATTGAGAAAAAAAAACAATAACAAGTAAAACTTTTTCTTTGTGTGTTGTTGAGTATAACTGTTGTTACTCGGGGGTATAATAAGCTTCACCAGAAACAAACGCCCTTGCAATGACCGGAGTGACACGTTTTTTGTGTCGTCCTCCCATCCCATCAGCTGTCATGTGCCTTTCAAAAAACCGGATTTACAATAAGTCCCAGGTTTCCCATTTGCTCTGAGGTCCCCACCATATCTGCCGTAAAATAAACGCCTTTCGCTGGATTGTTGAATACATTATGGAGGAGAAAAAAAAACAAGACAAAAAGCAAGCAAGAGTTTCGTGCTTCGTCACCGTAATTGTTTTTTTTTTGGTTGGTTTCTTTTTCTTTTCATGCTTTGAAACACAAAGAACAAGAAGAGAAAAGAGAGGAAAAAAGAGACACCAATGACCGGGAACTTAGTCGCGGGCAAAGGTGTTGCTGACGCGAGCCCAGATCTTGCTCTTGGAGCTCATGGCGCTGCTAGAGCTGGCGTCGCTGTGGTTGGAACCAGCGTCGCTGGGCTTGCGGGTGTAGACGTTGCCGGCGCCACCAATGCCGCAGTGGCCAGTGGTGGCCAGGTCGCGGGCAGCCTGACGGTCGTACTCCTCGTCGAGGGACAGGGCAGGGCGCTCGCTGGCCTCGTGGGCGTTACCAGCGCCGCCAATGCCGCTGAAGAAGCGGCGCGAGGGGGCGATGGAGGGAACGGCGTGCGAGGCGGGCTTCTGCGACTTGTTGACGCGGACGACGTTGCCGGCACCACCGCGGCCGGAGCGCATGTAGGTGGTGGTTGAGGGAGAAGCCTCAGTGATGATGTAGTTGGGCATTTTGTGTTTGTTTTGTTGTGGTGTTGTGTTTGTGTGTGTGTTTGTGTGTGTGTGTGTGTAAGTGTAAGTGGGAGAGGGTGGCAGGAGGAGTGTGTGTAAGTGGGAGAGGGTGGCAGGAGGAGTGTGTGTAAGTGCGAGAGTGTGTGCAATGGAAACTCAATTGAAAAGAAACTTGTGGGAGACAAGAGTCAGGAGTTTAATAAGAGCGAGAAGGGTCTGGAAGAGGTCTTGTTGTGTGAGTCAATGAGTTGGTAGTGGATGGAATGTTCTTACACAATCGGCGACCTGATGGATGGGATGGGTAGTTATAGCTTATGTGAGGAGTGAGGAGGAGGCCAGCAACGCAACCAGGCGACAAAGCACGCCAGCAACGGGGGAGGAGGGGACCCGTCGGGGGGAGCCCTTTCCCAAGGGGCTGCTGCTCAAAGAGGGTCAGGCGACTGACAGGAAAGCTTTTTCTGCTCTCCACTAAAGGACATGAATTGGCCTCTTCCCCCGCGTTTTGGTGCGGCACGTCGATGGATCCGTTCGTCATGTCGCCATTGCTTGGCTTGCAACGTGAGACGTCCGGAGGCTGCGAGAGGAGAGGCCCTGGGCGAGGGTCAGGTGGGGAGATTTTACTTTGCCTCTTGCACTGTGAGGCGGCCCTCGTGGCGTGTGCTGGGCTGGGTAGGGGGAAGGAGGAAAAGCCGCCGAGCCGCAGCGGTAGCAGCGAGCCAGCACAGTGCATGAGTGGCTCCGAGGGGAGGGGCTGTAGGGGCTGTAGGGGCTTGGGGGGGGCCGCGCTTTGCAGTTAACGGCAGCTGGGGCCCGTGGCGTGTGATTCCCTCTGAAATTTTCTCTTCCTTCTGGTCCTGTCGCAGTCTCGTTCCGTTGGTTAATGGCGCTGCCGGGGCTGGGCCAGCATAGTCACGCGGGCCCGACGTTCCTGGGCGGCCGAGTTTCGACTATGTAATTCTTACCCCATAGAAACCACTTAGCGCCGCGCCGGGGCCAGCTTTGGCGTCATCAATGAGCCAACCCTGGAGCCAGCTTGGCCCAGCGTTGCCCCCAGATTGGATGCCGGATCCACCGGTAATAATAGAAAAAAAGAACAAGTTTTTTTTTTTTTTTTTCCTGCCAGCAGATTCGATGCAGGGCCGATTTCTGCGTGACGTCTTTTTTTTTTTTTCTTTTTTTTTTTTCCTTCTGCGTCGCTCACCGTGGGCCGTGTGACCTGTGCCATGGCGAGCTTTGTTGCCATCGTGGCCAAGCTAGGGGCAGCGCCATGGCCCATGCTCCCAAGTGGCCCCAGGGTCGAGACTGGAAAGAAGCTTGAGGCCTTCGTGGACTTCCCCGCTTCAGAGTTTTTTTTTCTTTCCGTCCCGTTATTCACTCTTTGACTAAAAGCGTGAATTGACTAACATGTTGTTCAAAGCCAAGAACAATGAGGGGCAGGAGGAGCCGGCCGGCCCTGGCATCACGCACACAGACGGAGTGGCTGTCTGTGCGGTTGCAATAAACACCATGGTAGCTTTTTGATGCGCAACGTAAAATTGAGTCAAAGTTGGTGGTGGTTGGTCTGAGTTTGATCCGTCTGTCCTGCGTTCCTCGTTGTTTGGGTGTCCTCTCACGAGGAGAGGGAGGGCTCCTGCGGGAGCTCCCGTATTACCAGAATTCCTACTTGGCGTGTTTAAACTTCGCAATCGTGAGTCAGGAGGGCAACAGATGCCACACGACTCTGGGCTGTCCTGACACGTTGCAGCACACGCGTGCATTCCTTCTGTGGTCATTGGACAATGGATTTGATCACATAATATCAAACATACGTCCAACTCAGAGCAGCATCATCGCCTTCATCCCATCATCATCATCACCACCATGACCACCACCACTGTCAACAAATGAGGATCCAGCTGCACATCCCCTCGCCAGTCTCTAATTTCTCCCCACAAAGACGGGAAGCTTCCCCAGATTCTGAGATCTTGGCGCCGGCAGCCGAAGCACTGTCAAGCACCCTCCTTAAATTGGCCCGAGGGCACGGTCAGGCTCAGGGGCGACGCCAAAGCTGTTAGGTAATGGTCCGGTAGCGACGATGTGCCATGTGATCTGGGGAGGGGCCTGATCTAGTCCATTTACATGAGGATAATGATGTGTCGGAATCATCATGTCCCGATCTCGATCGAGGACGGAGTCCAACCCAGAATCTGATCAGATGCCTGTCAATCACCACGTCTACTTTGATCCGTTGGCCCGTCAAAGCCATCCACCCATATACGTATCTTGGTTTCATTCTGCTACTGAATTTCTCAACCAAGACAGGAACGAATGTCCAGATCGATGTCCGAGTGTATGTCGGCATAAATACCCCATCCATGTACAGGGAGCCATCCGTTCTGACCATGGCACTGGACTGTCACTCCATTATACATCTCTCGAAAGCCTCAAGACTACATTTTGAAGACATCCGTGCAGATGCAATAAAGACAAAATTGCTAGTCCTGATACACCGAGCATGTACGTATTGTTGCTGGACCAGAGACATCGGTAACAAATAACCGTGGTGGGGATATCCGCGGCCCCATGCCGGCGGCGTCAGCTGGTCACGCCAGAAGCAAGGACTCGCGGCATAGAACCGGCCCCATATTCCTCTCCTCCGCATGGGTCATTTTGCTTCTTTTCACCTTGTTTCTCTCGTGACTGTGTGTAAGTGGATTCTGTTGTTTGGCCGCGTGCTTCCCTCGTTGGGCTTCCTTGGCCATGTATTGCCAAGCTCCCGTCGTTCGCATTCCCAAACATAGTCGTATGTAGGTTTTGAACTCGCTTCAAAGGAGATATGCTAGCAGGTAAAAATAAAAGTTCTTAGTGCAGATATAGAGAGACCAAATGGTGATATCGAAAAGAGGAGGTAGGTCGCAGCCACTGCACCAAAAGGTCCATTTGTGTCTTGGTCAAACATAACATGGGCAGGCTCGCACTGTGTGAGGAGAAGGATGAGGAGCAGGAGTAATGTGATGAATCATCTTTCAATCGAGCCACCTTTGGACGAAAAAAAGGTCAAATAGTAGCGGTTTAATCTGTGGAGAGGCTCAACTTTGAACTATTTGTGTCACTGCCTAGTCTGAAGTGACTGGGTTCGAAGTGTGCCTTTCTGTGAGCGTGCTGATAATGAGCAGAAACATCAAAATGAAGGACGAGCCGAGTCTTGGATTATCATAATGGGTCTATTGTTGATAGGCTGAGGAAAAGCGGAACCACTACGCTGTTTCGGCGAGGCGGCTCTGAGGGCCATGTTCTCAACGGTGGTTTCTTGAGCGAACAAATGGGTTTTCGTGGAATGTATTGGTATCGGAGGTTGATCAATTTCCATGCTTTATGGATATTCTAGCTTGAAGGATTATGCGCGGATAGTTGTGAACTTTTCAAGCAGTAATTTCGCCCTCTGGAGCAACCTTCCCAACAGTGTACGCTTTTTAGATCAACGGGCTTCTGGTTGAGGATTCCGACCTCGCAATATCATTCGCTGCACTGACCTTCTGCTGCCAAGAAGCGGCACGAGTAGAGTTTCGCCAAGTCTGGGGTACACGTGGGAAGAGTTGGGGAGACCCAGTAGCCAAGCATTTAGTCAAGAAACCAGATGATGAATATCATTTCAATTACACTCATACCCATGACGCATCAAAGGTACATCTGAATCAAGCCTTGCTGCAAAGATTCAATCCCGAGGCTGCGCGCCTTGGGTTTTGACAATAATATACCGTTCTTGTCTAAGTGCAACGGTTTTGAGGCCCCGATAAACCAAAAAATAAGAAGGGAAAAAAAAACGGCCGCGCCAGGCCAGGGGCATCTAAGCAACCAATCCAACGCCAGAAATGTCCTTTACCTTCATCCTTACAATAAAACGTCACGAAACATCGCCAGATAAACCATCCGTGATATCAATCAAAGGGCTGCCAACAAAAAGATTGGAACCAAATCATTACCATCCCTTGACGCTTACTCGCCCAGACTCATCCATCCGAACATGCCGCAAGCTGCTGCAAGCACGAGGAATGTGAGGATGCCAGCGCCAGCCTTGTCGCCAGTTCCAATGGGCTTATTATGGTTCTGGAAGTTGCCGTCTCCCTTGGTACCAGCGTCCGAGTTACCCTTGGAGGTACCTCCGGTCTTGGCCGTGTAAGGTGGATCGGTCTTCTCCATGAGCAGACTTGATACAGCAGCCAAGACGTTCATCTGTTGACCAACACCAGTTTTTCCATCATAGGTACCGCTCTTCCACTTGAAACCGCAAGTGCGCTTGTTGTCTCCGCCAGTGCACTGCTTGATAGCTGCTGCCGCCGATGTAGAGAGAACGGGAAGAATCTTGTCCGCAGTGTGAGGGGCGAGCTTGGCGGTCACAGAGAGCCATCGGTGAACGTAACCCTTGAATGAGAACATGTCGGTTGTGCATGTATCGGAGTCCTCGCAGGCAATCTCGTATGCAATGTTGTCGGGGAAAAATGTCGAGAGAGTAGCATCGAGAAGCTTGTCCAGTCTATCCTGCCACTTCTGAGATTCGGTCTAATTATGGTTAGCAACATACCCACGATCAAAACATAGCTGGTACTGACGTAGTTGTACATGTGGGCGAGGCCTTGAATAAGGACACCGCTGTTGTACGAGAATTGAGCCTTGTTGATATCGGTGCAGTTCTTCTCGACATGGGCACCGTCGTAAATAGCCCACTTTTCGTTGTCGATAAAACCAACACTATACATCCAGTCCCAGGTTTTCTCGGCCCAGTCGGCGTAAGTATCATTGGCAGTGTATCGAGCAAGTCTAGCACCAATGTTAAAGAAGCAGCCATTGGCAATACCTATAAATGCATTAGCCATCAGAAAGGACATGTTTGACGTGCACTAGACCCACTGTTCTTGTAATTGTACCCGTTGTTGGAGAAAGGAATTTGCCATCGCAGACCACCACCACAGGTGGTATCGTGACGGTCTGGATTAGCCTGGGTGTTGAAGACTGCCTGGGCAAGGGCCAGCCAGCCTGGCTTGTCGCTGGCTGGGTTTGGGAAGCCTAGCTCAGCTGCGAGCATCGCTGACATGCCCCAGAAGGCTTGATCGTCATTACCGAGAGATAGAGTGACATTGCCGGGCTGATAGTCCCAGTCAGGACCAGCCTGATGAAGCATAGAGTCCATAATCTCATCGTTATATGTGCTGTCCCCAGTACAGCGCCAGTAATCCATCAGAGTCCCCCACATGGCACCAGCCTCCCACCAGTAGTAGTCACCCGCAGGGGGAGGACCGGGCAGAATTCCTACGGTTTGACCTGACTGATTGCCTTTGTAGTATTGTAGCATGTCCCAGGCAATGGTGCTAGCAGTCTTCTTGATGTCAGCTATGATAAAAGAATATGTTAGTAATTTGCAATTTGTTTTATTCAGCTGCTGAGGGCAGCATGGCGTCGAGGTTCGTACCATCACTGTCGATGCTGTAGGGGGTCTGGGCGCTGACCAGGCCCGTGGAGGCGAGGAGCGAGACGGCAGTGCCGACCGCGAAGAAGGATTTCATTATGGCGTTGACGCAGATGTAGGAGCGAGTGTCGAAGGTTGATGTTGACTGCTGAGATGGTCGTAGCGAACGAAGGCGCGCAAGTTTGCTGTGGCCGTTGGTGTGTGGAGTGCGGTCAAAAGGCGGTGTTAGACAAGGTGAAAACGAGTGACGCCGTTTGGTGAAGAGGCAAGGAAAAGTGAGGTGGTGAGGTGCCAAGCAACAATTGCGATGGCTGGTCGTGATGTTGATGAAAAGACGAAATGGAAGAGCAGTGGAAGGCGAACAGACCAGTGTGCCAAGTTGCCAAGCAGGAATGAGGAACAGGGGCTAGGCCTGGGGTGATACCGGGGGTAGCGGGGGTGGTTGTAGAGGCTAAACGAGCGAAAATCAGGGATTTTGGAGTGTCGAGGACAGTCACCGTCAGCTGAGCAGCCAGTCAAGCGACGCGAGGGGGGTGTGAGCGACCCCTGCGGTGCTTTGTCTGGCTTGGTCTGGCCTGGCCTGGGTACGAGAGGCAATGGCGGATTGGGCGGGAATCCGGGAATCGCTAGTGGCTGTCTGGTCGGACGTCGGTCCCAGCGAGAAACGCCAGGGCGGCAGCACACCCACCTGCTCACGACTCAATACGAGACAACCCAATGTAATGCTGCAATCTCGTGGTAGGCTGTGCAGCGCCGCTGGGGAGGAGGAAATGAAGAAATCGGTGGTGCTCCCCTTCCTTTTGGGGCAGGTTGATCCAAGAGGGGGGTTCTTGCGAGCCGTTATCAGAGCGTGGTCCCTCCTCACCCTGCCCTCCCGTGTGAGAACCGCCGGTGATGTTTTGGCCCTGTGGTTCCCTCCCGCCCATGTTTGGCGCCAGCCCTGCCCGCCATTAGGGAGTAGACAGGAAGCCATGAATCATGGTGGCCGGACCTGCGCAACGTGCAGATGCGCTGCACCACCACACACAGCGCGCTACGCAGGAATGGTGACCAAACAATCGCATGTCCCGTTTTGGATCATCGGCTAAGACGGAAGTTGGCGACCAGCTACCCATTGCTGGACCCGAAAGTGGTACCCCGACCCTGTTCCGGGTAGGGCTCCCAGCCAGGTTTGTTTTAAGCTCGGCTTTTGCGTTAGGAGCTTAAAAATATGTATCAAATACCCAGGGGAAAAAAACAACATCCCGTCGACAGGTTCTCAAACTCTACGAACCCCAAAGATAAATTAACTGCACTAACAGCCTTGCCAAGGCCTGGATCGGCACCCATACCCGATTGCATCGCCAAGCTGCGACCGCCAAGTGTGCCCAGGTCCAGGCGATGTTGATCGTGTTTGTTTGTGTGTTGTGCTGACGCTGGTGCTGGTCGCCCTAGGCACATTCCCCCTTTCTCTCGGTGCAAATGGCTCCACTATTTGGGCGTCACACCCCCTGCAGGATCACGAGCGACAAACATCACAGGCGGGCGTTGCACACCTGGAACTTGGCTTCTATTGATCTATCCTGTTTGGGGGTGCGCTCTCATTTATCTATTTTTCAGCGCTTGTTCAACGCTTCCCTATAGGTTTCTTCTATTCTTTTCTATTATTCCTCCGCGTGCGATCAACATCGTAAGCCTTGTTTCCGTCTCATGCGCAATGACCTTTTTCTTTTGTAGATCTTGCCTATGCTGTCATGCGTCCACTTCTCTGAAGGATCATCGCTGCCGCACCTTTTGACAAAAAGGCAAAGAGACGTGCCTATCGCTCGAGAGAATTTCGATCTTCATATTTTTGTTTCGATGAGAAACTCTCAATGTAGCCTCGGGCGCCGATTCATCCTTTACAAGAAGTTTAGGCCTTTGCCGCCCCCGTATTCTTCTTATTCCGGTCCCGCCCCAGACCCATATTCGGTTCGTGTTGCCGACAGTCCTGGTTGGCATGGCTTTTTGGCGCTATGCACAGTGGGCCTCGATCCAGATTTTCTTCGTCGTGCCCCTGAGGGATTATTTTTAGATGACACGCTTGTCATGTACGCTCTTCGTGGTCCCTGATCGCAGACTAAATCCTCCAACGGACCTCTGACTGTTGATGTCACGCAAGATGATGGACAGGCCAATATGGCTACTGGACTTATATTTAACCAATGAGACCGTATCGAATACCGTCCCAAGGGGTGTCATTTATGCATTCAATTCTCGTGGCCTCTCGCCAATCGCAGCGCTCATAAGGGTGCCACTCTCAAGTGAGCCCGTAGTCGCCGTTAGATTCAGGCCAGGATTGGTATGAATAGTAGATCAGCCCAATTCATCTGTGTTGTGCATAACCCTCTCCGGCATTTTCCTCCCTGCCTCCTAAATGCGCAAGCCTGTTTTCCAAGTTCATCTTTCTTTTTCTCTTCGATTTACATCCTCTGCTGTACTTCCCGTAGGACAGATCTCAGTTCGGCATGACGTTATCCCACTTCCGAAACCCGACCAATCAGCGTGGGGACCCTGAACCAGGATATGCGATTCGAGACGCATTTGGCTAAGCTGTCCTTTAGGGATGCGCGCAGCAACGCCTTCTGACAAGACGGCAATCTTTTTGGCGAAAGAGCTTCGTTTCATTGTCGTTGGAAGCAATTCGGGACACCTAACGTCGACCACAATTATCTCGTCGACCTCGAGGTATGCGGTAACGAGTTCCAATTCGACCTCTTGGTGCAGAACGAGGCAATCTTCAACGGACGCGCGTCGCGAGACATTGCGACCTGTCCTTGTTTTAAATACAGCCCACTTCAACGAGACGACCAAAAGGCCACGACTCCAATCAACACGACAAAATGAACGGCGACGAGAAACCAATGTTTGACGAGGACGCCTTTGGCGCAAAGTCCGGCTCTATTGTCAGCGCCTTTGATGCCTTTCGTACGCCAATTCTCATTCTGGAGCTCGTATCTCCCGTGCGCTAACTCTTCCATAGCCAAAGCGAAACCTCAGTATGTGACGCGGACCTCTGGCGGCGGCAAGTGGACCGTCGCCATGTGCATTATCTCCTTCATGCTCGTTTGGGGCGAGGTTGGAAGATGGTGGCGCGGAACCGAAGACCACAACTTTGCCGTCGAGAAGGGCGTAGGACACGACCTGCAGATCAACCTCGACGCCGTCGTCAAGATGCACTGCTCCGACATTCACATCAACGTCCAGGATGCTTCAGGCGATCGCATTGTTGCTGCCAAGCGTCTGCAGCGCGATCCTACAACTTGGGCGCAGTGGGTTGACAACAAGGGCATGCACAAGCTGGGACGGGATAGCCATGGTCGAGTCATTACCAATGCGGGCTGGAAGAGCATGGACGAGGAGGGTTTCGGGGAGGAGCACGTTCACGACATTGTTGCTCTTGGAAAGAAGAGGGCAAAGTGGGCCAAGACTCCTCGGTACAAGGGCCGCGCCGACAGCTGCCGTATCTACGGAAGTCTGGACCTGAACAAGGTACAGGGAGATTTCCACATTACTGCCAGAGGCCACGGATACATGGAGGTCGGCGAGCATCTGGACCACAGTAGTAAGTTTGACATTGATACTTTAAGTGATCTTCAACTGACACCATGACTAGACTTCAACTTTTCCCACATCATCTCCGAGCTCTCGTACGGCCCGTTCTACCCCTCGCTTGTCAACCCCCTCGATCGCACTGTCAACTTGGCCTCTACCAACTTCCACAAGTTCCAGTACTACCTCTCTGTCGTCCCCACGGTTTACAGCGTCGGTTCCAAGCAGATTGTTACCAACCAGTATGCTGTTACGGAGCAGAGCAGACAGGTCGACGACCGCTACATCCCCGGCATTTTCGTCAAGTACGATATTGAGCCCATTCTGTTGTCTGTTCACGAGAGCCGCGATGGCTTCTTGACCTTCCTTGTCAAGATTATCAACGTCATCAGTGGTGTTCTGGTTGCTGGGCACTGGGGCTTCACCATCAGCGAGTGGGTTCGCGAGGTCATTGGCAAGCGGAAACGACAGAGCAGTGGTGGCATGGGCGTGTTGGGCTCCAAGGAAGGATACAATGAGTAGTATCTTGACAATAGGGGCAGTGTATTTGAATATCTATATCTAGCGATGCATGTGGCGGCATGAGGGGTAACCGGGCGAGCTAGAGATATTTGAGGCTCGGAATTGTATACATATCGCCTCAAAGGAGTTTGGGTTAAATTATACTGGGAGCTACGTTGGCATTTTCTTTACAAAATAAGATAAGAGTTCCACTGATACCATTGGTGCAACCTGCGTGATCACTCTGGTCTAGTAGAAGACTCGAGCTTGTTCCAGTGCCACGATGGCCAACAACACAAATTTCCTTCAAGTATGGAGAGAGTTTTACTGTAATCGCAATTATAGGCGCCCCGTTCATTTCTCTCGTGCTGAGGCCTTCAACCACGCGTGCTAGCTACAAATAGTCCCAACTCGTTTGGACAGAATCCTGTACCAGACATCCGCAAGTAGTCTGGCCTGGCCGAGCTGATAGACAACGCCCGTTTGATTGAGCCATATTCTGCACCATAGCATGGGGTTGCACTGATGAGCTACCTAGCAACGCGTTTCTTCATCTTTCGCCGACTGGCTGCGGCATGGTATCTGTAACTTTTAGTTTTGGTGTGAGCTTCGTAAGCTCCTGGAGAAGGACAGAAAATGCTCCGACCGGTTTACGTAGGCAAGTTGCACGTTGAGCCGCATCGCCAAATGCGTTACGTCGTCCTGAGTGGATATGGAGGTACGTCTCCATCGGAGTTTGAGCTGGTCAGATTGGATGACCCTGGTGTGGCCGGCGTCATGTGGGCTATGCACCCGCACAAAGAGTCCGGTGACACTTTGTTCAGCCTATGGTTTCCGTTCTCTTTCGCCTCTGGTTGTGCCACAAGCACGTTATTTCTACGAGGAAGACATTTCAGATAATACATCGGATTACTTATTTTCAAGCCTGGTTCGATCGAGCACTCTGCTCTTCTCAACTTCCGTGCTCAAATTAAGATCAGAATCAGGGTCGAGGGTTCACGCAGCGGGGCACGCAAGGACCTGAGGAGGGGAGCTATGACGACATGCTTTTTTTTTTCTTTTTTGGCGGGGTGGGTCATGATGTCCGATGTCTTGGATTTGGAGACCGCAACAAAGGCCAAGGACCATGCAGAGTTGTGACGATGGCGATGGGACAATTGACTAGACAGGGACAGGGCCTTGGACGGACCTTTTTGTGCGGAGAAGACTTTTCTTTTCTTCTTTTTTCCATGGTGATTCATCATAAAACTGCTGGCAAGAGCGAGATGGGGGCACAGTCGCCAAAATATGCACATGCATCAAGCTCTGCTGCCTGTTGACTACATGGTCTCCTCCGGCCTGGTTGACCACCATTCGCTGCTCTTTTAGCCCGAACACCACCCTGAAGTTGCGAGACCAACACAAAGTCTGCGCTGCCACATGATGGATGCCACCCTGTGTGCTAGCTTGCGGCAAGTGTACATGGTACGCAACGTCATAGGCGGGTTGCTCGCCGTCATCCGTTGCTGCCATGCCATGGCTGGCCTGCTGGTCGGTCCTCGCGCTGTGCGCTGGACTTGGATTGAAACAAGTATGCAGGCTAACGGAGAGATGGGGTTGATTTGCAGAAGTAGAATGGAGAAGAAGCCACAGTGGGAACCAGAACGAGTAGACATGGGTCCGAAGCCAACCCATCATGCAGCTGGGCCGACGGCATCACAAGTTCGCTGGCTTACGACATGTAGTTTTCCAAGAGAGGAATTCCAGCACAGGCCATGGAACCTTCTTACCAAGCAGAGTAGGGATGACGGTGTAGATCGCTGTCTATCATTTTTTGCTTCTCGCCATATGCATCTCGTAGGATCTTCCTTGAGCGGCAAGGGGATAGAGCGCATATCTCCCGTCAGTGAGGCTTGAGCCCAGGGGTCTTCCCTTGAGGTGGGTGGCTCAAAGCTGAAAGAAGCAGCCTTTCTGCCCTTCTTCTGAGAAACAGGGCTGCGCTCGGTCCCAGGGCAACTTGGGTGGTTCGCCTGCTGGCTGCCGCAGTGCAGGGCACGTTGGTGATGTTCTTTGCCAGGCTGCATCCACCATCACACTGGCACTGGCGCCCGCGCAAGGTTCGAGTCGCTCTTCGTGCTCACAACTAGCCGAACACCACGGTCAACACCATTGAGGCCCGATACGAAACCGAGCCGGCGGCAATATCCAACAGTCACAGAGAGCCTCGCAAACGGCCAAGGCCACAGCCACAGTGAGAAGGGTTTAGCTGGGCCATGCCCCGCCGCCGCCGCCCGCCCGTGCCGTTGTCAACCTTGAGAGTCAGCATTGGCTAGCGCCCTTCTGCGCACCTGTAGCGCCCTCGAGCAAGTTCCACCCCGCCCACAGTGAGCATCAGACCTGGAGCTGGTGACCCTCCACCAGGCCTGTCCGAGCCAGCCATCCTGGACCTGCGCCTTGCACCAGCTGCAGCCCATAGCACCTGCCAGGCTCAAGAACTGCCGGCGACCTTCTTCCGTCATAGCCAGCCCTCCATTCTTTTTCCCCTCCCACCTTCTTCTCTCTTCCACATTCTCATCCTTTTCTGCTTATCCAAATTGAAATTCCCTTGCGCCCGTTTTCCATCGGAGGAATCCTCATATTTCGTTGCCGTTTTATCTGTAACAGTGCACTTTCTGCTCTGCACCCTAGTCGTCCGCCCGCCCGCACCCACCCCGCCCCCGCCATGGGTGACGTCTATAGGGAGCAACGCAGTTATCGCGACCGCGGCTACAGCGACAGCTCCTCCTCCGATGACCGTCGCACAACCACGGTTCGTCGCTACAAAGTGAAGCCTGGAAGGTCCGATAACTACGACAGAGTGACCGAAATCGACGATGATTACCGTTCCCGAGCCTCCACCTACATTCGGCCTACAGGCGAGCTCCTAGAGCCTGATCGTCGCCCGCATAACCCGGAGCGCCCACGATCTGCTTTTGAATCATACGCCGGAGAGCGCCCACGATCTGCTTTTGAACCATACGCCGGAGAGCGCTCTCGTAAGAGCTTTTATGACGGAGAACCACCGCGAGACTATTATCCTGGGCCGCCACCTCCCCCTCCACCGCCAGCTTCAGGCGCCCCTCGTGTTACCACTTACGAAACCAAGGAGGTTGAGCGGGTCGAGCAAGATTGGGACCGACGTTCTCGTTTTGAACCTCCGCCTGTCGAGGATGATGTCAAGTATGAGAGGCGCATTGAACGTCGCGACAACGGCGATTACCGAGTCGAAAAGCGAGTAGAGGAGCATGTCGACGACCGCGACGGCTGCGAAATCGAGCGCTATCGTAAAGAGACTGAATACTACAGCCCAATTGATCCTCCTCCTCCACCCGTCATCATTCGTCAGCGTGCCCCGGAGCCCCAAAAGATCATTGTGCAAGAGGCACCGCCTCCAGCTCCCGTCGTTATCCCGCGCCAGGACCCAGGCATTGTCGTAATTCGCGAAAAGGAACAACCCCGTGAAATTATCCGCAGAGAGCCCCGGGATGAAGAGTACTACTATCGTCATGAAAGGCGAGATCATGGCCATCATGGCCATGACTATGCTCTGGAACGATACAATCGCCGAGGCCGCCATCATGATTGCTACAGTGATGATGAAGACTACTATGTTCGCCGGACCGTTGTGCGGCGCCGCGAACGTAGTGAAAGCAGTCACCACAAGCGCCATCTTGCTGAGGGAGCGCTTGCTGGTGCTGGCATCACTGCTCTTCTGAACAGTCGTCGGGATGAATATGGCGAGCTCCCCGAGCACCGTGGCAAAAAGGTTATTGCAGGTGCCGCCCTCGGCGCTTTAGGTACGGAAGCTCTCCGAAGGGCGCAAAGCGCCTACGAGGATCGTTATGGTGACGATGAGTCTCCTGATCGACACTCTCGACTCAAAACGGGTCTTGGTATCGCTGCTGTTGCTCTCGCCGCCGCGGGTGCCGCCAAATATTACCAGGCCAATAAGATTGACAAGGAGGAGGCGCACCGAGGACGTAGCCGTACTCGGGGTTACTACTCTGGCGATGAGTACTCTCGTTCCCGCTCGCGATCTGTGTACAAGGTAAAGAGCAAGAGCAAGAGCAAGAGCAAGAGCAGCCGCCGTAGGAGTCTGTCGACTGCCGCCAAGGCCGCCCTTGGAACGGTAGCCACTGCCGGCCTCGTAAAGCACATCCGAAACAAGTCCAAGTCGCGAGGTTCGCGATCTTCATCTTCTTCCCGCTCCAGCCGAAGCCGCAGCCGCTCTCGCAGTAAGTCTCGTCTTCGCCGTGGCGCAGAGCTGGCGGGTGCAGCTGCGGCCGCTGGAATCGCGCACAAAGCATGGAAAAACCACAAGAAGAAGAAGGAAGAGGAGGAAGATGGGTATGGAAGCAGCAGCGACGATGAGTATAATCGACGACGAGGTTCGCGAAGCCGCAGTCGCAGCAGGTCGGTCGCCCGATCCATCCGTTCAGAGCGCGGGACTGATCCTGAGCTAGGCTTAGTTGAGTACGGCACCGGCCCGCTAGGATCAAAAGCCCCACGATCCCAATCACGGGGGTATGAGTCTGAGGCGGAGAAGCGGCGGCGTAGGCGACGGAGAAGACGTCGCCGTGATAGGTCACGATCGTCTGATGGATCAGATGATCATGAAAGGAAGCGCAGCAAGAGCCGATCGATCAAGGACATGGCTGTTGCCGGGGCCGCGGCGATTGGCATCAAGGAGTATAAAGACAAGAAAGACAGAGAGAACCGGGAAAAGAGATCACAAGAGCGCCGGCTAGAGAATGAGAAGGAAAGGGAACGAGAGAGGGAACGAGACCGAGACCGAGATCGGCATCAGGGTAGTGAGCGTTCAAGGGACAAGGAACGGGAACGGGATCATAGATCCAGATCCAGATCTCAGGATCGCCAAAGACGTGAGAAGGATCCACAGGAAACCCCCGAGCCCGACTGACGTTGTTTAGGCCGTGACGATGACCGATACTTTGACGACCATCGCACTCAGTCACCACCAACGGCTTCTGGCGGTGCCTTCTACCCGCCCTACCCGACCGATGCGGGCCCAGGGCCTGCTGGAGCTGGTTTTGCGCAATATCCTAACACGTCAGGCGAGTTCCAGCCATATGTCCCCTCGGACTATACTGGATATCCCCCGCCACCTCCGGCTCAAGCACCGCCGCCGCCTGTCAACCACATACCGCCGCCGCCTCCCGGCCCACCACCACCGCCGGGACCTCCTCCAACAGGCGGGCGGATCCCGCCTGATCAAGTGAGTGACTCTCCCCAAAGCCTCGGCTCGCGAGAGGAAGATGAGGGTGCGTTCCATCGTTCCTAGGGGGGCTTTTGTAGATTGCTTGGATTTGTTGCTGACAAATACTAGACAGCATAGTCCCAGATGATGCTCGATCTACCACCACCGGCAAATCGGTTACCTTTATTCCTTTATCACCGAGAAGCGAGATGACAATGGAGATGCATCACCGTGACCAAGCCAAAGCGGCTGAAGAGGAAGAAGCACGCCGTAGAGCGGAGCAAGACGCCTTTGACAAAGAGCATGGCCTAGTCCCAGTAAAGAAACGACGCCGGCGTAGTCGGCGCTCACGACGCTCAGCTTCGTCATCCAGTTCATCTTCACCCGACATTTCCAACGGTGGACATTCGCGTCGCTCAAGAAGGCACGGCTCAAGTTCAGATGACGCGGTTGAAGACCTGCCAGACAGGTTTGACAAGAAGGGCAGACGGCTGGATAGCCGGTCCGCGACGAACAGTCGATGGACGAGCCGGGGTGGTGACTTTCAATATGTTCCGCAGCATCGCGGGGACTGGAATGTCAGGGGTGCTTGGCAAGTTGCTGGCACTGATAACGAATTGATTGAACGATTGGCTCGCGATGTAGTGGGTGCTTTGGATGGTAAGAAGGGCTGGATGGGTGTATTAGGGGATGTTCTAGGAGGATTCGCAGAACAGGCCCCGCGGGGGGCCATTAAAGATCGGGACAGAGGCAAGGGTGATGACTTCGATGGTGATGACCACAAATCCAGAAGGCGCAGGAGACGACGGAAGTGATGATCTAATGACCTTGTTTTTTTGTCTAATTCTCTTTGGCACAGCCATATTCGATTCGATCTCTTTTTTTTATTTTTACTTTGATGGACTTGGGTCGGGTATGACACGAGCTCACGACATAACTATACATTAACGGCCGATATAGATACGATGATATGTATTTTCTTTTTGCTATGCGTCTTTATTTTTGCCAGAATCCTGGGTCTGTGATGATTAATTGATACAATACCTTGATGAATCTGACAACATTTTCGCCAGAATCCACAATGGCCCTGTGAGGCAATGTAAAGTGACTGGTCCCATTCATACGCTTTGTCTATGCTCTCCGCTGGTATTTCATACAACCCGCCTCTACGCCTCTTATATGAATAATCTCGCTCGCCGCGCCCGCGTCTTTTCATCATAACTCATCATGCTTCTCATCATGCTTCTGGTCAGGTCTTCCGCTGTCCTTTTGCAAGTCAACACCCTGGCTGCGTCGGAGCTTTTCCCACAGATCCCAGAACTCCCCCTCCACGGCCTTGTCTATCTGGTCCGGAAGCACCACGACATAGTCGACATACAGGTTACCAAACTCGGTTTTGTGGTACACGCTATCGCCGTCCTCGTGCCACTTGGGCATGCCCTCTCCGACCACCGTCTCAATGTGGCCGGGCTGCGTCACTTCGCCACGCTTACGGCCCAGGCGGACGACGTGGTTGTCCAAGTGCGTGAGGTTGCGTGTCCAGTCGCCCATCCAGGCCTCTCGCAGCGAAAGGACCTCGGTCCAGTACAGGTCGTCGCCCTTGCGCCGGAAGAAGGCGCCGTCAACCTTGTCGGGGTTGTCTTGCTCTAGGGACGGTGCCTTTTCGGAGAGCGTGACAAGAAGGTCGCCAGCAACCCAGTCGGGGCTCTCATCAGCTTCGTTCTCGTATACGACCCGGGAATCCCTGGCGGCACCACGCTCAATCTTGAGGGATACAGTGGTGGCCTTCTTTTCCACGCGCTGCCCGTGGCAGACGGAGCACTTGTGCTTGATCGTCTTGCCGCGACCGCCGCAGGCGTCACAGCGCATCTGCATCTGCTGGAACATGCCGGGGGCGAGCTGCTGCTTGACGATGCGGACGCCGCGGCCCTGACATGTGCCGCAGGTGTCAACCTTTCCGTCGGCGCTGCCTGTGCCCTCGCACTTCTCGCAGATGTGCTGCTTGTTCCATTGGAACTCGGTTGTGGCACCGTTGTAAAAATCCCGGAGCGAAATCTCCACCCTGACCTCAATGTTGTGGCCTCTTGGCTCGCCAGACCCGCGCCCAAAGTGTCCGTGGCCACCGAAGAAGCGGCTGAAGAGATCAAACGGGTCGCCGCCGCCGCCGCCTCCGCCGTTCTTGTGCTGCTTGACACCCTCGTGGCCGTGGCGGTCGTAGATCTGGCGAGTCTTGGCGTCGCTTAGAATCTCGTAAGCCTCAGCGACCTCGACAAACTTGTCATGTGCTGTGTCGTCACCACTGAGAGGAGCACCAAAAGTTAGCTTGGGAAAGATCGAGAAAAAAAGGCGGTTCAGAAAGATGTAGGAGGGGCATACGGGTTCTTGTCAGGGTGGAATTTCTTGGATAAACGGCGATATGCCGATTTTAACTCTTTATCTGTAGCTTTTCTATCGACACCGAGAACCTGATTGAAAAAGAATGTCAATGCCGAGTCACGATCGCTTCGAGGAGGACGAGGTGGTGGCGAACCTTGTAGTAGTCCTCGGCGCATAGCACCAGCTGGATAAAGGCCAGTAGGAGGAAGATGACAGCGCCGCGGAACAACATTGCGCTCCAATGTGCCCAAAAAATGGGACTTTGACGACGATGCAGGAAAATTCAGAGCCTGGCGACCGGAACCGTCAAAACCAGGAGAAATTCTGGAGCGCGGTGGGAGGAAATCGGGCGTCGCTGATGAAGAGCCAACGTCGATAATCCGAAATGGAGTTTACAGCGTGTTATCAACATGACCCTCCACAGTTGCGCAAGTCTTATCGTGGCCCGCCCCTGCAGGTGGGTCAGTTATCGAAAGCTTCCCATTGGCTATCGGATTAATTACCGGATTATCTTCTCAATTTCACAAACCAACGTCAGATGGGCGCCTGCATAGCAACCATATGTCCGAAGCAGGCTGCACTGCTATATGAATTTTTGCCTGTCAGCCCGCTGAAGGTAAACTTTCACCTCAACGAGGTGCCAATTTAATCAAATCCTTCTTCCTTTCGTTTATTTAGGTTTATGCGCCTATCATGAGTTCGAAAAAGTACGCCTTCCTTCCTATGGAAGATGACGAGGTGGGGCCTCAGAAAGTCACCAAGGAGAAGAAGCACAAGCACCGTCATCGCGATCGAGACGACAAATCCTCATCGCGACATTCTAGGTCGCGTCGCGATCGCAGTCGCAGTCGCAGCCGCGATCGGTCCCCCGGCCGAGGGTCATCTCACACCAGCCGCCCAAAGCAATACCGACGACGCGACGACAAGGCCGACTTTGACGACAGATGGGGTGATGAAGAGCCACCATCCGACGATCCAGAGGAAGAGGAAGAGGCAGGCGATCGCGAATTTGAGGAGTCTGCAAGCAAAAGGGTGAAGCTCAGCCATGACGAGCCCAGAGAGGAGGACCTGTCCGACGGAGCGAAGGAGGAGCTTGAGCGCCGCAAAGATATCGAGGAACGGGATGCTCTTGCCAAACGATTAAGGGAAAAGGGCGATGGGAAATCGAAAAAGTACGACCGCGATGGCGAATCATCATCTCGAAGGAAGCTAGCGGAGGACGCCGAGGCCAGGAACAAGGCTCTACCCGATCTACGTGAGCGATCCCGACAGGAATACCTCAAGAAGCGAGAGACGGAACGGCTGGCCTTGTTGCGCAAGCAGGTCGCAGAAGAGACTGCCGAATTGAAAAGCGGCATTAGGTTATCCGAGAAGGAAAAGGCTGAGTTCGCCAAGAACAGAGAGATTCTGCGCCTTGCTGAGGAACGATTGAAAATTGACGACCACCGCGACGGATACATGATGCCTGAAGACTATATTACCGAACAGGGGAAACTCAACCAAAAAAAGAAGGAAGAAGCCTTATACAAGCGCTATGTTGAAAAGGACGAATACGGCCAGGAGAAGTTTGTCACTGAACACGAGGAGTGGGAACAGGACCAAGCGGCCAAAGCCAAAGCCCAAATTCACCGTGCAGAGAGGGACAATGAGGGCTACGACTATGTTCTGGACGATTCCCAGTACGTCCAGTGGAGCCTAGATTCTCGAATGGCAGGCGATGAACGCACCAAGGAGCAAAGGTTTTTGGACGCGCAAATCGACGCAGCAGAGAAGAAAGCCCTATCAATTCAGGAGACAAGGAAGAGCTTGCCAATTTACCAGTACCGAGACGAGTTCTTGGCGGCGCTGGAGCAGCACCAGATTCTGGTGATTGTTGGAGAAACTGGTAGTGGAAAGACGACACAGCTCCCACAGTACCTCCATGAAGCGGGCTACACAAAAAATGGTATGAAGGTAGGATGTACACAGCCTCGTCGAGTGGCAGCCATGAGTGTAGCAGCCCGTGTTGCCGAGGAAATGGGTGTCAAGGTTGGAAACGAAGTTGGATACAATATTCGTTTTGAAGACTGCACATCTGACAAGACCATCTTGAAGTACATGACGGATGGTATGCTGTTGCGGGAATTCATGACGGAGCCCGACCTAGCAGGATACTCTGCTCTGATGATCGACGAGGCGCACGAACGGACGGTCCATACTGATGTGCTGCTTGCGCTAATCAAAGATTTGTCTCGCGAGCGTCCCGATCTCAAGATCCTGATTTCCTCAGCCACTATGAACGCCGAAAAGTTTGCTTCGTACTTTGACAATTCCCCTGTCTTCAATATTCCTGGGAAACGCTTTCCAGTCGATATACTGTATGCCCAAAGTCCTGAGAGTAACTATCTAGCAGCGAGTGTCACGACCGTATTTCAGATTCATACAACTCAGGGCAAAGGCGATATCCTCATATTTTTGACTGGAGAGGAGGAAATCATCGCGGCGGAGCAAGGTCAGTCTCACGGCCCACCCGGGACAGCTTTATTTGGCAAGAAAGTACTTCCGATTTTGTTTCTGGCTAACTTCGTCTGACCTTGTAGAGATTACCGAAACGGCCAAAAAACTTGGAAGCCGTATCAAGGAGTTGATCGTATGTCCCATCTATGCCAACTTGCCATCCGAGTTGCAAGCCAAGATTTTCGAGCCGACGCCAGAAGGCACTCGCAAGGTTGTTTTGGCTACGAACATCGCCGAGACCAGTTTGACAATCGACGGCATTGTCTATGTCATTGACCCCGGCTACGTGAAAGAGAATCAGTATAATGCACAGACAGGCATATCCAACTTGGTTGTTGTACCTTGTTCGAGGGCGAGTGCGAACCAGCGCAGCGGTCGTGCCGGGAGAGTAGGTCCTGGAAAATGCTTCAGATTATACACAAAATATGCGTACATGAATGAAATGGACGAGTCGACGACGCCCGAAATCCAACGCACAAACCTTTACTCGATAGTGTTACAATTAGCGTCCATGGGCATAACGGATTTGCTGAACTTCGAGTTCATGGATCCCCCACCAACAGAATCACTTATCGATGCCCTGAACCGTCTCTTTGCTCTCCAAAGCCTCAATCACCGTGGCGAACTGACGAAGTTGGGTCGTCAGATGGCCGAGTTTCCTACTGATCCCATGTTGGCTAAGGCTGTGCTTGCGGCGGACAAGGAAAGGTGTGTAGACGAGGTTCTCTCCATTGTTTCCATGCTCGGCGAAGCCTCTTCCCTTTTCTTCCGGCCTAAGGATAAGAAAATACACGCAGACAGCGCTCGCAATCGATTCACGGTTAAAGAAGGAGGAGACCATCTCACCCTGCTCAATATCTGGAACCAGTGGGTAGACAGCGACTTCTCTCCCATCTGGGCGCGTGAGAATTTCTTGCAACAACGTTCGTTAACTCGAGCTCGCGATGTTCGAGACCAGCTCGCCAAGCTCTGCGAACGTGTCGAGGTGACACCGTCAACGTGCGGGGCGGCAAACCTACGACCCATTCAGCGAGCCATCACGGCTGGCTTCTTCCCGAACGCAGCTCGTCTCACGAAGAGCGGTGACAGCTACCGAACAGTAAAGAACAGCACGACGGTGTGGATACATCCCAGCAGCGTGTTGATGTCTGTGGACCCGCCCCAAAAAATGGTGCTGTACTTTGAGCTGGTGCAAACTACCAAGGAATACATGCGCAATGTGATGCCGATTGAGCCAGGGTGGCTGGCGGAGCTCGCACCACACTTTCACAAGAAAAAGGATATTGAGGGAATGGAAGAGAAAAAGATGCCAAAACGGAGATAGAGACGAGCCGATGGCGCGACAGATTTGTATTAAAAAATGTCAGATATAGGCTGTGAAACGATTGCATTGAGAAAGGGCTCTCCTTTTACGCACTATCACGCACCACCGTGCAGCCGATAAATGTACTACAACTGGATACTATTTTACACAATTTAATTGGCACTCAGCCTGGGCCAATCAAGCAACGGATTCATCTTCTGTCTTGGTTTCCGGCTGTTCCTTTTCCGGCTCTTCGTCTTTCACCCACTCGTATAGAATATCCGTGCGCACCGTGTACTTGATTCCCTTCTTAACTGTAGCGCCCTCGTGCCGAAGTCCCTGGTGCTGGAAGATGAGGACGCTTCCAACCTTGGGGTTGACGTCGACGCGCTTGTCTTCCTTTCTGCTCAGGAAGGAAGTCGCGCCGCCCTTGAGATCAGACCTGGGATCGTGCTCAGCCGAGTCATTGAGGTAGAGGTGGACGGTGTAGAAGGTCTGAAAGTCCCTGCCCTCTTCTTCATAGTAGTAAGGGCCATCGCAGTGAGCTGGGACATTCATGGTAAGCACGGGCTCTTGGCTTTCACATTTTATGGTTAGGGAAGATGGCTTACGTTTAAAATATTGGCCGGGAGAGTACTTTAGAAAACGCATCCTCTCGTTGTAGCGGCGGAACACCCACTTGCCGCCTCCTTCGCGGCCCTGGGGAGGAACCTCTGCCAAAAGCTCGCGGAGGCCGTCAGCCTGAGCGCATCGCTCCCAGAGGCGGTCGACGATTGTCTGGTTGTCCCAGATGATCCTGTCGCTCTCGCGGTAGCCCGGAGCGGGAGCCTCCCACCCGACACCCAAGTTGACGAGGGCCGGCCGCCAGGCCGATTCGCCCTCCGCGCGTGGCTGAGATTCTTCAGCCAGCGCGATGAGCTGCTTGCACTCGTCAGGGGAAAGGACATTCTCGAGCACGAGCGCAACTTTGCCGTCGTACTCGGGGAGCGGAGTTGTTGTCCAGTTAATGTGCTTTGATGTGACGGGCGCCGCAGGATGTGTGGTGAGAAAAGAGTCCGGGATGGCGACGTCCTTGCTGGTGTACTCGGCCCGGACAGGGACTTTGGACGGCGACTTGCTGGTGGATTTGACTTGGAATGAAGAATTTGAGGACTGGGAAAGACCTAGTTTGGAAGAGATGCTGGACCACATGATGAAGGCGTTATTTGGTAGTTTCTTAGATGCCCGAATTTTGGGAGATTCTGTAGGGGAGATGGACCGGGAAGACTTATATGCCAGAGATGAGATCCTGTCGCAATAGGGCCTTGGTGCAAAATGCCACGTCACGTACTTCTTGGATGCAAATGAGTCGACGGGCCTGCGTGACATAGACAAGTGTTTTTTTTTATAATGAAGCGCGGGACGCTGGCGCGAAGCCATCCTTATGTGGTTGCCTACAGGTTATGAGGTGCTAATAAGCCCAAGGCTCACTGGCCAAGCCCAATGTGGCTGACTAACCTTAGCAGGTTGCTCCGCCACGATCCAAGTCTGACGATAATGGCATGGCCTGGTGTCAGAAATTAGGCATCCAGTTTGGAAAGATGGTTTGCAAGGTGGTTCAATTTACTGGCTGATTGTGTATTGGCCGTTTTCCCTGGTGGCCTGCATAGGCTAGATTTCTCAATATTTATTACAGCCGAACTCTTTGAAGCATGGGACTCCTGCGAAGGGGCCAAATATGTTTGCATTGCTGGCCAAAAAATAAAATAAAACAAAATAAAACGAGATAAATATAATAATTTTTATAGGCATATTTACCCTAAGATAACCTCTTAGGTTTTCTTAGGATTATTTTTGCTCTGGGTATCATGTGCAACGACCGCAGCCTCTCCCCTGCCAAGAGTAAACCGAAAATCAACACCTATGCAATGCCAGATAATAAGAGAACAAAACCAACCAACGCCAACCCCTTCCTCGCTATGCAACCCGGTATATAATCTAAGAAAGATAAAAAGAGAAAAAGAGGAAGAGAGAGAGAGAAAAAAAAGTGTATACCCAATTGGCCGCCGGAATCCCATCCCGATCCAGGCCAGGCTCTCCAGATTTGACTGCTTATTAGCGTTTCCATGGTTGGCTACATTCAACTTCATCCTGAGCGCACTGGTTACAGCTTGAAGCAGGGCCGGATTTTCGGATGCAGGGAACATTCAGTTCGAGACAGTGCTCGCATTTCCCCCTGCAAGATTTAAGGTGAAGAGCAAGGTGAAGCACTAGTTTCCCGCATAGATCGCAGGTCACTTTTTCCCTTGTGACAAGATCCTCACGGGTAAAGTTGGCGCATTTTAGTCCCATCTTTTTGCAGCACCTGCAGGTTTTCATCATACCCTCTTTGTCACAAACCACTTCTGCTTCGGCGCATGGCCCACATTTGCCTTTGCAGATTCTCGTGTGTGCGGCAAATTTGGAAGGCAAAAACTCTATCCCATAGTGTTCGCAGGTCTTCTGATATGCAGCGACAAGCCTTTCATGAGTCAAGTTGCCACATGAGAGCCCCATCTCTTTGCAGCGCCCACAGATTTTCTTTGTGCCCCCTTGGTCACAAGCCACCCCTGCTTCAGCGCATGGTCCACATTTGCCTTTACACGATAAGGTATGTCTTGTCATTCTGGTTGGTTGGACATGCATCCCGCATCTTTCGCAGGGATCATGTTGGTGGCTGAAGCCAGAGCATTATGTCCCATGTTCCAGACAACGGTCGCAGCTGGTCTAATTGTCTCTAATACAGGGTACGTCCGCCGTTTGGCACTCGCTGCACTTGCCCAAGCAATCGCGGACATGGGCAAAACGGGCCCTGCTATCGACTGACGAGTGCGGCTTGCCACAACGCTCACATGGAGGGACATGGCTGCAGGATGTTTTGGCTTGAACACACCGCTCGCATGGCCCCTCAGCTTTAGCCCTGAGACAAGGAGCATTCGCCTCCTCGCACGAGGTGCACTTGCCCCTACAGGTTTTCGCATGCCGACTGTAAAAGGCCTGGGTATCGAAATCAGTTCTTCCGCATTTTTGGCATTCCTTGTTGTTTAGAAGGAGACCGCTAGGCGTGTGGCTGAAGTCTTGGCACTTCGTTCCCTCTTGATGACAACGGGAGCAAGCCTTCCTCCGTCCTTGTCGTTTGACGCAAGGCACATCCGCATCTCGACATTCGCTGCACCTGCCATAGCAAATGTAGCGGTGCGCGGGGAAAGCTCTTCTCAACACCATCACACCACATTGTTCACACCGCACCCTATCCTGGGTCTGCACCTTGGGCTGGGTCTGCACACTGTCGTGGGTCTCCTCACTGTCGTGGGTCTCCTCACTGTCGTGGGTCTCCTCACTATCCTGGGTCTGCACACTATCCTGGGTCTCCTCGAGCGGTTGGGATTGCCTGGCACTAGATACGTTAGACCTGGGCCTGGGTTTGGTAGCTTCTCTAACAAAGGGACTTTGGGTTGATAAATCCCCTTTTCTGTTAACGAGTGAGAACGCGAAATCGTCTGTGTAAACTTCGTTGGCCGTGGGCTTCTTCACACTCCTTGGATGTGCCGGCTGGCGGCCCTCTGTCCTGAGGCCATCCATTGGCTCGTGTGACAACAAAAGCTGCAGCAGATGTTTAGTATTCTCAGCGAGTGTTGATGCCGTTGGGTTGGAGGTGGGGGGATTGGCCCGGGCAATCATTATCGGTAGGCGTTGGGTAGTTTCACGACTGAACCAATCTGGAGCTACTGCCTGTAAATTTGCCCATTTATTCCACTCGCTCTTTGACACTCCGATAAGGAGGCGATTCAGAACATGGCGCCCACGGGCAATCCACAATATGCTATTCCGCAAAGCTGTGTCCGCCCAATCGGCATTTTCCATCTTCAGGGACGAGCAGAGGTCAATATCTTGTCGTAGCTGCTCTATTATACTTTCGATTGAGATGATTGAAGATGGACTCCTTGACCCCTTTAACAACACGATAGCTTCATTCTCACTCTCAACTTCATGAACAAGACCTTGTTCAGTGAGCCGTTCATGGAGTTTTGCTTGGCAGATCCGAATGATTCGTTGTTTTATAGCTGGAGGGTGTCCCATTCTCTTTGGTGCTGCGAATGAGGTTGGTACTCCAGCTATGGTAGAACGATTAGCCATGTACCGGTAGAGGAGTTATCAAGGACGAGCATCAATAAAAGGTGAAGGACCCTAGATCCCGAGGCCAAGGGAGCAACTTACCTTTGAGCCGATCCCAGTTCTCTTTAACCAGCACTTGTTTATTGAATAAGAAGTTATCCTCATCTTTGAAGAGCAATGTACATTCAACCTTGGAATAGTCGAGGTGCGAGTCTGGGGGTGTGATGCGCTTCGCCCTGAGCGAAATATCATGCCAGTCAAGGCTGGATACTTGCAGAGACAGCTCGCTAGCATCGTTTGGTCCTTCTACTAGCCCAAACTCTTCCGTGTGCTGGATAATTGCCACCCATAAAATGGATAACTTCAGCATTTTCCGTTGCTCAGAGTTTTGATATGTGACTCCATGGACCGCTAGCACGGATTTCCAGATTCTCATCAGGATTTTACGATCATAACTGGAAGTGGTAAACCCCGCTTCAGATAAAAACTTGAAGGCCAGGTAAGGTGGCAAAACTTGATCGTGGGTCTCGTTGAAGTATTTCTCCAGTGAGTCCTTGAGGGTCGTTGAATTGAGAAGGTTTCGCGTGGCGCTGGAATGAATGGAATGAATCCCACGAATTCCTTGTGTCAGCGGCAATACGCGGTTAGCAGCGTACCACGGTGCCTCAGGAAGCCCTTCAGGCCTTATGATATCCCGGATGGCTCGGCTGATGCGTATGGAATCAGACGCCCCAGGGCTGGGATATTTGCCACCAAGAAGGACCGTGTTACAATTCTCCGCCAGAATAGCTAGAATCCGGCACTTCTCGTGTAAAAAATCCCACGTACCCGTAGGAATAGGATATCTCACTGCAGGAAGGAAGAAATATTCAGCCCCAGGGAAAGACATCTTTTCGTGTATGAACAACGCTTGTGTCGAATGTTCCTCGCGTAACTTGATGATATCATTATGGGTCCTCTCTAGGGTCTTTTTATGCTCATTCATCCTCCCAGCTTCACCCAGTAGATTATCCTGGGGGCTCTTCCCTGTAGCGCTTCCGTTGTAAATATAGCTGCTTCCATCTGGGAGATGGGCAACACCAATGTATGCCGTAAAAAAGTCACCCATCGACTTCAGGTTCTGGAAGTCAATGCGACTGCATTCATCGAAAATTTTACTTGGCCATTGTGCTTGCCCAAGAAGGAATTGGACAGCCGCTGACTGTACTCGGCGATGCGACATCATCCTCCTAAGCCTTCGTCTTGATTCTTTTGAGGCATTTGCTAAAATCAACAAAAACCATTCCCGTGGAATCATTGTTCCACTGTGGAATCTCAGAGCAAGAAAAAACTTGGCATGGAGACTGAGAACCTCGTCAAGACGTCTGTGGTATGTTCGGATCGCCTGCTCAACTTCAAGCTGATCACGGAAAAATTTCCACTGTAAGCTTATTAGTATTTTTGCAACAAATGAGACTAAAACACCTACAGATTTTATCGTCCTCGAGACCTGATCCACATAAGGCCGACTCATCATCCGCGGTGAGTCTGCATACATCACGCTCTTCCGGTAGAAGAATTGACCTGACCCGGGTCTCAATGGTCTGCTCATCATCCAGGTTGATTTGGGCCATTTTTTTCTTCACTTTTGCAAAGCCAATGTACTGGGCATATTCAGTAGCATGCAACCCGTCTGAAAAGTCACACTCGCCCAAAGTGTCGTCATCTGAATCTGAATCAGAGGGCCACACGCTTTGCACGTCGCCTGAGCTGGGAACAGTCTTGGATGGGAGAGCTTGATCTGTTTCAGCTTCAACCCCGCCCCAGGACGAAAATCGAATGCTTTCAAGAGTATTCAACGCATGAAGGCTCATCAGACGAGTTGATGAGAGATCAAGAGTGTTCCATGAGATTTTCCCAATTCCCTTGAGCTCGCCCAAGTCTCGGCAACCCACTGACAAGGATTTATAGACGACTGCACAAGGACCAAGACCAATTTCTTCCTTCTTCGAACATCCCCACCTGCCTTCCTCCAGAATAGGGACTGACAGGATTCGATCCCAACGAAATTCTGCAGACCAGGAAGGGATTTTCTTGAAGAGAGAAACAAGAAATCTTTTTGCACTGCCAAAAGCCGGGTCATCGCCTATCAGAAAAGTGCTGCAATAGGTCGAGGTGACGGAACATATTGCAAGCGCCTCGGCGGGGCCAAGGGACGGCAGCACGATGTATACCGTTTTGACCTCCTGGTCAGTATCGAGCGCGAAATGACTATTGAGCCTTGCCTGCAGCGAAGCGTTCTTCCTTGCGCCTGACAAGCTATCAAGTAGCATGAGCGGCACAACGGAAGAATTCATATCCCTCATAGTCATGGCCTCGGTCACCTTGCACAAGGCTGTCCGGCTTAGCGTGCCATCTGGGAGCAACGATGTGATGTCCTCAATGGATAACACATCTTTATTATCAGATGCCTGGATCCTCCTGCCATCTTCAATGAGACGCAGGACTAGTCTTCTCGTCAGCGTCAGGAGGGAGCCAGTGCCAGTCCAGACACGAGCCAACGCCTCAATCAAGTCGGGGTGGTCTCTCAAGATACTGGGCGGCCCAGGAACAGAATCATCACCACTGATGCCATGAGCTGTCCATGGCAACCCTTGACGCCGCCTGTGTTTCAAATCATTTCCCAGGGCTTGCGGTGTGTCATTGGCGTGCTGTAACAAATCAAAGACTTTGTTCCAATCGGCAAGAAAAAAAGCATTTTCCTGCCTTGTCAACAGATGAGTTTGCATTATTCCTTTGATGTGATCAATATTCCATCGGTTCTTCTTGCCAAGAAACGTCAGAAATCGTGGTGGAAGCGAAGTGAGCGCCAACCAAAGATCGTCGCGATCCTTTCTTGTAGCTCGACGCGCCCACATCAAATCGGGTATGGGAGCAAAGTATGGGGGAGGCTGGTATTGCGGTCGACTTTTCCATGGACTGAAGCCCTTCCATACATCATCCATGGTACACTCCAAATCGTCTTGCGTTATACCACGTTGAGCGAGAGCAACCGTCCTCGCACCTTGAGCATGATTTCTTGTGGCGGCCATGGAAACAAACCGGCTCCCGACGTTTTCGAGCAGCCATTCCCCGTCGTATCTTCTAGACAAAAGGTGATCAAGCGGCTTCACCGGACATTCTTTGATGATGCCGGCCAACACTTTCTTTGTCAAGCGTGGTATGGGTACTTGATCGGGGTTCTCACCCCTCTCGAATGCATTTTGCCATTGCCTTTCGTAGCGACGAATCCTTCGCGAGAGTACAGCGCCCACCATGGTGCCGTCTGAAGGGTACTTGGCCATAGTAAATGTCGTGTATGGCATCTCCAACGCCTGCTCGCAAGACTTCGCCTGCTGTTCGACCTCCTTCAGCCACTTTCTCATCGCCCCAATAAGCTTCTTTAGGAAAGGAAGTCCTTCTCTGCGGCTGAGCTTAGATGATTTACATCTTTTTTCAAGTCTCTTATGTGTAGACTTCATTCGTTCGAGCAGAGCCACGTTTTGGGCCTGTTCCCATCCAATGTCTTCGATGAGGGGCTTGCTTTGTTCGTCTAAATCACAAGAATCCTGGGGTTCTTCTGGTTCACCGTCAGAACCCTGAGGGTCTTCTGATTCATCGCCAAAATCCTAAGATTTTTTTGATTCGTTATCAGAATCGTAAGATTCTTCCGATTCGTCATCAGAATCCTGTGATTCATCTGACTCGTCGCATTCATCGGGAGCGTCCTGTCCGCCATGTTCATCGGATTGACCATCTCCAGTCCAATGCTTATTGGGCTTGTCAAAATCATCACGGGTTTTCAGCTCATGAAACCGTTGGCTAGGTGCCGGCGGGTGCCAGGGTGGCCCAGCGGAACCCAGTTCCCTCTGGATGGCTTCCAACCAAACTGAGATGGTGTTAAGCTCTGCTTCGAGTGTTCCATCAAGTAACGGAGATAATTCGGCAGAATATCGACTCAAAAGGTGCGGAGGTCGTCTTCTGACACATTCCAAGGAAATGAGGCCGCAAGTCCAACTTTGCTGCTGGTTGGGAACTGGTACGATGTGGAGTTTCATACGAGATCCCTGGATTTTGTTGACCAATTTCACAACTTTTGAGCCTTTTCTTGACCTATTATTCTTAATAGAGTCATAGTAATAGAGACAGTCTCCATATTGGTCAACAACAGCAAGAGCCCAATGGTTTGGAAAGTTGACTGGTATCACTGTCCACGGAGAGGTGATGAGTTCACAGTTCTCCCACATGGACTCATCCACATTGGCTATCAATGGCATGTGCGGAAAGCTTACGTCGCTGTGCTTTCCGACAGCTAGACGTAAGCCAGCCATAATCGCCACTTCGTCCAAATATTCCTCATTCCTGATGAACCCATCGAGGTTGAACAAGCCAGCCAGATATGTGGCTACCGGCATCCCATTGATTTCGGAAACATCAGACAGACTGATGTGAGGAAACCACCTGGCAGGCATGGCTTGGCTGATCTCATCCATCTGAGTACCCAGTGATGACCGCATGTAAGCTGGTCGATGTTGTCGAATGGCAAAATCTTCTTCACCATCAAGAGGCTTGCTCGACAACCAATGGTCGAATACTAGTGGTGCTTGGGGCGATGCTTCGTGACTATGATCACGACATTTCAAACTCCATGTCCATGACCAGTTGTCCTGTGGGTCGCACTTGGCTTCTGCTCTCCACGGACATCTGAATCCGCTCCTGGACAGAGAATTCTTGTTTCCTTCGCATCTTATTCCGTAACTAGTGAACATGCTTCCCTCGGGTATATCATTGCGAGTTCGACGATCGAAGCCAGCCGTTTTCCGCAAAGAAAACCGATAGTCTTCGGCGAACTTGTTGAGATAGTTCACAATCTCCTCTATGGACTGGACAGGTCGGAAGCCACCCAAAACCGGGATGCCACCCTCTGGAGGGTTGGGTATTTTGTTGTTGTTCTGAACAGAGGCCATTGTGTTGGTGTTCGTGGTTGTGGTTGTGGTTATTATGGTTCTCGTAACTCTTGATGTTCTGATAAAGGCATGTCAGTGATTTTTCTAATATAGACTTGGAGGTTGAGTTACGAAAAGCAAAGTGGAAGATGCAAAGAGAACGAAGCAGACGCAAGAGAACAAGTGAGTGCACTGGCTGGATGACAGGATTGTTGGGGGGGGGGGAGGAAATGGGTTCAAAAGGGGACATTTATTGCAATGAAAATAAATCGACATGAAATTACTCAACAAAATGTTGTCAAACACTGGCAGCTAGTTGTCCAACACTTGGCAGTCGGTTGTCAGCCCGCCAAAAGGAATGAACGAAGGAGCCACCGAGTGGGTTGCCAAACGGACACTGAAATGAACTCTTACAAAAGACACGGCGAACGATGAATTAACAGTTACATTCTAAATTACATGGTTAACAAGCAGAGACTAATAACTACAGATAAACAATAAAGATATATAATAGGTACGTAGATCAAGCAATGTTTCTTGACATGTTGTCGCATTGTTTGGATTTGATATTCACACTGTTTTCCCACACACTCACTCCGCAACCAACTCAGGGCAGCCGCAGCCCTCGGGTTGGGTCGAAATCTCAGTTTCTCATAGCCCCACCTTAATGGCTTCATTCGGGCATTGAATCTCTACGTCTCTTACCATCTAATTTTCGTCATGTGGGTCGTTGGAACAGACGTTGGTGGTTGACCAGACCTATGCATCGCGACGGTGTCTTGGCGAGAAGTGTATGGTATTACCAGCTGTAGCAAATAATACCGATTGGTTCATGAGAAGAATAGCATGGGCTTAGCTAGTCTCGATCAAATGAAAAACATGCACCTTGCAAATTTTTCAGTTTCCGTGGTCTTGAGTTGGTGCGACACCACAGCACAATTGTCAGTTGGACACTTTGCTGTATAAGGCTACCCTATCTATTTCCCATCACTTTTTAGTTAAAATAAAGTAAATAATACTTAATGAAACTAATGATATCCATCTAAAGACTATTTCTTAGAATCTTTTTGAACCACTATTATCCTAGGTATGGTAATCAATTTAACCAGAATTAATCCTGCGCAGCAAACATGGTGGGTGGAGGAGTAAGCCCATTGCAATCCTTTGAGGGTTGAGTATACAACTAGCCGCGGTTGTGCTCCCCCAGGCAGTCACACTTGACGGATGGAAGTGGCGCCATGTGAGATATCGGACAATAAACGATTAGCGCGCACAAGGCCTGAGCGCAGCAGGTCTTGCAAAAACCTTGTGATTGAGTGGCTTGAGCTGCGGATGGTGTCAATGGCGTGGCGGATGGTACCTTACACAACTCTTGATGCTCGCGCCGTTGGCCCAGCGCAAAGCATCAGTCACCACCTCCCCACATGATTAGTTTTCTGTCTAGGGTTGCATTAGGAACCAAACATGAAGCAGAGCCACCGAGGCCAAATAGTGCCTGCAGGAGTCGGCCGACAAGGACAATGGTCGGGGCGATTACGGCATAATTTGCCGAGTAGGCGGCACAACCCACGCTCTGGCGCCAGTGGGCCGCTCTGCTTTTTTTCCCGCTGCGACGTTACCCTCTTGCCCATAGCCCCTCCCCCCCTCCCCATTGAAGCCTGCGTCCTTATTCGACGCCGTTGACGAAGGAGGACGCAAACTAAAGAAAACACACGACCATGATCCCTGCGGGGAACTTTTTGTTTCTTGTTCCAGAAGTGAACCCACCTTCCACCTTCTCCCTACCGAGCCGGGGTGCGGGACGAACCATGGCCCACGGTTCAGTCAAACAGGGTGAATTTTACCAAAAGGCCCTGGCCGCGCGCCCCCAGATTCTGGGGTTCTGGTGGATGTGCCGTCGAGCACGCAATTCCTCGTGCTTTGGAAGGCCTGCAGAGCCTTTTGGCCTTGGGGTGTGCTAGTGGCTGGTTCAAATAACGTCGACGCTCCTGGGTGGGATCGACGTTGCATCCGTTCGGGTCCTTTTTTTCTTCTCTCTTTCTCATGTGGGAGGACACAACTGAGACAAACCTTGGCGCTCCCCTCTGCGTCCCTGTGAGAGGTTATTATTAACCCAGCGGCTATGGCCTTCATCGATTCGACGGCCCTGGACTCCAAGGAGACGGGCGGTCGCCCGCAGTACGATGACGTCGAAGGTTTCAACTCTGCCGAGAACGGTGGGCAGGGCCCCAAGCAGTCGGACTTGTTGAAGCGCTCGCTCTCTGCCCGCCAGGTGCAGATGATTGCCATCGGCGGCACCATTGGCACAGGCCTTTTCTTGGGAACCGGAAAGTCGCTGGCCACTGGTGGTCCAGCCTCCATCCTAATTGCCTATGCTATTGTGGGGGCCATTGTCTTCACCACCATGTTGAGCCTGGGCGAGATGGCAGCATTTCTCCCCGTGGCAGGTAGCTTTTGCACATTTGCTGGGTAATTTTCGAGGCTTTCTTTGGCGCTTTCTTTTTCTTTTAACCGCTCGCTAACTTTGTTATCAGGCGCTTTGTTGATGATGCTTTTGGTTTCGCTCTCACCTGGAACTACTGGTTCAATGATGCTGTTTCTACCGCTTCAGATCTTGTGGCTCTGCAATTGATTCTAGAATATTGGACCGATAACTTTCCCGGTTGGGCTCTCAGCTTGATATTCTGGTTCATCTTAATTGCCGCCAATATCATTACCGTGCGAGCGTATGGTGAAGTAAGTTGTCGCTCCAACAGACATGGAGAGTAAAATTTTTAACCCCGAAAATTAGCTTGAGTATTGGCTGAGCTTGCTCAAAGTCATTACCATTGTGGTAAGCAGAAAACAATTCTTGGCAAGCGTATGCAGCTAAATCTCTCCAAGGTCTTCATTGTTATGGGAATTGTCGTCAATGCAGGCGGAAATGTCGACCACCGTTACATCGGAGGTCAATATTGGCATCTTCCCGATGCTCCCTTTGTTGGAGGTATCGGCGGGTTCGCCTCTGTATTTGTCACGGCTTCATTTGCTTGTATGGAACTCGCTTTCACATGGTGTCGGAGCCAATTTGCGCTAACTGCGTACAGATGGGGGCACTGAGAGTATTGCCATCACAGCTGGTGAAACCAAAGATCCCACCAAAAACCTTCCCAAAGTTGTCAAGAATGTATTTTGGCGAATCCTGCTCTTCTAGTATGTCTGCATAGCAATAGTGCACACATTCTGAGGACATAACTGACATCGAATAGCCTTCTTTCCATCCTTCTCATTGGTCTCAATGTTCCATACACCTACCCGGATCTCGATTCCAAGGAAACCCGCACCTCACCATTCACCATTGTCTTTGAGATGACAGGCGCACACGCTGCGGGAAGCGTCATTAATGCTGTCATCATGACGAGCGTTATTTCTGCAGGAAACCATGCTCTATTCGCAGGCACTAGATTGCTTTACACTCTTGCTATCGAGGGCCACGCACCCAAGGTTTTCGGAAAGTTGAACAGGCATCAGGTTCCATGGATAGCTGTCCTCGCGACGAGCTTGGTGGCTGGTCTTTGCTTCGGATCAAGCTTCATTGGGGCTGGTCAGCTATGGACATGGCTTCAAAAGTATGCCCCCATCTTGACTTTTTGCGATTTATTTATAACTGCGGATTATACTAACAGTGTTTTAGCATTGTGGGTGTGTCTAATCAACTGAGCTGGATCGCTATTGGCATCACATCGCTTCGTTTCCGTTCCGCCCTGGCTGTCCAGGGTAAGACACACTTGTTACCCTTTAAGAACTGGACTTACCCATTCGGCCCATGGTTCTGCGTGCTCCTGAATAGTTTCCTGGTCCTCGTGCAGGGCTGGAGTTGCTTCAGCCCCAAGTTCGACGGCGTGAGCTTCGTCAGCTTTTACATTGAGCTGCCCATCATGTTGATCATGTATCTTGGCTGGAAGTTTTTGAAGGGGACCAAAATCGTCGAGTTGGCCGAGATGGACCTGGAGACAGATACGCACACTGCTGAAGAGAGGGTGACTGAAGAGACAGGATGGAAGGCCAAGTTCAAAAATGTAGTAACTTGGTTATTCTAAAAGTATTGATGCCAAAGTTAGCAAACCTAATAACGCGAATATATGGATACTAGCTCTTTATCTCTTTGAGCGTCATAAAATATGTACTTTGCCCCACGTCACAATAAGGTACAAACCAGTGCATAAAACATTGAGCATAGTCCAATGAATTTTGCACTGAGGCAGTAGTATCAACAAATGCAGGAGTACCGCTCATTAGTACAATATTGCCATCTGTACTAGAGCACTTCTCGTACCACTTTAGGTGGCGATGGCTTGGGCTTCTCTGACCTAGTTGGCTGGAACTCCTAGTTGACCCGCTTGGGGCTTGACGGCGCTCAAAGAAATAAACCCCATTACTCGTCCTGTCCAAGCACCAAACCCCTTGCATGGTTAGTCCAATAGACTATTGAATTTGGCTCAAGTGACTAGCCGACTCTTTCTCCAAAGAAAAACATCAATCATGCTGGCAGCCTCCAGGGCCCATGCTGGCAGTGTGAAAGGGTGTAATGCGATTGGCCAGGGCCCAACGGTCGCCAAGCCAAAAACAATGGCAGCACGAAAACTGACCGCTCAGTACCTAAAGATGCGCTCACAATTCAAGCCACGACAGATTTTTTTTTCTGTTGAATTCCCGTTGCCCCTTTTTTTTGTCACGTGCAGCCATCATGCTGGATGATTTGCGACAAGTGTTAAATGAGGGACGGGCTTGCTTGCTGAATCCAAAGCGTAGTAAACGCACGCATTGCATGACATCCTGCCATTGAAGTGCGCAGCGACCCAGACTCGGACGGGAATACTCGGCCTCCAGAACCTCACGTCACTCTCCAACACCCACCCTTCGCCAGCACCATGCGGTTCGCCCTCGTGGGCCTGGCCGCTGCCGCCGTGCCCGCCGTGGCTGGCAGACAGTGCTCGCCCAATAGCCGCTGCAACGACGCGTGCGCCGCCGATGTTGTCCAGGCCACCGCGGGCGGCGTGTTGACTGCCCTCCAGGATTGCTCGGCTGCCATGCCAGCTACCACCGTCACGGGTTCTGCTACGTGCGTAGACGGCCTCTCTTTGTTGAGCTCAGAAGCAGAGAGAAAAACATGATTTAAAAAAAAGCTCCATGACTAACTCTGTTGTAATAGAACGGTTTGGATGGGAGAAGCCTCCTCTTCCACTTCCGCGTCGATTTTCGGTCCATTTCGTCGGGCGCCAACCGTGAGCAGCCAACCTGTCCAAAGCACGCAGAGCACCGAAAGCACACAGAGCACCCAAACCATTCCCTCGTATGCGTCCGACTGCTCCAGCTTTCCCCGGTACACCTCTGCGTGCCTTTGCGCCGGAGCAACCCAGCAGACCGTCACAGTACCTGCTTCCACCATCACCTCGACTCTCGCGAGCAGCGCTGCCGATACCAGCACTAGCCAGTCGCAGCCGACTACTCAGTCGACTACAACAGATTCCACAATAACTACGGCTCAGTCGACTACAACGGATTCTACAACTGAGTCAGCGTCGGATTCCACAACAACTACGGCTCAGTCGACGACGGATTCCACCACAACTTCGGCCCAGTCGACGACAGATTTCACAACCGAGTCAACGGCAGCATCGACAACCGGGTCAACATCGGCATCGACAACAACCACGACCCAGTCGCAACCTTCAACTTACAACCCCTGCGCCAGCAACACCGCCAATCCATACGTTCAATGCTGCGGAGCTATCAATCAAGGCACGGGTGTCTACTGCATTCAACGTGAGCAACTTCCGCATTTCCCCATCCGCGAGCGCAGCAAACATGAGCTAACACTTCTTAGCCCCTGCCCCTTATACAAGCTTACAAGAGCTTTATAATGTCTGCGATGACTACGCCATTGGTTGCTGTTCTTTTAATGTGAGTTGATATTGGCCTGTAATTTTTTTTTTTTTGTGTGTTATTTGCGGAGCTAACTCGCTATAGACTGGTAACACCGGTAGTTGTAGTAATACTCAATTGTAGTATTCAAGCACCGACAGGTGTGAAGACAGTCTATGCTTCTGTATATAGTCAGATCACAAATATACCCTTTCAAGAGCTTGTGGAGATTTTTTCTTAATAACTATTATAGTGCAAATAAATGGATGTTGTGTACCCTATTGCTCCATCTTGTCCGCGCCCTGAATATTTTGTATATTTTATTTCATAAACTTGGATTAAACTTTGCCCGAGGAACTAGCCTACTCTTTTTCAAAAAGTTATCCACCATCGCAGCCTTCTCAGGATCACAGATTCGTACTATGGAAGGGTGTAATGCGATTGGCCAGACCCAGTGCTCAAAGCCACACATGACCAAGCCGAGTGCTGCGGCTCGAATCATATTACCTGTAACCCAAAGATTTATTCAAGATTGCAAGTGGTAGAATGTTTTTTTTGTTGGATTCCGTATCAGCCACTTTTATCATGCGCACTGATTATGCTTGACTGCTTGAACAAGGGTTACCTGAGACATGGACTTGCTTGCCACGATCTGAAGGGCAGCAACACACTCAAAGGAATCCCGCCATTGAAAGTGCGCAGCGACCCAAACTCTGATGTGACATCTGGCCTGCCCGAACACCACCTCTTTCTCCGCCACCTATTCGCTCCATCGCCTGGGCTGTTTCCGCCTCGTCCAGTCATTTCGCCAGCACCATGCGGTTCGCTATCGTGGCTCTGGCCGCGATCCCGGGGGTCGTCGCTCCGGGGGTCGAGCAAACCACGACTACTACCACAACCGTGCCCGCTGCGACTGGCAGGCAGTGCCCTACTAACCGCTGCAATGACGCGTGCGCTGCTCAAGTTTCCCAAGCCAGCTTGAATGGCGTGTCGACCGCCCTCCAAGATTGCTCGACTGCTATACCTGCAATTACGATGACGACTTCTGCGACGTGTGTAGATGATGCACCCCTTCTGAACCCCCCTTCCTCTAAAAAAAAAAAAAAAAAAAAGAAATGAATGAATGAAACGGAAAAAAAAACATACAGCACGTCTAACTTGATTGTGATAGAACGGTTTGGGTGAGCGGAACCTCCTCCTCCCTCTCCTCTTCCTCCTCCACTGCCGCGCCGGCCACTTCGATTATCGGTCCAGTTCGTCGGTACGAGCTCGACGACGAAACCACCCAAACCACCCAAACCACCCAAGCCACCCAGAGCACCCAAACCATCCCCTCTTACGCACCTGGCTGCTCCAGCTTTCCCCGGTACACCTCTGCGTGCTTTTGCGCCGGAGCGACCCGGCAGACCGTCACCGTGCCCGGTACCGCCACCACGTCGACTCTCACAAGCAGCAGCGTTGCCGACACGGGCACCACCGGCCAATCGCAGTCGACCACTGATACTACTATCACTCAGTCGACGACGGATTCCACCACCGAGCCGACGACGACAACCACGACAACTACCACAGAGTCGACAACAACAACAACCCAGTCGGAACCCTCGGTTTACAACTTTTGCGCTGGCAACACCGGCTATCCATACACTCAATGCTGCTATGATGCCTCGCAAGGCACGGGTACCAACTGTTATCCACGTGAGCAACTACCCCATTTCACCATGCGCAAGCGCGGCAGGCATCAGTTGACACTTCTAGGCAATGGCTACGCAAACGCAGCAGATCTCGAGAGCAACTGTCCCGAGGGCGTCCTCGTTTGCTGTTCTTCAAACGTGAGTTGATGTTGGGCTGTAATGTTTCCATTTATTTGCCAAGTTAACTTGTCACACACAGGTGTATTTTGACTCGGGTCCGTGCGATATTTAGCATCCAGGCACTTGTGGGTTGCAAGGCAGTCTATACTGCGTGTGTGCAGACCAATGCACCAACCTACTCTTTTCAAGTGCTTGCAGGAGGGTAGGTATTATCTTCAATAATCATTATAATATCAAAACTATGTTCGCTTGTTTAATCATTATACATGGATTCCAAACACCGCCTTCCGCATCCAGTGCGCATAATCATTTCCCGTCGACTTGTCCGTTTCCACCCTCCTGGTATTCCCTTGGAACCTTTGGCCAGTTGTCGACTCCGTCCTGGATGACCATCATCATGCCTCCCAGCATGTGGTTGTTGATGTGGCAGTGCAGGAGCCAGGCTCCCGGGTTGCTCACGTGGTACCGGACGACGACCCAGCTGACGCTCTCGACGGCGGGGGGCGACGCGAAGGCGTCCCTCCGGGGCGGATTGACGAGGTTGAACTGGTCGGGGATCTCCTTGACGGCCTCGTCCACCGAGGTCCAGTTGAAGTCGCCCGTGCCGGCGCCGATCTGGTACATCTTGGTGCCGTGTTTGTGGATGGGGTGCGGCGGCTGCGGGGACACGGACGCGAAGAAGACGAGGTCGACCCAGGTGTCGTACCTGGTGGTGATGGTCACGTTGTTCTCCACGTAGGGCATGGGGTTGAAGAGGGTCGGGTGCTGGAGGTCGAGCTCGGTGGGCATCAGGCGCGAGCTGTTCATGGCCCACAGGTACGAGGCGCCGTCAATCTTCATGTTGAGTTTGAACAGGGCGTCGGCCTTCTGCGGGATCGGGTCCGGGGGGTAGGGGAACGCCGTGTTCTGGTTGAAGTAGACGACGTCCTTGCTGAGCGGGACGCCGGCGATGCTGACGTGCGGAGCCGACTCGCTGGTGCTCCCGTAGCTGCCGCCGCCGACGGACAGGATGGCGTTTCCGACGAGCAGCTGCGGCGCGCTCACGGCGTTGAAGCGGATCTTGAAGTTTCCCTTCTTGCTCAGCTTGACCAGCACCGAGTACCTGTCTCCGTTGGTGACGACGATGCCCTGCACCTTTTGCGGCGTAATGTACGATCCGTCCATCGAGTACACCCACATGTCGTGCTCGTCGATGGACACAACGCCCGTGGCAAAGTTGATGGCGCCAATGATGTCAATGGCAATCCACTCGGCGCCCTCGGCTGCCTGGATGACTTCAGTGTCACCCTGGGTCGGCGTGCAGCCGGAGAATACTCCATGAGGAATTGCGCTGACGTTGCCGGCACCTCCACCGATGGCCAGGAGTAGTTCAGCTGGGAAGCACCTATTTCAAGTTAGATATGATATCATAAAAATAAAATAAAAATTGCCCTGGCCGGCCACTTACGACTTATCCGTCATGCTTGACCCTGGGACAAGGGACAGATATTGCTTCTGCTCGGCACTCAGGTTGGCTTCAACGTCACCTGGGGCAAGGCACTGCACGCTGCCCTTTCCATTGAAGATAATAGAGTCGTAGCACGAGTCCTCGAGTCCGGCAGCCAAGGACAGATCCCACTTTTCCTCCGAGGTGAGGTGCGTAAAGTCGGCAATGGCAAGAGGGACAACATGTTTCTCGGCCTTGACCATGGCCTTGACCTGGCGCGATTCATTCGAGATGAGGTGGAAGGGCTTGGGATCATGGTGCCTGGGGTTGATCACAATGGGCCCGTAGAAGCCATCTTCGATCTGGCCGTGGAAGTGGGCGTGGTACCAGTAGCTGCCGTACTGGGTCGCCTTCCACTTGTACGTGAAGCACCCGCCAGGGGCGATTGGGTTTTGCGTGACGCCTGGGACTCCATCAGAGTATGGCGTTCCCAGCATCTCGATGCCTGTACCCCTTCAGTGAGCCCTTGGTCCAAAGGGTGGATGCGCGGGTGACGTACCGTGAAAGTGGAGAGTGGTGTTGAAGGGAGAATGGTTGTTGACCTTGACAACAACCCAGTCGTCCTGCTCGACCCGAATCACCGGCCCTGGGGACTGGCCATTGACCAGCATCATCTTTCTGGCGTATCCATCTGGTGCATGGTCCTCCCATGTCAGATCAAAGTTGTACTCTCGTGTCTGTCCATGATGCTTCTTCTTGTCCTGACTGCATGAACCCGTAGGGGAGGCTCCAACGAGCGACCCCAGAAGGAAGAGGGTAAATATCAAGGCTCGTAATGAGGCAATCATCTCGGTCGGGGAGGCCAGGGGGCGCACTCAGTGAAAGAGATAGTAGACGAGGAGGTTCACTGTGTTGCGGCACCACTCGATGGTCTTTTTGACTCTTTTAAAAGGCATTTGGGTCGAAAGCAAGCTGCACGCAGGTGGATACTAGTCGTTATAAGCGTGTAGTTTTATGCACAAGAATGCATCCGTTGCCGAGCCGTGTTCTAGATTTGAATGTTGATCTCAATCCCAGGGCGAAGCGGTGCAAGCCACTGGAGCCCGGGCTTACGACTTGCATGCATCAATCACAGGGGGGGACTCAACACCGACACCTCATCACAACCGTGATAATTATCGAAATGGGCCCGCCACTCAGAATTGTCCTCCCACGAAGAAGACAGTGAGATTGCTTCGCGAAGCAGTTCGTTGTCCCAGTCAGGCGCAGCAAGGCTCGGCCGCCAAGTCGGGGGGTCAGCACTAGGGCTTCTGAGCTGGGTGTCACCCGTTGACCGCTTATACATAACGTTCTCGGTGGTGAAGTCCTCATTGGATCGTTTGACTTGGACCAGGCCACATGTGCAGCTTAGGTGAGCCAACGTGTAGAACAGAACGCCTCGCGCTGGTTGCATGGGCCAAGAACACTGCATCGCAAGGGACCGATCTAGCCTGCCGCGCGGGTAAAGCTGGTTGTCATCTTGAGCTGAGGCGCATCATTGATGCCAACGGTCTTCCGAGAAGCCAGAATCATGTTTTTTTTTCTCTCGCTGTCTGACATCGTATCCAGCGGGAACTCTTGTTGGTTGGCGCCTGGAACACATTGAAATTACTGTGTCAGCGGCAAATGTGACCGGCATTACTCCATCGAGAGACACGCAGGTCCGCAACCGTGTGCGAGAGAGCACAGGCAGAAAGACGCGAATATTCCCCCATCAAGACGGGCTGAGAAGCTCGCTGCGCAAGGTATTTGCATCAGATACACAGGTATCACCACGGAACGCCGCGAGATTGGATATCTCAGCGCCACGCAAAGTGTGCGATTGGAGCTATTCCTGGAAAAGGGCACGACGCATGCAGTGCTGCACCGGGAGATGGAACAAGTGGCACTGCATATATGTGTACCATGGACAGGCAATTGAATTGCAGCTTGAGCCCCTCCCGCCGCCGCGGTGGCACGACAGAGAGAGAGGAAGGGCGATATTCGGCTCCGAAAAATAGTTTACTCAGCGGGAAACAAAAGCATGGCAACCGAGCTGTATTCGCATAGGAAGCGAGGGCGGGTAAGCCGCCGAGCCAAGCGCGTGTGCGACGCCGGCCAGCATCACCACTCTCGCTGGTTGATGTAGGCGATTGGACGCAGGGGCGGGATTTGCACTGGGAGCTGAAGACAGGGCCCCTCGTTGCTTCATGCTAGTGCTCATCAATGGTAGCAATCAAGCGACCATTCTGGATCCTCAGCGAGCCATGTGGGGAAGAGATCAGCAATGTGTTGTCTAGGGCTGCATAAAGGCTTGCCTTTCCTGGCGCCCC
>VTGD01000176.1:0-79773 GCA_013406985.1 Calonectria crousiana | reverse complement strand
GCCTTCACCCCAACCACCCCTCCAACTTGCAACCTGCACAACTATTCACAACCATGTCCGAATTTCGTGCATTTGGGGCCAAAATATCCGGGAATCGCAGACGAGGTGAGGAATTCAGTTCTGTGGCCAAAGGAGCGATGTTGGGTATGCTAGAGGCAGGTATCGGGCCCACAGCCGTCGCGACCGCGTTCAACACCACGCATTCAACTGTCATTCAAATCAAAACACGGTTCGAAAAAGACGGTACTGTTGAGAATAAGAAAAGAACTGGATGTCCTTAAGTACTTTTGAGGGCAGAGAAGCGATATATTGTACGTATGGTGTATAAAAACCGATAGATAACATGGGATGCGCTTATAGATAATATTAATAGTTGCGTGTCGGCTTCAACCATTTGTTGAGTTATTAGCCAACATTTTAAATGCAAATGGAAGTTAATGAACTGGCCAAAACTAAATAAAGAAAAAGCAAGAATTAGGCGTAATTTTTCATTATTTTGGCTTGAAGAAATCAAACTTTTACTGTTAGTATGTACATTCAAAGATAAAGAAAATTCTAGCTAACCTTAAAGTTAGATAATAAATTCAGATGAAGTATTAATTGCAAATAAATCTAATAATTCCACCATATATATATTCAGATATCCCCATAAAAAGTATAATAAAGACCTTATAAATTAAGAGGACTATATGAAACTGATGATTTCAAAGATGTATTGGGCTGGAATCTGGTTAGAAGGTCGTACATTACTTATTCCTATAGTTTGTGATCTAATGAGCAAGAGAAATGGATATAGCTCTTGGAGTTATAAATTAGCACTTCAAGATGGCCTCCTTCCTTATTATGATGGCATTAGGTTATTTCAGCAGGATAACGCAAGGATTCATGTGTCAAATGAGACAATGGAATGGTTACTCTCTCACGGGATTGAGCTCTTAGAATGGCCTCTAAATTTGCCTGATTTGAGCCCGATTGAGAATATTTGGGCGATATTAAAATGCAAATTAAAGCGCATGTTCCCTTATTTAAAGCATCTCAAAAATAACGAGGTCGACAGGGCAGAATTCGAAAGATGCGTTGATATCGCATGGCATGCTATCCCCCAATAGCAGATTCGGGAGGTCCTTGAGTCACTCCCCGACCGACTGCGCGCCTGCATTCGCGCAAGGGGTTGGTATACGAAATACTAAATATCATGACTAAAGCTATCTAATAATGTATTTATTTGACAAATTGGGCATCATTTGGCCTCAAAATGTGTTATTGAAGTTGCGTGGTCATGAACATGGTGTTGGTGTGAGTGGGGCGCCGTCGTAGACTTTTGAGAGGTTACTGTACGTAACATATTGCTCTAGGTGCCTGAAGATCCCTGACCTCACGAACCATGAACGCCATTCGATCGGCGACCTGCCACCACGAGCCACACATCTCATCTCGCTCGGGTGTGCAACCTGCTCAGCCCTGTCGCGGCAAAAGCCTCGAGCACGCCTTCCCCCCCGGTCTACCCGTCAAAGTTGACTTTTTCTCGGTGCTCTGCCAGTTCGCGCGTGTCACGATGGTGCAATCACTGCACGTTTCTGCGCAACGTGGACAACAGCAATCACAAGCTTTTTTCTTTTCTTTTTAGCCCTTTCTTGCCAATTTCACGTTTTGGGTTGCCAATGGCTTGGCCTCACAATATACCAATAGGCTTTGTTAGCTACATTGAGGCGAAATTTCATTAGGATTTCTCATGTCCCGACGCATTCCGAGGTGGAAGCGCTTCCTGCTGAGACACGGGTAGGCGGGCCGTCGCCACCACTAATGGCAAACACGTAGATGTGCTCTTAAAAAAAAACACAAAAGTAGGCACGTACCGAGAAGGATCATATAGCTCAGTCATTGTGTACGTAAATAGGGCCGCGTTCTAAAAAATCCTGCTAAAGGGCGTTGGCTAATGGGCACCCCTTACTCTATGCGCGGACCCGACGCCATCCAGTTGAGCCGCACCAGGGCCGGCGCGCGGACCACTCTTACGCTATAATTATCCCATCGGATCCATCTGTTAAAAAGTTATCAATCAGGCAGAGGCAGGTCTCCTCAGGTAAAGTGGGTTTTTTTTGTCCCTTACTCATCTCATGCTCCCTTCGGTACCCCATTCCGGGCTCTGCATTCCGTTTTGGGGGAACCGGTGGTGAGAAACAACCCGGGAAGTTGTCTAGTCTTGCTTTGATTGAGACACGGAGCTTGTCTTGTTATATTCTGGGACTAATAGGGACGAGGTCCTAGTACGTAAGAGTGTCCAGCCAAAAAAGAAACAAGCAACAAAAAAACCAATATACCCCAAGATGAACACGTCTTTGATGCTGTGATTGAAATTTGGAGAAGCCTTTTGGGGTAGGTAGGTCCACAACAAGCTTAAGAGCTAGAGAGCTAGCACGCACATATTCCTGCATACCTTCCCGATGGGAGATCGACAGTGAGTCGATGCAACTCGAGAGCTCCTCTCCGGGTTGGGGGGAGCTAGCTAGCTAACTGGCCAGAGTAGCTTGCTTGCCCAAAAAAAAACAAGAAAAAGGTTGACGTGGTCTGAGCCCATCCATTCATTCATCCATGATGGCCGGCTCAGCATCAAAACGCGCGGCGGTGAAACATGCGGCCATCGGAATGAGCAGCCGAAACCTTCCTCATCTTGTTTCCGGGAATGGTTCCGTCCGGCTCGGCCTGTGTCGGGACGGGAAAGCGAAAAAGGGGCGGACAAGCAAGACGCATGGCTTTCTTTGTTCGCCTCCGCCTACCGTCATGGCCTTCTTTACCGAAACGAGACCCGGGAGCTAGAACAAGCGGAATGGGCTCCGGCGAGCGAGCACATTGACCGAGACGAAGGAGCACAAAAAACCAACAGGAGGAGGAGCCAGACGAGTGGCCGGCGGCGTCTTGGCGGATCCCCATCCCTGGACGCGCTCTTCGCCGTGTGGCTTAAACGTCGTGTCCACTCGCGTGCCTCTCTCTCCCCACACCCTCCCTCCCTTTCTCTCTACGTCCAAAACGGTGCCCCGTCATCGTCATGTGCGCGCTCTCGTTGACATCTGCTCATGTCATTGTGCGACCATGGCGGCGACGTCCGTGCGTGACGTCCGGTGCTTTGGCGCCATCGCGACAGCGACAGCCCATGACGAAGGACCTGTCACAATTGCAAAAGGCCATCGTTCATCCATGGTGTGTGGATTTTGCCTGGAAAAAGAGAAGAAACAAACAAACAAACAAACAGGGATAAAGCAGCATTCGAGACGGGTTGCATTTGTTCTCTGCCAATCGATTGTCTGGCGGCATCCCTCGTCTCATCTCATCTCATCACATTTTTTTTTTCCTGTTGTCTTGTGCGTGGTCTTGTCGGAGATGGCTTCCTCTGTGACCTGGCCCAGCTCGGTAGTTGGCTGAGACGGGAACGTTCATGTGAAGGATCGCAGCCCACTCCCGCTGCGACTCTGCGCCGGTGTTCCCTTGGCCCCTGTCCTGAGGGCGTCCCTCCAAAAAAAAAAAAAAGTCTTTTTATTTTCTCACCTTGTTCCATTTTGCTTGATTTCCTCGGCCTTGGAAGATCCTTGGCCCCATCCTGGAACTTCTATTGAGCGGATACCCGCCAGGGGTGTGTGAACTCAGGGCCGGGGCTGCGTTCAGGGAAGCTCCTGGAGCTCCTCCAGCTCAGCCAGCTTTGTCCAGGTCGCATGACCATAATAATGCCTAATTGATCTATGAATCATGTTGTTGTTTTTGGACAACTGTACCTTTTTGGTTTAATTTTTTGGTTTGTTTTGCGAAGTCGGCGAGGTGCAGATGCCATGTCCGCAATTGTCAATAATCAGCAATCTGTAAACCCTCTTTCTCTTGTGCTCGCTCAAATCAGTGGAATCTATTTCCAAACGCATACTTTTGTAGACTTTTTTTTCTTCCACCTATTAATTCCTTTTTCTCCCCTGACTTCTTTCCAGGGGGGCTAAGCTCCGGGCCCCGCTGTCAAGCACTTAATGATCTTCTAGAACAGATCCACCGACCGCTGAGCCTTTTTTGCCTTTTGGGCGCGCGGCTCAAAAAAAAAAGGAAAGGGAACAAAAAGACAAAAGCGAAATTGCGACGAGCACGTCAGTTCGCCAAAGAAGGTTGCGTCGGCATTTGACCTCCCTGGAAAAAGTTTACCGCACGGAAGCTGCGGCCAGGTCAAGCTCCGTTTCGCCACAGAATGACTTGCATGCGGGGGGTTGCAAGCCACCGGGGGTTAAAGACGAAAAGAGAAAAAGGGAAAAACCTGGAGAAGAGCGCGTTGGCGTTATGTTGTGGGGATAGATAAGAGGCATCGCGAGGAGGCGGGAAACTCGTGCTCGCTGATAAGAGATTAGTAACCTGATCCCGGGAGACAAGCCGATGGCTGCTTGCCCGAGGGACGTGAATGATGCTTGGTGCTTAGTGTTGCCCAGCTAATAGCTGTTTTTCCTTCGTATCTTTTCATGATTTCGTATGACGAGTTGTTTCGTACAACTTTAGAGTTGTTTATATTAATAATAATTTCAGCGATATAGCCCAAGTTACCAGAGCGGAAGAGCAACTGCACCTAGGTTGACCACGGGGGTTGGTCAAGAAATCCACCAGCATGGATTAGTTCTTTGGCTCAACTCTTCATCTTGAGGTGCAAGGTCACCTGCTGTAGTTTCCTCTTGCTATTCCATGCCCGCCCGTCTCCAAACTCAGCTGCCCACGACGGCGCTATCCATGTCTCTCGTGGAGTATGACGAACCCAATCACACTAATAGAGTTGACAAAGCCGCGAAACGTGCCGGACAAACAGAATAATAATTTTCTGCCCGATAAACTGCAGGGATGAGACTGTCGGCAAGGTTCCTCAGGGATCTTGATGGTGAAAGGCTCCTCGAGACTACTCTGGCCTGCTTTGCATGAAAGGTCCACGTGGCAGCTGGCCCAAGACCTAGAGATTGCCTTTCTAATCGTCGCGGAACTCGTCCTCACAAGTTGATCTGGGGTGGTCAGCAAGGACGATCTGTGAGTGATGCCAAGAGTGAAGTAGTCTGTGTGGCTTTGTATGAAGAAGTTGTCGGCTCTGTCTCCATGTGCGATGGCAAGGTCAATTAGATGGCATCCTCAGCGAAAATCACTTGCATCGTGTTCTGAGAGAAGTTTCGCTGCATTGAATCAGGGACACCTGCAGGTGTGTTGAAGCGCCACACGGCAATTCATGTTTTTGAGGTTGGCTTTGACATCGGTTTTCAGTAATGTCCTTATCACGTGTCAGTGGCCTTGTGCTGAAGAGCGTGGAGGGCTTCACCAAAGATGTGGCCAGGGAGGCCACTTGCCTTAGCTGAGGCATTTGCGAGCCCTTCCAAATTGCCTTTGTATTCTGGTATAACCAAGCTGTCGTCTCGAGTCTGGGGAGATGCAGATTGTTCTTCGCTCTCAGAGCTGGAAACAGTATCGGCGAGCCGGAAGCTCCATCATACCGGCATCTTCATTTGCAGCTGCACTGTCAAAAACAACTGTTGACTATATTCCAAGATATACTGGATCGATCCTTTCATATCCAAGAGCCATTTTGCCGCTGTTTCGATTCCCCGTTCTAACGGCGACGAGCAAGGCTGTTAATCTGCCCCTCGCCCTTTGACCAGGTTGGCGCCGTGTTCGACTGGCAACTTGGACTGAGAATTTTCGTCTCAACCGTAGGATCAAGATTCTGTGCTCTAGGAGCTTCTCGGCCACGTTTTGGCGAACTGTGCGCGTTGCCGCACTGAATGGCTAGAAGGAGCGGGGAGTGAGCCGCGTCGCAGTTCGGGGTCAGGTCCGGTCCTACCCAGACCATTGGAGATAGCGGCTGCTTGTGTTCAAACCAATAGGCCATGCTCGCTACTGATGCAGATTGACTGCCCAACGCATTGACGTTAGCTCCGCGGTGAAGGAGCGGCTTGGCAATATCGACGCTGCCGCGCTGTGCAGCCGAGCGCAGCGCCGTAAACCCGGCCTCGCCGGCCGCATTGACATTGGAGTTTGCGGCCAAGAGAATCTGGAGCGTCTTGGTCGCAGAGACGGCTGCGGCGGCAATGATAGATGCGCCGAACAGTTCGCCATTTTTACACGTCGACAAGACGACTCAATACGTATTTGAACAGTTCCCCATGATTTCGTGCAACGGGCGCCTGAGGCGGGAAGCTGAACCTGTCGCCTGTGCAGCCGAATTTGATGCCTTGGTCCTCAAGCCACTTGACGACATCTATTAGCCCAAGCAAGGATGCATAGTAGATGGACGTTTGCGCCTCTGGAACCGTGAATTCGCGGACTTTACTCACAGACGGGCAATAAATCTGGGTCACTGCTATTCTCAACTCGGAGTTTGTTTACAAATCGGCCTGTAAACTGCACTTCCATGACTGACGTTCAAAGCGTCCTTTGCGTCCTGTGCATGATTTCCTGGAGCGACACTGGCTTTTCCGTGAAAACCGTGGAAGTACTGGGCCCGAGCTGCGTATCGAGGTGTGTCAAGATTTCGCTCCTCGCCTTGTAAACAGAGCTCATGATCGAGATGGCCCTCTTGTTTTATTTGAGAACCTGCATTAGTAAAGACCGAAGGATCGCTCAATGGTCACGAGTGAGCTGGTTCTCGACACACAGAAGATGTATGACAGAGGAGCCTGCTTCTATTGCTCGAAGTATTGAATTGATCCAGATAATTTCGCCGTTCTCTCGCTCGAAGTCTGTGAGCCCCTCATAGTGCTATGCACATACGCATCTCCCACGATAGTGTACCCACCCCTCTCGGTTTTTGAATAGTATAGAAATCGCATCCGTGTAGGACCATTCCAATATCTCCAGAATAGGCATGGTGAAGCCCCAGGCCGACAAATCCCGATGCCATCGAAAAAATATACGGTTAGAAAAGGAGGAACGAATTTGATCCGAATAAGGCACACGATACTAGTAATATCTAGCAGGCTCCATATCTTCTAACATAAAGTCGCATGGGAAAAACTTATGCTTGAAGTGTACGAGGCTCAGCGATTTCTTTTCTGGAGATGCCTGGCAAGTCAGCGGATGGAGAGGATCACCAGTCTGTTCGCAGTCGAGGATATCGTTCGCCAGAATGCCTTGTATCCTGTTGCATCAGGAAATTGAGAAAACGACTCGGGCTTCTCCCGAATATTGTCGGAACCTAGTTTGGAAGCCAGATCCGTTACGCTTCTTGCTGGGTCGGCAAGCTTCAAGCGACCTTTTAATGACCCAATCACTTGCGTGGGCTCGCCAACCAAGCCCTTTGAACGCATCAAAACCTTTTTGTAATCAACTTATACCTATGCTTGAGTTTATTCAGATGCTCTAAAGTGCGTATCAAGTTATCGGTCGCTCTAGAAGTCGTCAGTTTGATGTCCGCTGTGCGCCTCTGGAGCCCAACCTAGGGCTATTGAGCATGCCTTAGTTCGGTTCGAGAATATAGCATCCGGCGACTGAGACGTGGTAAAAAAATAACCTTGTATATTTCATTAGAAGCTACTTGGTTGGTTTCTCATTATCTGGGCGAACGAACCACTGGTCCTTGAGAGCCTAGCTCAGCAGAGCATATATCTTGTTGCGATTATACGTTGCTCCGAATGATCTGGTCGAGCTGCAAAGCAGCTTCAAAGTTGGTGGCCCAAGTGGCATTTTACCTTCGCAGACTGTTATCGCTTGCAGCATGGCTAATCCTTGGGGAGGTTATGTGTGGTTCCCGCGGATTAGGTGTCGATTTGGTCCACCAGGATCGTTCGTATCTGGATTTCTGTTGCTTGAGGCGATGACGAAATGAATACCAGCGCATGAATTGTGCTAGTATTCTATGTCGACTTGGGCGCGCTCAGAAATGATTGTACAAGGCCTGAGGGGCCCGATATAACCCCCAGCGACAAGCTCCTGTATTACCCATTCGTGGCTCCAATGCGGTCGGCCAGGGAAATTAAAGACGCCCAATTTTGAGCTTCCATTGGGAACCCGAGTTTCGTAAACTTGGATGATACAGTGCTCCTCTTCCGCACCTGCCCGGTCCTCTCGCCTAGATTGCCTGGTTAATGCGCAAGGTGTCGACCCATAGCATCCTTGACTTTGAATTGAATCGCAAATGTCGCAGAGCGGACTCAAGGTTGATTGCGGCCTGGTACGGTGACCCACCCAAAATGATCAGACCAGTCTTGATCGGGTTACCCTAGAGGTCAGAGAGGGCCTTATATTCTGGGTTGTCATCAAACCATGAGCTTTTCAAGCGGCCGACGATGCCATCACCCCATTCATAAGGCTCCAGCTGTAGAAGTCGAAAATATGATGCTGTGTTGGATGATTTATGGGCATTTGCCTGCTTACAATCCTAAAGTTTGCAGGGCATTTCTGGAGAGAAAAATTGAGTTTAGCGACATTTGAAACAAGTCTTTGCATTGCTGAGATCGTAGCAGAACTTTGAAGAACAAAAATAACATTACATACGTAATTTCTCATGATTGGCAGACCTCAGTCATAAGCTGTTCATGTGAAAGATACATCGTCCAGCATCTATTGCATATATAGTCGCAGAATATTCGTACCATAAACAACCAAATCACTATATAAACATCCAATTCTATCTAGTACGGGATGAAGTTACAATTGCCAAGACCAAGCCTGGAAATAAAAAAGATAAAGTGAGGACAAGCTCGACTCAGAATGGCATCAACATACCGCAAGGAAATGAGACGACATGCTTTGCACCAAGTAAATTCCCATGGAACTTACCCATAATCGGGATAACATTTCGATAATTTACTTAGGGTGAACCCCATCAAAAGAGGGGGGAAACAGCTTGGACCGCAAAAAGAGGATCTTGGTGGAATCTAACCACCTGCAATGGACGAACAGGGAATCGAACCCTGGACCACTCCCAAGTTGTTCAGACGAATCATGCTAAGGGAGTATTATACCACTAAACCATTCGCCCGATTTTGCTGAGAGAGCTGCCGCTATTTTCTTCTAAGCAGGTGTAACGGCCGAGCATTCTCCATCGTCTCTCAACACCATGGCAGTTGCTGTGATGAGGTGTGGTAAACAATTGCCGAAACGAAATGAAGAAAGCAATTAATTTCCATATTCGTTCTTTGTTCCACCTGTGGACCCATAGCTTCGGCGAGCACCTTCTTTTGTGTTGCACATGACTCTGGAAAGACGGCATTTCAACAACACCATCGCGGAAGAGTAATCACCCCTTCCATCATTTGTACCTGATCCACAGGTTTAATTGAGATCAGTGGTTTAATTGCAGTATCCGGCGCTCGCTGACTCTAAGACTTTGGCCTGGGGTCTTGGACTATCGCTCGCATCGGAGTGCGGTAGCGCTGGGACTCTCAATGTCTGCCAAACTAGCGGGTGCTTGATCTGCCGGGACGCTCGATTGCCGCGTATAACGCCCCGTCCTTGTTATTACATTTTTTGATCCGTGCTTCACAGTCGCCCCTTACAGCATCATTCAGGCTGGGGTCCCCAAGTTGGAGTGCGCTGGCTGCGCGGCAACATCAAGGCACCGGGCATTTGGCCCAAGTTAGCGCAACAAAATTGGCACAACGAGCTGATCATGGTCATTTTATTTACTAAACAAATGGATTTAGGCTCGTCATCGATAATTTTGTTTGGAAGGCCAAAAACGGGTCAACGGCCAGGGTCCTCCGTACGGCCGGTATGACTTCTCGCTAGCAACTCAGACGGTGTGTCGGCATCGCTGTTCCTAGCGCGCGTCTTCTGTCTTCCAGAGGGCAATCGGTTAGGTTAGTACTTGATTAGGTAGGTTACAATCAGCCTGATTGTCATTCAAGCGTGATTTGATGGTTTGGTTGGGTGAACCAGAGTGTTGGCGCCTTGTTCAATGAGAGACATGCCGCGTCTCGGGCACCCACTCGCCAACGACTTGTAGAGGGTCGGTCCCGAGAAGGAATATTCCGTGCTCCTCCCCCTGGATTCGTTTATTCCTCACGCAGCCCCAGCGAGTCAGTGGCTGGGCAGCACGTGGAACATGGCGGGAAGAGCAGCGGTGGCGCAACGAAGTTGCTTTTGTGCACGTGGCGGGTGACAGACGCAAGAGTCGAGGCCCAAACACCATCCAGGGCCACCAAAACCGGCAATAACGACCGCTTTTCGTTGTCAGTGTAAACCAGCCCAGGGCGTCTTTTGGCGATCTGATTCCTTAATTGGAAAGCTGCGGCAGCATTAGGGGCGGCAGGCCGTGCTCCTGGAAATAGGCCTGATAAGTCGTACCATTCACCCGTTGCAAAGGGCACTTGTGCTCGGACTGGCGCCTTGGGCTGATGCTTGGTGGGAGCCAAGCCCTATCCATGGCGGCCGCCACCCGGGAAAACATCGCTCTACCTGCCACACAACTTGGCTCTGAAGGTGTTGGACTGCTACCGGCCCGTGGTTTCGGATTTCAGATTAAGCTTCTGTCTCGACGGGTCTCGGACAAATACGGCAGCTCAAGAGTTTTCTTTTCTTTTCCTTTGTTGTTTATTTGTATGTACGGAACCGCAGTGAACACACGTGTAAGCGATATGAGGGCAAAACATTTCCGTCATAAATCACAAGCCTTAAACCAGACGTGTTACATGAGTCGTGATATGGCTTTGGCGTAGCAGCTCGAGCCCTCGGTGGCAGGGAAGATGCTTGCCCAATACATGTCAAATTTGCATCTGTTCACGCCAGGACCGACCTGTGCTCAGCGCATGACAGGAGCCTGGATCAACTGCAAATTTTGTGTCGGTGCCGCAAGTTCAATGACCAAAACTCGGGTCAGCTCGCTCCGAGAGAGTGAGGGCAGCGCCGGTGTCGAGAAGTCAAGCAATTGCAGGCATTTCGAAGCACCGGACACTGGCCCGGCTGCAGCCTTCCCACAATCCTCAGCCACTTGGGCGATCGACACCGCTAACGGTTCCGAGGTCAGAGGGGACCCAGTCTTCACCAGCCAAGCGGGTTGAAATTGGCCATGTTCGATTGACAGTAATAGTGTGAAAGTGCCTGCTTTGCTAACCGAAAAAGCGATCTCATCGCGAATCGTTGCTTCAATAGGACTAAATAAGCGTTGGAATCGTTCGCAATGGATTAAGCGACATGATGGCATGTCGAAGCAGTTGAAACGAACTTGGCTGTTGTGCTAGATCAGCCTCAAGTGCCGGCCCTTCACCCACTTCTCCCACCTAAGCCAGGCACACAAAGTCATGAATCACTAGCCCTACCGGCTTGGACGGGCTGCTTGCGCAAGCCGCCAGCGACGGCTCGACTGTCTAGACTGGAGGGGTCATACGAGATAGGCGCGCCGTGAACCTGCACAAGCGACTTGCCCGATGTGCATAAGGGTGACGGAGGGGAGGCAAGCTAATGCCAGCACCCCGGCCCGGGTTTTGAATGCCGCCAGCAGCAAGGGTCTTCACTTGGTCTCAGCTTCTGAGGATCTGGCAGAGATTTCGTCCATTTGCGTGTGATTCCGCGGGAAATGGCTCGGGGCTATACGGCGCTGATACCATCTGGGTACAGAGCATGACAATCCAATTCGTCGGAAGTAAAAATACCCGGCCGAGAAAAATTCTTTTGTGTTCGGAACAGTGAAATCTGTCTCAGAAGTTGTGTGTGTGCGCGTGTTCCTGACAAGAAGAAAAAAACAGGCCACCAGGTTGAAACGGACCGCATCCTATTTTCAGATTCGCGGGGTTGAATCTGGAGATCCGGGGAAAGTCTGGGTCTGGGTCTTGTCCATGAAGCCAATGTGACCTCACATGGCCCCATTTCCAGCTCGCTGGGTGCACTCGCGCTCCTACCTCCAGAGGGCGGGCACGAACGCTCCCAGCCTTGGTGCCCCGTTCCATTTGGTATCGTCCTTCTGGCGACATTCTCCTCGTTTCCCGCCAGCGCCATTGTGCCATCGACGGCTTCCAGCGGGTGGACCCCTGCGCCGATCGCGGTTGGGGCTGCGCGACACTGACTCGCACCATGCAAAGCCACGCGTTGGTCCAGGGTCTAGCGGAGCAGGGGTCGTTCCAGGGACTCGGCCTGCCGGAATTCTCCCCAAGTCAGGTCCAGGTGCGCACTGGCGATGGGCGAGATGAGAGTGTAGGATCGGGGGGTGACATCTGTCGCAGGTGTAGGATTGTCCGCTACAAGATATTCAAGGTGAGGTGCAGCAGCAGAGTTTGGACTGCACGCCGTGTTGCGAGCGAAGCCCCCTCGAGAAGCCAATCTGGAACAGATCTTGCTCTGCCTTCGATCCGCCCATCGGAAAAAAAAAATTACCAGCCAGCCTTCCGGATTCTCTCTGGGAATACCGACCACCACAACGACGCAAGTCACAGTCGCGGCCACGTCGAGAGTCGCTACCCAGCCTGGCCATGCAGCGTGGCAAGAGGTTGCGCTACTTTGCGTCGCCGCTCTGCTTCTGGCTGGGCCATGGTTTCTCTAGCGCAGTGTCAATTCCCGTTGCCGTCGTATCAAGTATCAGCTTCCAGCCAACACCACGGCTGAGTGGAGGCGAGGCGTCCGCCCCCTTGTCGCCAGCCCAGCCCTAGCCTCTGGCGCGGCAAGCCCAGGCTGGGTCCTCGACAAGGTACGCGACTCGGATCACCGCCCGCAAGGAGCTGACAGGCTTCTCCAGGAAGAGCCTGGATCCGTGTTGCCAGCAGACGCCTCGCTGGGCAAGCCATGGCCGCTGCTTCTGGACTCCTGGGCCCATGGAGCATTCTAAAATACCCGTTATCCTCCCCACCTGCAAATCGACGCCCCATCCGCCTCTTTTGTTTGCTTCTCTGTCTCACAGAGTTGGTCGGATCGGGGGACTTGCTTTTTTGACACTTTCGCATTTGCTCAGCCCGAGTCCAACTCCATATCTAACCCCGGGCTGCGACGACCTGACCTGACTTCGCACGACGACGACAACGGACAACAGCGAGTGCCAGTCGCCGGGCTGCACTCCAACACGGCCGTCGACATGACCCTCGGATTTCTTGTGCCGGACCATTTTGTGTGGGAAAAGACGAACGACGATGACATGAACATTGCCTCCATCATCTGGGGCCTGTCCCTGGGTGTCACCGTCTTCAATTGCGCCAAGGCCTTCCGACAGTCGAAGCAATCCATCAGCAAGAGGAAGAGGTTGACCAGTTACATCCTCCTCATCTGGTTGGAAGTTATCTCAAGTACTATCCTCGGTGTTATGGTCTGGCTCTATCTCCGCGAAGTGATCAATCCCAGCTTCCAATTCTTCTTCTTTATCAGTATGACGGCGATGCCCCTCCTTTGCCATGTAGCCGCCGTGACCAATATTCTAACCTCCTGCTTGCAGTCGTCTTCTGGTCTATGCAGGTGCAATGCCTCATCCAGATCATCATCAATCGAGTAGGCCTTTTAATGATGGTTCGCGCCAACGCCACAAGATTAAAATGGATATGCTTCGTCATCCTCTTGGCCGTCAATGTGAGCGTTTTCTGCATTTGGGTTCCCGCCCGTCTTCAGATTAGCCAGAGGTACATCGACATCAACAACGTCTGGGATCGCTGCGAAAAGGTCATCTTCGCCATCATGGATGCCGCACTCAACTTTTACTTCATCTACGTTGTCAAGCAGCGTCTCATCTCCAACGGCCTGCACAAATACAACCGCTTGTATCAGATGAACTTGTTCCTCGTCGCCATCTCCATCGCTCTGGATGTGAGTTGCCAGCTTGGCTCGCACCCGCAATAGTCTTGCTAACATGCGCCCAGATTCTTCTCATTTGCATGATGTCTCTGCCCAACAGTTTCGTGTACGTTTTCCTCGCAAAAGCAACAAGCACCGCATGAACCCCAGCTCACCCCTGTTGCAGTTATGTCCAGTTCCACCCCCTGGTCTATCTTCTCAAGCTCCACATTGAAATGAACATGGCCGACCTCATCAGCAAGGTGGTCAAGGCCAGTAACCAAGATGGATCCAACGACTACAGCTCGCGATCCCGATCGCACCCCACTGGAGCCCGCACTCAGCACACCCGATTCGGCGCCACCCTTACCAGAACCCACATTGAACTTGGCGAGGAGGACGAGTTGGAGCTGAAGGAGCGCGAGAACCTCGAGGGCATCAAGAAGACGGTCGTCACTGAGATTACGAGAATCGGTCCCACCGACGAGGACGACATCCCGGAGCACCACGAGAGGGCAGTCAGCGAGGCCAGCTCCACCAAGCACCAGGAGCCATACAACATCCAGCGCGCATAAGCCACATATTGGATCATGAACATTTACATTTACATACATAATACAGCTGGAAGCTATCGCCAGCGCCAAAGATAATGATATGACCATGTACATAGGCTATGCACAGATACCCTTAAGATAAAAAGTTTTAATCCCATAACAAAACCATTTGCGGCTAAGCTCGGTCCCCTCTGTGCCTGGCTCTGCCCCGTGTGCCTCCCGTCGGTGAAGGGCTCTCTGAGCCAGCATTTCCCTGGCCACAGCCAACCCAACCCTCCGGATCTGCAGGGACAAACACCCTGTCCCAGCTGGTCCACATGGGATCGTTGCTAGGGCGTTATTTTAGGCGAGAAAAAAAGCAATCCACGGGCGCACTGGTCGCCCTGAAAGACGGCCCCACTAGTGAGGTTCAAACGCGGGGGATACGGACGAACGGAAGTGATATAGGAGTCGCAATGATGCGCCGGCGACACCTGCGCCCATCTCATTCGAATCATGTCATCTGGGCAACGCCGCGAGATTGGTGAATCAACCATCATCGGATCCGTCCAGCAGGGAAGCCCTGCCAATGTCTCCAAAGGCTAATGCGCTTCCCCGGATTGCCCTCCTCCTGCTGCTGCCCCCGTCCTGTCCTGCTCACAGCCGGTTCCCCGGCCTCCGTCCCGCATTCCTCCCGCTCGACCCCTCGAAACGGTCCCAAAAAAACTCTTTGCCCGCTAATTAGGCCGCCTCCTCAAGCTTCTAGGGACCCGGCATTTTGGGAGGGCTTGCTTGCTGTCCCTTGGATGCTCGACGGATTGATGATGGTTGGTGCAGCTTGCTCGCGCTTGTTGGGCGGGGGGGACTCATCCGCAAAGCCGAGCGCTGCCTGTCACGACCCTTAGTTCCAAAAGGCTTCGCCCAGAGAGAACGTTCCTTGGCCGACAATATTCTTTTTTCCCTGAATCGAGGCTGCTTAGTGGCGGTTTAAGCACACGGGTCAATACCTGCAGTGTAGGTTTTTGATGTCGATCAGCAGAGGATGCTTCAGCAAAGCAGCCGCCCAAACTCCGCCGCATTCCGGCCCCAGGGGTAGTTTCAAGGCCATTTCTGCAGACTCGTGCTTGCTTCGTTCCAGCGTGAACGCACGTAAGCACCTCGCTTATGCTGGCTGCCTGGGTGCGTGAGATCGATCTGGCGATGAGATCAGGCCATGCAGGGGCAACACCCACGCACTCCTCGACACGCAGCGACGCAATACTACCTACAAGGTTTTTTGTATGCAGGGATGCAATATTGCTCGCTATTTATGCCACAACTTCCGAGTTGGGGTGTGTCGCATCCTCCATATCGGCATGTGCAAACTCGTCTGTTGCACAGTTTGGCTCTAATCCATGGGGTAATATGATACGCTTGCACGGATTGTTACCCGGTTCCTTGATAAATAAAGCCTTATTTATAGCATTTAGAATTTGCGAGAAATTGATTAACCAACGCCACGTAGTTCTTAAACCCTGCTGGGAGAATCGGTGTGATGACATCACCAGCTGTGTAGGATCCGGTTGATGCGCAATGCGCACAACGGAACAAATACGTCCGATCGTGATAAATTGAGTGATACTAAGTGAGTATTCCAATGATTCATTCTGGTTTGAAGGGGCAAAATGACTACATGGCATGCATTACATCCGACCATTTGTTTTGGAATGTGGCCGATGAGAGTAATGTAATGACGCAAGAGATCTGTAAACACAGGATGCGAAACGAGACAGGAATACGTTTATTATTTTTCCTCTCTTGTGCATTTTGTGGCTATATCAGTCATACATGTATCGCATTGGAACAAATTATTTAATGCTGACCATGTACATGAGTAATACGGTCTGGCTTTGGCCTTGTCAAACTTCATTTTTCTTCTCTCATTTGTGCCTCAAAACTCTGATGGACATTAATCGTACGGGATTATGCCGATAGCCTGCTGAGTCTCTTTGTTGATGGTTGGTGGCCCGTAGGGATGGAGCTTGTTCCAGTCTGCCATTTGCTCCTCCTTCAGAACAAAGTCGGTAGGGTCGTGCGACTGGACTGGGATTAGCATTCGCCAGAGAGCCAGGTATTGAGTAGGAACTTGCCGTCATGTATCCGCGCTTGAATGCTTCCACTTTGCGTTCTCTTTGCTCTTCAGTCAGGAACTCGATAGGCTTGTAGCAAGTGTCTTTTTAACATTAACCTCCATCGCGTCGTGGTCACGGGGAGAAACAAACGTACAAACGGCCATTCTCTTGTTGTTTCCTAGAGGTGCGGCGCCATAGTGCACGGCTCGTGAATCCCAGAGAACGAAATCGCCTGGGTCCATGCTAGGTTTTACCCACTCGCAGCCGCGGTCCTTGAACCATTCAAGTTCCTTATCGGTCCAGTCGAAAAGGTCTCGTTTGATCCAGCCACCCTCAGGCTGTCATCTTTAGCCATGTCAAACTAAGGACCAGCGGGGCGTAGAACGTACCGGCGAGTGTTCCTTGAAATATTGCTCAAAGAGAGGTGCCGTACCAGTCATGACGGCCAGGCCGCCATCGTCGGGTCCGTTGGGGAGCTGAAAAGGCATGTTAGCAATGCTGGCCAGAGATTAATGGAAAAAATATTGATTTGGAATAACCCGCGAAGTTTAGAAGACCTTGGATGCAGTGTGGCCAAAGGCGATAAGCACTTTGGTCGGACTTTACACGAGTCAGTACTGGTACAACAAGGCTATATTTCACCGCTTACATGTGGCCAGGGAGCTTTGCAATGGCCAGTTTCCTCGGGTGTTGGAATCGCCAACGTGCCTCCGTCTACGAACATTAGCAACAAGGTCTTTAAGCAGGGTTGCATTTGCTCATACCAAACGACACAGTGAGTTTATCAGTACCCCAGATCGTTGCAAATATGTCTCGAACCTTGGGCTCTGATTTACAGTCCCAAACGAACTGCGCGTGTGCAAACGAAAAGCTGAGCATGGTCAGTGCTTGTCTCCAAGCGAAAATGTTCCAAACATACTGGTCAAAGAGTCCCCCGTAGCGGTGCCTAGGAACGTTTGTAGACTTCCACGTCGAGGGATCATCACGTTTGTATCCCATATTGAACCCTTCCAGCCATTCTTCACCCTTTTCGGCATATTTCAGGGCCCTCTCCTTTGGAACTGCACCTTTTACCAAGGCCCACTAGCAAGAGACTAATCAGCTTGAAAGCCACTTCGATCTGGAAGGGAGCACTGACTCCATTGCGGTGAAGATCATGAAGCCACTGAGGACTTTAAGAATTTAGAGGCGCAAGTTTGGGACTTGGCCTTTCAATACCCAACGGCCCGCGCGGGTCCTCTCAGTGGTCCTGTTCTGTCCAGGTCACAACCGTTCGAATCGATCGGAAGTCCTGAGTGGTCGAGCGACACGCCACCCGTGTCCAGCACTTCTAGCTAGGCTTGTACGAATCATTTCGCTAACTGACGTTGGATATTGGATTATCGATAGCAAAAAAGCTCGGAATAGAAATATATAATACTGCTGGCTCACTGTGTAAGATGGCCCATCACGATGCAGGTGGCCCTTTCTGCTCCTTTGGGAAATTGAGTCCGTAGGCGTGGGTTCTTGCGCGCTATACCTATTTAGACTTGCCGCTGGGCGCCAAGTCTACGTCAAGTCCAAGAGCACAACACACCTCTCCTTGCCGGTCGTCCGGTTCGGCCAACCCGTCATCACCCCAGAACGGAATTGTACGCCATTGTGTATTTTGGCCAGGGATCGATCGCAGTGCCGCTCATTAAAAGAAAAACGGGGGAGTGATTTATTGCAGGCTACTGTCTCGCAACAGGCACCAATGGGTTGAACGTGGCGATGCTTTTGTGTTTTGTAATGTCCGCCACAGCCAGATTCAAGATCTTGGATATGAACAATATATTTCAAATATAGATTCTAAGTTGCTGTCGATTGGCCTAAAGAAGGATATTGATACATGAAACAATCACTCAAGAATAGCCATATCAACACGGTATGCTCCCATTGCACAATTCATTGTCTTATTTTATCTTTATGTAATTTTACAACACTATATCACAGCTCGAGCTAATTGTGAGGTAAAAGATGCTGTCTTTCTTCGGGTTCATATGAGATCTCATCAGGCTGTGTATCCACCACCTATGGACCTAATTTGACCAATAGTCAAGTTACTAACTTTATCTTTCATCGCGCTTCTCTCGCAAACACTATTCGACGTGAACTGGATTAGGCTTGCTGTCCGTCGACGAGACATCGCCCTCCTCCAAATCCTCTTCAGCTCTCGCACCGACATCTGGCTTCCCAACAGCATCAATGGGCTCTTTGTAGCTCGGGACAAAATTGACGGCAAGACCGTAGGTCCACGCGACGACAAAGAAGGAGAGCGGAACAATCATTGCCTTTCCATCTCCCAAGTTGTCTCCGGCAACGCCAGTCAGAAACGGCACGATGGCTCCGCCGAAGACACCTGCGACAAGATACCCACTGCCTCGTTTTGTGTGGCGACCAAGTCCTCGCATTGCCAATGCAACAATGGTTGGGAAGCAGATGGACTCAAAAAACATGACCAGGTAAACCATGGAAATTCCAACATTGCCCCTCTGGGTGATGGAAGGGCTCAAGAAGACTACGCAGCCGGTCAAAAAGGCAAGCAACACCCTTCTGGGCTTGATGTACTTGATGAAAATGATACCAATCAGTCGGCCGAGTGTAAAAGTTCCCTGAGCGCCGGCGAGAAGATTGGCACCCATTGAGCTGTCAGTGCCTGGCCTTGTTCCAACAGCGTAGTTGATGAAGAATGTGGCGATGGCGATTTGACCTCCGCAGTAACAGAACACGGCGAAGGAGGCGTGGAAAAGCCGGTACTGCTTTCGGAAGGGCTTTCTATCGGATTCGGAGTGCGTTTCCTGAGCTTGGTGCTCCATGTCTGAAGCAGAACGAGTCAGTCACATCGAAACAACAAGGCGCATCTGAAGCATGTACTGGTGGTGCTTACCGGCATCTGTAATCTCAGGAAGGTCCACAAGGTAAAAGACGAATGCGAGAATCAGAACGAATATGCCAATGGCAACATAAACCCATTGCACATTGTCAAGGGCGCGCTCGTCGGTGTATTTGAAGAATACGTGAGAGCCAAGCACCGGTCCAATCGTGGTCCCGATGCCGTTGAACAATTGGGAGATGTTGATGCGGAGCTCGGCATATTTTGGAGGACCGCACACTGGAGATTGTTAGCTACCTTATGTGACTGTATTTAAAACATCAACAAAACCTACCAGCAACATAAGGGTTTGCAGCCGTTTCTAAAGATCCCAGGCCATTTCCGATGATGAAGATGCAGGCGCAGAAACCTCCAAAGCTCTGTGCCCTGAGTGCAGCAATGGTGAGCAATGAGCCCAAAGAGTACAGGAGCAGACCCCAGATGAAGACGGCTCGATAGCCATAGTGGCGAAGAATCCACGCAGCGTGTCCAATGGATGCCAGGGGGTATGCACTAGAAGTCCAAATCAGCATCCACTATTCATGTGCAAAGAGCCTGTCTTAGGCCATCCTTCATAGTTGGCGAAGAGGTTGCGTCACATTCCACAGCACGTACCCGAAATATGCGGCCTGCAAGCCGGAGGAACGCGCGCGGTCGATATTCAGCACATTCTGGAAATGCTTGTTGAGCGTATCGAGAAGGCCGTAGCTGAAGCCCCAGAGAAAAAAGAGCGTCGTGACGAGGCAGAGCGGAGCGAGAGAGTCGCGCAGGGTGAGCTCTGAAGCTTTGCCGCGGCGCGAGACGTCCGCTTTGAGCGAGCGGTTTCTGAAGAACTCTTTGACGCCCATGGCTCTGGCACTTTTTTTTCTTTCTTTCTCACAATAGCGGCGGCACTACTATGGAGTGGGAAGCGGTGTGAGAAGGATGGTCGAAGAGATTGTGTGATGGCATCAAATAAGCGACCTGGGAACCCATCGTTTTATATCTCAAAAACTCCGCGTACTAGTAGTGCCACCATCTCCGCCGGGCTCTATTTTGCTCATAAACTCTGCCTGAGATGGCATAGCCAAGTCGTTATCCCCCCACACAAACTGGGGTACATGCTTGCAAAAAGGCAGGACGACTCCATCGTGGGAATCCGACCGCAGCTATAGCGGACGACACGGGGCCGAACCCCACACAACCGCTCGCCCCCTAACTGGGGTAAAAATCTGGGGAAAGCCAAATTTTGCGGGGAGGACTCTATCGAGTAAAACTCCCGCCGTCATGTTGCCCCTGCTATCCCCAAAATTCCCCTCAATTCCCCTCACACTAGCGGATCAATTTGCCAAATACGGCTCCCGCTCTTCACCTCGTTGCGGAATTCTCTTTACGGGAATCACTCCGTCATCTTGCCCTCTGCTCGTCTTAGTCTGGCAAGCTTGTATGGGTGGTCAATCTTTTTGATGAGACGATATCGTGATGTAGGAGTCTGGAGGTGCATTTAATATGTAGCTGAAGATGTGAGATGACATGTATTAAACGAGCCAGCGCCACGCAAGAATTTGATCATTGTTCTGGGCCAAGAAAAAAACATATACTCTGCCTTTTTGCAGCTCATCCACCATGATCGTTCAGTTTCTCATACTTACACTGCCCTATGCCTTGGGACTGCTCGTTCTTTGTCTTGTATTTATCCCCCTTGTACATTATTATTGGGATCCTAAGGGCCTTCGCCAGTTTCCTTCGCCATCCTTTGCTGCTGCTACCACTCCGTTCTGGCGCATGTGGCACAATGTGCGCTTCAACCACTACGCCGCCATAGACAGAGCGCACAAGCAACTTGGCACGCACGTGCGAATTGCGCCAAACCACGTCTCCATTCTTGATCCCCGAGCACCGCATGAAGTGTACGGCCATGGCGCAAACATGCTCAAGGAGCAGTGGTACGACGCCGGTGCGGGAGCGCACCGGAACCTTGCGGATGCCCGCGACAAGTCGGAGCATCAAGCAAAGCGAAAGATGCTGGCTCACGCTTTTGCTGCCAAGACGGTTGTCGGCTTGGAGCCGGTGCTGGTAGAAACGGTGGCCTCCTTTATGAAACAGCTGGATAGGTGTGCCGAAGCAGGAAAGGAAGTCAACATCAGACTGCTCATGAACTACTTTACCATCGACCTCTTTGGACGCATCCTGTACAGCGAGCGACTTGGTTGCTTGGACCGGGGCGACGATATTCTCCAGGCCGAGTCTCCAGATGGCCGTACATACATGTCTCCCTTCATTCAGCCGCTCTTGGATTCAACAGTCATCAACACGTGCCTGGCGTTTTCCCCGTCTTGGCTTCCGTTTACCCGCCCTCTTGTCAAGAACCACCCGTACAAGAAGGCCGGCACAGACTGGGAGGGCATTGTTTATCACAACACGAAAAAGCGGATGGGTCAAGACGGTCCTCTCGGGGACCTGTTTGATCGTCTCTTGAAGGATAGCAAGGGGCAGGACCTTGGGCTTTCGATGGGAGAAATCATGGCCGAGTGCCAGGTTATGATGAATGCCGGGACCGAAACCACGACTGCTGCCATGACGAATACCGTTTACCTGCTGTACACTCACCCTGCGGCCCTCAAAAAGCTGCGGGCCGAACTTGACGCAGCCTTTCCGGACCAAGAGCTACCATCCTACGAAGCCGCCTCGAAGCTCACTTATCTGCGCGCTTGCATTGAAGAATCCCTGCGCACCCGGCCAGCCAGCTCCATGGGGCTCCCCAGAATTGTGCCAGAGGGCGGCAGAGTGATTGCGGGGCAGTTTGTCCAGGGCGGAGTAACCGTGTCGGTCCCGACGTATTCCCTCCTGCGAGACGAGCTGGTGTTTGATCACGCGGGCCAGTACGATCCCGACAGGTGGCTGACCAACGACCAAGACAAGAAGCGGCGCATGATGAGCAACCATCTTCCGTTCAGCACGGGGCCGCGCGCGTGCATTGGTAGAAATATTGCCTACTTTGAGCAAATTGTCTTGATCGCGACCGTGGCCAAGTTTTATGACTTTGCCATACCGGAGGGTTTCAAGCTGGAGACCCAAGAGCGCTTCAACTCCAATCCGGGGCCGCTTATTATTGAGGTGACTCGCCGACAGTTGTCGTCTTGATGACCCGTCAAACATCTTAAGAGAAGATAGGTTCGTGAAATACATTACGTATGGTCCATTTGACTTTCAGTATCGCGTGTCTAAATCTGTATCGTACCAAGGCCAAACCGTGAATGGCGTCTATTCAATGAACTTGAGCAACAAACCGGCTGGCCAGAAACACGTGTAACCCTAACCCTAACCCTGCTATGTAAAACTCGGCATCAATACGAGTGTTCGGAGTTGATGCCCTTTCGAATAGCCGGTTGCACATTATTGAATGTAATTATCAGTTGATTGGATTACGAGCGTTCAATGACAATCCTTTCCCCACTACTAGCGTTGGGATTGCCTTCACCGAATGCTTCATCGCTTGTTGGCGTTCATGTGCGACCCACTCAAGGATACAACGGTCTCATCCGGATTAGGCAATTCTCCGCAGGGACATGCGGAAAGCCAAATGGGGTTATCTGACACCCCACTGACGTTGCAAACCGGGAATCGTGCGAGACATGACCCAGGGCGCTTAATTGTGACCAAACCAATAAAATCAGTGACTTTCAAATTCATCCTTGTTGTTGGGTTGCTTTTATGGTTTGTTTTTTCAGCTATTGTGGACCCTTTGTAGGCTGCGCAGCTGGGGCGTCATAGGACGGCAGCAACTCAAAGTTGACAGGGTTTTCTGCGTCGAGATAGATCCAAGAAACATCGTCCATCCCGCCAAAAAGATCGAACACCCCTTGCCCACAGAAAGCATTGATTATTTCGTCATCGATATGGCCGAAAGCGGGGGATGTTGTTTCGTTAAGCTCGTCCTGATTTACATCGCATCTGGGGTCAGACGGGGGTGCCTGGACTACAGCTTGGTTGCATTGCTGGGCGAGTTCAGATCTGTCGAGACGCAACATTTCCAAGTTGGGAATCTTCTTCAGCTCGGCCGAGATCTTGCATCCAAGTGATGCCATGATATCTGCAGACGCCCACTTTCGTCGCAGATTCTGCAGAATATCGCAGGCTCCATTGAAGTCGCGGCGTGCACTCTCCTGTTCACTGGACAGTCGGCTGCATCTCATTCGTTGGTAGGAAACCGAGAGCGCTAATGAAACAGAATACACGGTGAAAGGAGTGGGATGCAACGCGTTGAGCTGGTCTGGTTCGCTCAGATTTCTGACAATCTGGGTGGCGGAGAACTGCTGTCTTAACCTCGATGGAGTCGAGGTGGGCAATGTTCGTGTGCTTTTAAGTCGATGCGACAGGATGGCAGTGGCCAAGTAGAATACATGCAAGGTTGCTATGAAAAATTATGTAAAAGTCAGTCGTGGTGTTCCTCAGTTCAAACCTGCCCGGTTTTAGAGTTGAACGGTCGAACATACCAATGGTGGAAGGAGGGAGATGCCACCCCTTGGCTTCATCCACAATCTCTTCGAATCCGGGAAAATCTACGTCCAGGCCGGTGACTGAATCGGGGTTCGTTGGGCAGTAAAGATCAATAGCCTTGTTGAGAATTTGGGCTATGCGGAACAAAATGCCGAAGCCCACATACCCAGATTCGGCGCCCGTCAGTGGCTCAATGGCAATGTCAGCATCTCGCGTCATGCGCGGTCTTGCATTGATGGCAGAGTTGAGTTGATCGAGCGTCCAAATGCACCAAAACGTTCTCCTATATTCGTTTTCGTCATCTTGAGGTTGTTTCAAATGTAAAGCCATACTTTGTGCCCCGTGGACGGCTTGTGCATTGAAACAAGATGCTTGCTCAGCTCCGTCACATCCTTCATGGTGAAGCGATAAGAGCCCCATAATACGCACAGTGGTGATCTTGCGCAATTTAACGCGGGTGTAAAGGCTTGTCACGATGGATACATGCAATTGACTGCAAAACTGCCTCGTCGGCACTAGTGACTCTCCCGTCTGGAGGAGCCTCAAATGTTTCTCAGCAGCGTTATCCTTGGCAGCAAGGAGGCAGACGACGTGGGCAAGGCTTGCCGGCAGCGTGCCTGCAGCAAATTGTTGGCGGTACTCTTGCTCGTTTAAAAGTGGTATCAGAGGTTGTATGGCGGCAAAATAGATTTCGGACAAGACACCAATCGTTTCCATCGAAACAAGGTCGGAGATGGGAGCTGCCGATCCACCGTACATATGGCCGTTGCATGAGTAAGAGGGTAAACGCGGCTCAGCAACAGTAGTGCAATTGCTGCAAGGCCTCTGTTGAACCCACAAGCCCACTTTGCTGAGAGTCATGTCTCGTCGCTCTTCGGGCGTAGCTGATTCATCTAGAAGCCGGGCTTCCGGGTTCAAATCACCGACAAAGCGCGGCGTGCCGGGTGATGCCTCGGATACCGTGCCTGTCTCGCGTAGCACTCGCGTCTGCGCTGAATTGTGACTGTGATGCGGAGGCTGAGGCTGACTTGTTGGCTGAGCAGAGCATTGCAATACTTGACCATCTGGCTCGTTGGGAAGTATATTCGGCGCATTTTGATCTATTTCGCGATCTTTTGCGCTGTCAATTGCAGGCGTCTGATTGCCGCCGTCGTTCCCCTCGTCGATTTCTGGTTCTGGTTCTGCTTCCGCATCAGGAATGGTCCCTTCACCCACATGACTGCCCAGATCCGATTCGGAAGCGTCGGCTGTGATATCCTGATGTTTGCAACGCCGCTATATACTGACGTATCAATCTCATGTCCCCTAATGAGATCACAGTCGAGCATACCTTTTTGGCCCGGCATGGTTCACAAGCCGTCCTGGACCGCGCGCGTCGTCGGCCGTCGTTGTTGTTGGGTGTCAAGTGGGATACAAAGGTGAACTGCGTGGCCATGACCCAAAAATGAACCAAGGTTCTCTGCAGTCTGGAGGTTGGGAAGGGAAGAGAGTTGGCGGTGGAGAACCCGCTCAACGTCTACCCCAAGATCTTTGCGGGGTAGCGGTGGTGGCCATGATCAGCCGCCTTCTCCAACATTAGTCACGCCTAATCTGCCAAAGACTAGCGTGAGCAAAGAATAGCTCATTCACATCTTCGGGCAGAAGTGAAGCCACCAGCTCATGCCATCATTCGGCACAGACTGGGACCGCCCACCTGTCTATTTTTGTCAATTCCGAACACCACATCGTCAATGTAGTAGATTGGTCGTTCACTCACACCGCTTCAGTAGAATTTATACTCCCCACTCCGGTAGCTTCTCACTATGCCTGAGAACTAGAAGGAGGGTCTTGGTGATTGGTCGGAAAAGTATCGTCCCCGAGTTGAGATTTTCCTATCACAGAGTCTCAGCGGATACGAGACTCGATTTGTAAGCTTCGCTCTGCTGTTGTGGTATATTGTGAGAAGATCGTCCTGGCATTGCGTCGTCCCGGTAAGTCTGCAATCACTTTCTTTTTCCTTCTCTTCACTTTTAATCTCCTTTGGACGAGGTATTTTGAGACTGACTGTGCAGAAAGCCTGGGAGAACTTAACGCAGACCTTTCAGTCCGAGATTCGCAGCTTCGTAGAAGACATTAAATCGCTGATGAGTTTTCTGCTTGGTGTGAAAACGAGATCTCAGCAGTGCTGCACATCACAGGCAAAAGTAAATGGAATATAATTTCAGAATAATAACAACGGAATTAATAATCTTTCTCTAGTCGGGTCTGGTCGGATTTTGGGTATTATCAAAGCTCCCATAATGTAAACCCTTTGCCAGGTCAAGGGTGAATTACGCTCTGCAAGGAGCATAAAAGCTTCTTTTCCGAACATCCTATTGATGAAGAGCGGAATGAGGACCTTTTCAATGTTTTACAAAATATGACTATCTGAGGCTTTGTATAATAGTTTAAACCTATGGCTTAAGGAAATTATAATGGTTTGTATTATTATGGCCTGGACTAACCTACCCAGGAGCCGGGTTAAAGGATTAGGTGACCGGGTCTGCTTATTTTATAATAATTAGTTATTTCCGGTTAGGCCTGGGTATTATTCTACTATTCCTGCTGACCAGCAGACACGAACCATATCACATACATCCAGGTCGGGGAGTTTGGATCCATTTTGTTTGATGGATTTCGGTGAAAGTCATACTATAAGATGATTAGAACGACTGGGTCAAGAAGTATTGGGTCAAGAAGTATTGGGCCAAACACGCACGTAGGATGAGTCCGTAGGTGTACGACGAGAGGCCGCATGATCGCCCGTGCCAGCGAGAGTTCCGGTTCCGTTGTCGCATTGTGACGCTATGTTGAGGGTGAGAAGTGTGAGATTTGGGGCGGGGTGACGGTAAATCTAGTGATGCTGAATATCAATACAAGTGCACATTATCAGAGGCGGCGACACAGTCATAGATTTCACGCAACGACCCAAACTGGTGGCTATTGCGGCTTTGGAAACCGATCGTCCTTTGTTTTGCACCGTCTGGTTGCGTTTCAGGTAATGCAAGCCGTCTCTCCAGCAACTGCAATGCGTCCAATTATTTCCATGCCGTGATTCAACACGACCAGCAGTCTAGGCGAGCCTGCACGCGAACGGTTTACCGCCCAGCATCCTGGGCTTTTCGTATGCCACCATTCAACCCGATTTGCCTCATGGCGCCTTGTTTGGTCAAGCGGCCATTCGCACGTTAGACCCTGCGAGACTGCAACCAAAAACAGCTATTTTTAATCACCTTCATCAGTTTTGTGTTGGTCGCAACCGCCCGCCCCGCATCTAGCCCCCGCCCATCCCATCAATCGACACTTCTGCTTCATGGCCTGGCACATGATTGGCTCAATATTTATTCATCCCAAATCACAACCTTGTTAAGCGCCCAATGTTTCGTCTCCGGCAAGTTCTGCTCGCGCCTCTTCCACTCCGTCTACATCCCACCGCCACCACCCACTCACTCCTTCAAACATCAATTCCTCTATCCAATTTCGATTTTATTCTTACACTTGAAGAAAATGGAAGCAGAACTGAAGGTTGCCGATAATTTCACGCCTACTTCCACGGCCGTTTTCAATCTCCTTAAAGCTACTCTCGAGTATCCAGCACCACCACAAGCAAAGTCTCAGAAACTCGCCGATGACATTGTCTTCTGCTGTACGTCGGAGAGATATTCTGAGCCTCCCCTTTGGAAAATTTGGCCTGCCGTTATTAGGGTAGCTTCATGTATTCCACCAGACCACGAATGGCAAGAGAATCTTCTTCTTGCTCTAAATATACTCCGCCAACGGAATGACTCTGTCATCCCCGGAAATAATGTAAGTAAGGGGGCCTAGGAAGCCCCCCTTCACTCTTCGTCTTGAAGTCCCACAGCTAAACATATGCCAATAAACAGTTGTGCTTGTGGAAAACGCTCCCTGATCTATCGTTATATGTGCTGGAATATTGGAACAGCTTAGACAGTAAGTTTCTATCCATTCCCTTTCTTTTCTTTGTCTTCTCTTCCCTCTTTCTAACAAATCTGTAGATCCTGCCAGCCATGCCGAAGTTACGGATGAATACTTTGCGAGGTGGAAAAACTTCAACTCATTTCTAGCTCAGCATTCCAGCACTGAATATGGAACATTAGTAATCTGTGAACTACAAGGGGCATTTGAGGAGCCCCCTGCTGAAGCGGAACCTCTTATTGACTGCCGGATTTGGGTGGCAAGTGAATGGATAACTCGCTGTGCCAATTTCCTTTTCCAGGTCATGAAGGATGGATCAGCCCCCGGAGAGGAACAAATCACGACGACAGTTGGGAAGCTGTGCGGCGATATTCCGCCGCATAGTATTCAGCGATGGGAATTTTGGAAGAAGCGGATCTCTGAGCTGGCTGCTGATCCCAGCAGCCTTCAACTTCAAGCCGATACCGCGGCAAAATTATCAGAAGCCTTGGAGGGAATGGAAAGCGTTGAGAGATCGGATTTGTAAAGATTTTCTTTTTGCCGCCAAACGGGTCTATCGCAACGCGTTGTACATAGTATCATGCTCAAACGAAGTCGAATTATCTTTGGAAGAAGGGGCCCACCAGTTTGTGCTGCGCCATGAAGCCCTGCTGAGAACGTTTGCAAGCCCGTGCACTCCTTCCCTTAGAAATGGTGGCTCGGTACTGGCCGCAGGAAGGCCAGGAAGTCCATGTATTTTAGATCCAGAAGAAGATGCATCTAGAGTGAGGGCCCTGATGTGAATGCATCCATCCAAGTACATGACGACGGAGCGTTTTGCTAGTGATTGCCAGACAGCCTGACCTCGAAAAGGCGTCTGAATTCTCCCAAACCCAATAGAGGCTTGACGAGCTTAGCTGCAGACACCGTGCCAATGCCCCCGCCCATTCCGCCGCTTGAATCCTGTCTTTACGCTTGCTGATTTCCCATCCAGCATGCGCCGAGGCCATGCCCACCTTCCACAGCTGTGAGAGTTCTTGAGTGGCTCACCGCCACACCGCTTCATCCTGAAATGGGAAAAGTGTGAGCGCAGCCCTTGGCTTGCGTTGGTTGCTTGGATCAATGGGGCGTGATGTTTTGAATCGCGCGATCTCCTTAATCCCGTTTCCCTGTTAACTTGGGCGTTACATTGCTAGTGACACCCTCGACCTTTTTAGGTATGTGCCCATCCCCATCTCATGTATTATTACTATGACCTTTGCTGCCTTGGAAGTGAATATTTAGTGAATTTTTGCCTTGCCACTCACTCGATATCGCAGTATCCGAATACGGCTATAGTAGGCGATAGCGAGCAGACACGTGAAAGTAAGAGAATTTATTCACTCTGACTGTCCGCATTCAAGAGTCGGATCTCTTTTTCTTTCCATATTAATCACGTATCATGTAGATTCATCATATTGAAAAGAATTTGATGTGATTTAATAGATGTACGAGATATAATTCCTTGTCAATTGTCCCATCTCCACTATATGACGCCCAAGCCACTGCTATCATACAGTTGTGTACAAATGGTAGTGATATCCATGGTTTGATCCTCATGGAAAGAATCACACTATAAAGGTGTTAGCAGTTTAGATACCAGGATGTTTCAATATTATCTCACTTTCCTCAGTGTCGGGGTACCACCTCAGCCTCGGTGCCAGGGTAATCGCTTCGCCAAGTGCCGTCGGCTCTCTTAACCTCAGTACCCGGGTAGTCGCTTCGCCAGGTATCATCAGCTCTCTTGGCCTCAGTACCCGGATAGTCAGTTCGCCAAGTGTCGTCTCGCTTGGCTTCCATAGAGCCGGCCATAACTTTAGCCTGCAGTGTCGAGGTTTGTCCTACTGGGAGAGATGCAGCCAGTGAAAGCATCGCGGACATGCCCAGGATCAGTTTCAGGTGAACCATTTTGGAGATTTGCTGTTGGAAAATGTTGATGATGAATTGCATGAAGTGAATAGTGATGGGATTAAAAGATTTCTGGGAGCGACAGAGATTCAACATTTATACAACTGCAATTCGTTCTACCCAAACATATAGCCACTCGGCGAATCCAAATTCGTACAAGACAACTGATCCACAGCAAGACCAGGATTCCGCCGAAAGTTTTTTCAGATGGTGTGTTTTGTTACTATGGAGAGATAAAATGGATTCTCAAAGATCATTCGGAGCCTGAACTGCCGCTTAAACCTTTTGGGTCTTTTGTGCGATACCAAAGGATGATCCCTTTTTTGTTGGACAATTAATTCATCATCAGCTTTTACTTGGCAAATCAACTTCTTGCTATCAAGGAAAGTCAGTTCCAAATAGTTTTCATATCAATTAGTACATCACATAGTTGACAATACGAGGTTAGTGAAATCTAGTTGGGCAATCACCACTATCGACATTCACGTCCACGTTGGGATGGCCACAGTATGGACAGTATGGATCCCGTTTTCGCAGGCGAGATATCAAACACGCCATGACATTTTGGGTTTTGCCGCTATGGAATTAGGTTTACGATCGCATCGGGGATCGGAGACACTGTTCCGTGATTGAAAATGACGCTCAACCGAAAAGTCTTTGACAAGTAGAGAAAAAATGCACATCTTCACCAAAACTCTACAGTTTATTAGAGAAACGAAATATGCCTGTGGGATTCTAATTACCTGATACATGTGGCCTGTACATACAGGAAACAATAAGGCAAACCATCGATGTACACGGCGGATTTCCTTTTGCCTTGATAGCAGCTCGGTTTCGGTTTGGAAAATAACATCCCTGCTGGGTTTCTAAACGGAGACGAGGCTCCGTTTAGACATCTGCTACAGCAAACCGATTTCAAATCATCCCCCACACAACTCAAGCAACGTAACATTTGCTTTCAGGGTACCAAGTATAGAGTTCACACGGCATGGTTTGCAATCATCTCTTCATGGCGTGTTGCATGAAGAAGGCAGTTGAACACGCGCACGTGCCCGAAAGCTCAAAGCAGTTGTTCATGCACTCACGCCTGGAGTTGGGTCCAGGACGCACATATGAGCATAATGTTGATCATAATAGCAAGAGCTTTGGGCTATTCTCATCGCACAACACAGGTAGTATGCCTGCCCCAGAGTCCTCATGCAAGTGAGTTGTGTTTCAAGAGTGTTCGGATGCTACTCAGCTGTCTGGTTGAAGCCAATTTAAATGTCTATCAAGCGACATGAAGCTTTTTGCATGAGCTGATAACATACTTGAGTGTAAAAAACACAGGATTTTGGATATTTTCACAGTTACTGGCATAGTATTCCCGTAATTGAAGGTGTAATTAATATCTTGGCGCTAAGGTATGTTTAGACATTACGTCATGCCGCAAGGACAGCACTCCCATTGTATGGATAGAGTTGGAACGGTTGGAAACACTTTTGCAAACGGAGGTGTCAGATCTTGGTCTCTGCTTCGGTATCATAAGACTCTCATTGAACTTCGGGCTGAATTATATGTTTGAGTAGAGATCTCCCTGTCCTGATGCCATTAAGCCCCACGTCCTTTCTGTTGAGAAACAATACATTCCAGTCTTGTAGGACGAAAACAGGAGTATTTGGGTTATGGATACATGGCTTCTGTATAATAAAAAGGGCACAAGTCCCTGACCTTCTTTAGAAGTCTTTGTCAAAATTCCCCCGCGCGTTCGCAGACTGTTCTTCTTTCTTTCTGCATCGCCACCGTTTTTCTCGTGTGGCCTCACCCTCTTCTTTTCCTGCGGTACACGCTATCCAACCACTCTCCCTCTGCTCATCGAGCCCTTTATCTGTCCTCAATATGTCTACTTTATCGCATGTTCCCGCAGTTCTTCGCCGTTATGATTCCCAAGCAAATGCCCAGGCCGCTGGACAGGCGGACGGCGAACTCCCTTGAGATCGGTTGGGGAAAAGTCTAAGGTGGTTTCTCAAACAGACACTTGCATCTGCCAATTGTTGCACCGTCCTCGGGCCAAATCAGAGAACATTCCTCCTCGGCCTCAGCATTCTCCACGATAGATATTTCACTGTGTAAGGGGGGTGACGGGGTCCCGTATTTTCTGAGAGCTATGATCGTATGTGAAGTTGTTGAGTGTGAATACAAGGTTGATCGAAGGTCTAAGGGCAGAGAGGTAATTCTAATATCAGAACGCGCTGGCACGCAACTCGGTTGGGACCTATGCATACGTTAGCCGAACGCTCGCCAACGAACCAAGGAGTACGTACAGCACCACAGGATTGGCTCGAAGATTCGCAGCAGGCACAACGGTCGCTGCGTGAGTCTGCAACGCAAACGAGGCCTAAGTTGTTATGCTTCTGGGTCACGCAGTAGAAGTAAGCAAGGTACCCAAGTTGCGATTGGAAGATTCCCATTCTAAAATCTTGCTCTTATCCCAGAAGGGCTGGTCGTCATCTCCATCAGTTTCACGAAGAGGACCGGGGTCTCCTGCGGCTCCAGATATGGCTGCAATGCGGCAAAGCACCCATTGGGCCTCCATCATGGTTTTTAATAGGGGCATATACTTCTTTTCTCGACGAACAGTGCTAACAAGCCCTGAGAGAGTTGGGCGGTTCGACTTTATCTGGTGGATCTTGAAGCCTTGTGTCTTGTCGCATCGAGTACTGTCACACACAAAATACCACTAAACCACCGGCAAAAGTGTAAAGTACCTTACAACAGGTACCAGCGTATTTTGTGTATATCTGCAGCGCGACAAGTACAGTTATTGCCGCAATCATTCGATGGATCGCATCCGTATTCGTGGTCTAGAGATGTTACCAGCTTTCTCACAGCATCGGAGTCTTTTATGTTGGCCTTGTCATCACCCTTGCCTTTTGAGCGAAAAGGGAGGAATCGGAGTTCAAGTTTGGCTGTCTCCGATCATAATCGTCCATCGGCATTAATTCGTCTCTGATCGCTGGCCGATCGATAACAAAGTCGTTGAGCATTTTAGTGCATCGGCCGTCGCCTTCATAGTGCGCAAGAAAGCTTCTAATATTATTACCCTTAAGCTGACCCATTGAGGACGAACGTTTCGTTTCCAGGATGACGGTCGAGATGGGGTGTAGGAAGAAAGATGAAGTCTGTCAAACGGGATATAGGCCACAATTGCACTACTCATTAGCGGAGTGTCACTTCACTTTTGCCGTAGCCGTCAATATGATAAATTCATACGAAAAGTGAAGCAATTGGAAGAGGTGAAAAAGTCGGACGAAAAGTGAAGCAGACGGAAGAGGTGAAAAGTTTGCAGGCCCCTGACAGCAGTCGTAGAAGCTTTCAGTGAATCAACACCGTAAACCATCAAGTGACTCAACATCTCCATGCACACGTGACTTGCCTTCTGGCTGACTGGCATACGATAATAACCTAACTGTTAATAAAAATAAAATAACAATAACAATAAGTTTTCACAACCAACCCATTTGTATAACTCTACCTGTATGCCACCTTTGTGGCTTGGTTCTTGGATCACCCGGTTGAGCCTACAGCTTGTATTTTTTATTCCGAAGTAAAGACTTTCGCAAAAAGATTTCAATGTCGGTAAGATTCAACATCCTCTAACTTCGTCTGAGCTTGATAGTCAGATGCGGTCGGTGCAGGTGTTGAACGACGACCCTGAATTCAACTGCCAAAAATGGGTCCAACTCGCCCTGGAGAGATTGAGTCGTGCTGGCTATTTGATAGCAGAGCAGTACGGGGCGGGGCTGAATAGGATGATTGGCGCAGCCATGGAGGCTGTAGATGAATCTCTAGCGTATTGATGCTGGTTCCTAGCACTGGATAGACGCGTTTTGGTTCAGGGAGTTTCAAGGGTCATTTGATATCGAGTAACTAGCTAAGAGTTCTGCAACCTGGAAATTGCAATGTATTCAACCAGCTCATCATGGTATAGCTGAGGGAAAACATATTCTGCGTATTGCTTCCAGTCCTTTTCAGCGGGCCGTTGAAAAAACTTTACATACTCCCAGTATTCCGTATACCATCCGCTATCCTCCCAGTCCACCAACCCAACAATTCTCCTTTCATGAATCAATATATTCCTCGGCGTAAGATCGCAATGAGAGAAGACAATGCGATGGTCAGTTCGTAGCCGCCGAGAAAACGCCTCTCGCACAAGCGGGGGTGTAGTCTCATAGAGGGATGACAGCAATAACTCATTAAATGCGCTTTCATCTCGGCATGGAGGAGAATGGTATGTAAATCGTACCCTCGTATCACGAATTTCGCTACCATCGCAAGCACTAATAAGATTAGGTGGGGGAGCTACAGACCTCATCTTTTTAACTATGGCCTGAAGCTGGCTTGCAATGTATTTCTTCTGTTCGGCCAACATTTTTGGCCATAGTTTGTCGAGAGTTTGCCCTTGGATATAGTCCATCTGTATATGAACTTCGCCATCGGGGGCTATGCTCGCATTGTGTACACGTGGTGCCGGGACCCCAGCAAGAGCGGCGACTTTCAGTGTCGCTGCTTCTCCGATTGCGATACGTTTTCCAGACTTGACGACAGTATTGTCAGGATTCAAAATGACCTTACGATTGAACATTTGATGCAGTATCACAGCGCCTGTTCGGTTAGTTGGGTGAGCATATTTCCATGGGCGTTGTTCCTCGTGCAAACCAACCTGGTTCGATTTCATCTTCAGATCCAGACTCATCAGAAGACCTTGCTTGCCCTGATGCTTTCCTCCTTTCTCTTAGCCTAGCCGTGTACTCGGATTCACCAGGCCTTTTGCCTCGCGATCGCGATACAGAAAAAGTCGCCGGAGTCGGAGTTTCCGAATTACTCAGTTTCAAGCAGTTCAAAAGTGGGTAGAGGAGAGAAGGTGTCCCGGTGAGGAAAGCAGGAAAATGTTGGTGGATATGCAGAGCTTAAAACGTGATGCAGCACGGACGGAAAGAAATCAGTAAGAGACAGGGGATCACGGCCAGCACCATTCTTTTGGTCAAGTGAGCAGAACGGGAAGACTTCGAGCAGTAGGTCCGGACGCTGGGAGGGGTGCTAAATGATGGAACGTGGAACCAGTTGGGTGCCTGTTTTGGAGAATTTGGTCTTTGTTGATATAATCTTACCCTAAGACGTCCCGTTTGGTGAGGGGTGGATAAGTTGTTGGGTCAGTGATGATCAGCGAATCCTTGCTGTTACACGTTTCTTTAGTCCTGGTTACTCCAGATGAAACTCCTTGATATATATACTGGACTGTCAACACCGTCTCACACATACGACCATAGCTCTTAGAAAATACGGGATCCCGTCCGCTCTCCCATAGTCAAGCTGAGAAGCGGTGAATTAGTACTCGGGTCGGTGACGACCGGGGAATCCTCGCTGTTGTATGTTTTTTGTGGTTCTTTTTTTGGGGACAAAGGTTAAACTAACTGTGGCTCCGATCTATGAATGCTATAGATGTGGGTGTTGGGACCTGTAACTCCCGAATATCCTACCTAGCGTAGTTTCCCAAGAGGAAGTCTGAAAAAAAGCAAAGAGCACCCTTTACAAACAAGGAATGTTTATTTGCACAAATATTTGGCATAATGAAGTGTAAAAAAATTGAAAGGAGTTATAACTAGTTCTGGATACGAAGCTACTACATTATTGTAAGATATTGGCTCGAAGAACAGATACAACAAGCCGCCCTGGGTTTATAATAATTATCACTCGCTTTGGTCCTAGATAAGGACTATATCAAAGTGGTATTTTGGCAAAGCTTGTGCCTCCTCAGCGGAAAACAGCGGTGGTTGACCTCAACCTACAATATGCCATGCATGGAGTTGAAATCGAGAAAAGAAATGTTGATGCCAGTGACGAGAAAATGGAAACATGTGGTATTTTTCATTTATACAAATTTTATAAGTAGAAGCCCAATACCATTCGATGTTGCGTAAGCATTTCACATCTTGTATCCTAAAGTAATTCGACATGATTACCCCGCCAAAAAAAAGAAGAACCCCGTTTTGCCAAAAGTACACGAGCATAACATAAAAAATAATAAAAGTATTTATGCGAAAAACAGCGCAAAAAGTAAAACCAACAACTACACACACGTCAAGCTATAACACCTTCCGTAGCTCACTTAGCCAAATAACCCAAGGTATATTCGTGATAATTGTGTAGTGTAGGGTAAGTACCCCGCCATTGTCTCTTGGTCACGGCAATTTTCCGATAATGTGCCGCCAGGGAAAGGTTAGATTGACACGGCTCTAGCTTACCCTTGCAAGCCAAGGTGACATACATTCCCGAAAAAGCCCTGTCGCATTCGTCGCGTCTCTTCGGCCTGGCGAAAAACGGAAGCGCTGGACTCGACTTCAGCCTCGACCTCCTCCCACAGCAGCGATCCGCCGCGGCGGAAGGCATGCGCATTGATCGCTGAAGATGCGCGAGTTCATGGACTATGTTCACACGGCCTTCTACGATGCCACAGGCTGGAATCGCGATAATTCCTATGCGGCGCTAAACTCGACCACCGATGGTGAGGATATAGCTCACGCGAACCCGGCGCTTCGCTAACGGCCGACATCCAGCTCTCCTAAATTTCCAGACCCCGAGGGGGCTCCGGTTCACCCTCTCGGCGCTTGCGAGCCCTAATTTTGCGACTTCGTACCAGATGGGATCGGTCGGCATCGTCGACGGCTCCGTATCGTACCTCTTCTCCTCCATCCCGCTTCGCCTGCTCTTGACACCGCAATCCGAGACGGTATCGCTCCCGGAGCTGTTGCGCTCCTACCGACCCCTCACCGAGCTCCCTCGTCGCACCGAGCCATCCGCCCCGGCGCCGTTGGACAAGCCCGAGTCATCCCTCTTGTACGGTCGACTATACTTACCCCAGTCGCTGCTCGAGGCGCTGGTGGTTAAACGACTGTCGCCTGCACTCCAAATCCAGCTCAGCGCAGTGTCAGCAAAACACTTGCGCAACGGGGGCACCGTGCTGGGAGTGGCCCAATACGATGTGGGAAAGTATGCCCTGGAAGGTTTGGCATCGTCCGATGGTGGATTGTTGGGATTTCGAGGAGTGTATAATTTCGGCGGCGATGCCGACATGTCTGCGTTGCCCAGGCCCACAGACAACGGAAATGGGGAGAGGGAGAGAATCTATGGCCGCTTCAGCACGGGCGGAGAAATATATTACGGGACGCTGAACAAGTCGGGCGGGATCAGCCTGGGAACTAGGTTTGCGACGCTTCCCTCCCACAAGGGGACGCCGCTCTCTGCGACCTTCACCCTCAACCCCCTGATGGGCAATATTAGCGCGAGCTATGCAGTTGTCGCCGGGAAGCACTGCACCCTGGGGACGCGCATGGAGTTTAACGTGTTTAGCTATGAGAGTGCATGGGCTATTGGCATGGAGCTGTGGCGCAAACCGTTTACGAGACCCATTCTCGACGAACAGGGCGGCCTCAAAGAAGGTTTGGTGAAGGCGTCGGCTCAAAAAGAGGCACCAAAAGCAACAAAAGCAACAAAAGGGCCAAAGGCATCCAATGCACCATCAAAACATGAGCAAAAGCCACAACCAAAAGAGCGCAGTTTCCAAGCGAAATTGGAGTGGCGGCTTGATCCTCCAGAACCAGCTACTAAGCCAGCTGTGAAGCTGATCAAGTCCGTTGCCAAGGCGGCTGTTCCTCCACCACCGCAACCAGTCAAGGAAGAGAAGCCCGGCGAGGAAAAGTACGCAGGCGTTCTCAAGACACGATTGGACCAGAACCTCCGAATCGGAGTGCTCTGGGAGGGCCGCGTGAAATCACTCCTGTTTAGCTTGGGAAGTGGGATTGATCTGAGAAAACTGGACAAGCCGTTTCGAACACTGGGATTGGAGATTCAGTTCTCGTCATAATTCAACCCCCCCTTGCTGAGGGGGTGGACTTTCGACCCGAGTCACGACGCCGTGCGCGGCCTTGTCGACATATTCGGGCTACGATCCCGAATTACGAAAACTGACGGCCGGGACTGGGGTCAACAAGCAACATGGGAATGCGAAAGCGCATGAGAAGGCGCCAGCTGGCGCCATGGGATGCGCTGCCATCGAATGCGGGACGATCCACCGCGGTCAGAGCATGCCCGACGGGAGCCAAGCATGCGACTCGTCGCATGGTGCTTTCTGGCGTCTGCGGGTGGAGACGATATCCGGAGCCGACTGCCTTGTCCGGAGGGGCACTTTAAGATGATTTGATTCTCGGTCTGATTATGGTAAAGGGTTGAGTTTGGGCATGATGTAAAAAGGGTACGGTACAGGCGCTGGCGTGGGTGGGAATATACAGGCACACACATGATTTGTGAGAGGATTAGACATGAGAATCTACGACGCCCATATACAGATTTGAATTATTCTGAACAAACTCGCACGATCGTGATGCTCTGATAGAGCCTAGATTTCCAAGCGATGCGGCTCTTTCATCCGATTTGGCTTGGCAGTGATTGCGGGCCGATGCCGTTGTTATTGACAAGCACCTTGTTGGGCCCAAGGTTGACGTTGGTATGTGTCACTTACATGCGGACCGCAGCCAACTACAAGCCACGACATGGTAAATACCAACTCGAGCCTGAAACTTTACCTAACTGATGCCAAGAGACTATGTGTGGGAGGGGTTGCCGCGAGATCCGGAGAGTGGTTTTTTTTTACTGCACTGGCTGACGAGTGCGTGGGAGGGTTGACCGATGACGATGTAGCGTGATGGGCCATGAGGACCTTGATGGCCTCGAGGCTCACAATGCTCCCACGCGCTTGTGGCTGGTGGAGGGTGGGACGGACAGGGGTCCTTTTCAACCAATCAGGAGGCGTTAATGTCGCCCATCAGGTCAAAAGGGGAGGCTCTGAGAGGCTCTCGTGGGGGGGCGGCGGCGGGTGGACGGGGGCTATGTGACGCCACACTCTGTGGAGGACCTCAGCTGTTTTACAACATGCGGACGGAAGCTTTTGGGAGTCGAAGCCCACTCTGCGGTGACGGGGTAAGACGGGGGAATGATGACGGGGAAGCGGAGGAATTTGAAATAAAAAAGAATACAAAAAGTACCTCAATCACACAAAGATTCCTTGCGGGTGAGTCAGTTCAACCAAGACATACAAGAAAAAAAAACCCCGAGGACAGGCAAAAACCTGTCGCCCAGCGAAAAAGTCAGGTGCTGTCGAAAAGAGGTCCCTTTTTTTCTTTTTCTTTCCAGCCACAATGCGCGCAAAACACACTCTTTCTTAGTGGCTCGGTTTGGGGCCTGTGCGAATAGTACGTTGTGCTAATCACGGCGGGGATACCCCATTGTGACCATGGCCATCAAGGTCCTCACCTTAATCTGACCCACCTGCACCTGGGCCAATCGACGTTGAGCCCTTGCTCATTTTATCCCTCTTTCTTGAATGGCCCCTTCTTGGTCGTAGCAAGTTGGGCCTCGCCGGCAGAGTTTTCTTGGCTTTATCAAGACGGCGCCTTTCTCTTCGTTTCTTTTTATTTGCATTAAGTTCGCGCTCAAATGGAGGGGGGTCTGGTGGGTGGGACTAGTAAGTGGTGTAAGAGTGAAACAAACAAACAGCTGTCAACGACAGGAAAAAACGTGGTGTTCCATGCCCTCGGAATGGCGTCCTAGACAGCCAAATGACACCCAAGTCATCCCCTTGCACGATAGATTCGCGGCCCAAGGTTCATGCGACAGGCTGGGGCAGGGAAGGCCCCATGCGCCACCGATCCTAGAGACACACAGGCCCGTGTCCACCTTCTCTTGCTTCTCGTGCTCTTGCGCTCTCGCTCTGACTCTGTGCTCTTGTTCGTCCTTGCTGACCCGACAGCAATCATAATCCTCCCTCACCATCACCGCTCAGGATTCTTCAACCCCCACGAAATCCTCTCGTCTCCCCATTTCTCCTCATCGCGTACCCGCTCCGTTACCACTTTCGCGTTGCGTTGGCATATTCTGACTAGGCACTCCCTCCCACGCCTCACCACCCCCCCCAAGGGCCGTTTTTAGTCTCCATCAATAGCCCATTCACGTTCTTGTCCCGCCGCCACAACCCGCCCTCAGCTCGTCTCATCGCTCGGCGAATCGCTTCCGTTTCAGGACCTCAGTATCCTCCAGGCTGGAGCTGCTAACCTTAAACTCAGGCTCGCTGCCACCCTCAGCTTGCGCCGCGCATTCTAATCCACAATCTTAATCATAAGACTGTTGCTCTCCCTTGTCCTGCCGCCATCAAGGTGTTTGCGACGAACCATCCGATCGTCATCTCTCCGGGAATAACGACCCCGACTTCTTCATCATCTTCATCGGCCTGTATATAAGACGGTCGCCACTTCGCTGCAGGACCAAGACGAACTATCCGCGTAGCACAGGCTTGTCCGAGCATCCTTGACTTTCCCTCCCTCTTGGCCTTCTTGGCGTCCGATCTCCTCAGGCTCCAAGTTTCCGATTTAAGGAACTTCGCTCGCTTCATCGTCTTGGCGCGCGTCAATATCCTGGTGCTCGTCTTCGTTTGCGCTGTCTCCAGTTACTCCGAGGCATTCCTCCTAACCACTTCGACGAAGTAATCAGCAGCAACAACATGGCTGACGCAGAGTCTTGCGGCGGCGATGCCGTCGATGTCGGCAACCGCGGTCTTCGAATCGGTGCCATCTTCATCATCATGGCGTCTTCCCTCCTCGGTGCCGTCTCTCCCATCTTCCTGGCCCGCCAACACAAGATTCCCATCCCCAAGTTCACCTTCTTCATTTGCAAGTTCATCGGTACCGGCGTCATTATTGCGACGGCATTTATGCACCTGCTGGTTCCTGCCATTGAGAATCTGGGTGACGAATGTCTGGCGGACCAGCTTGGCGGATACGACTGGGCCGAGTGCATTGCTCTCATGACCGTCATGGTCATGTTTTTTGTCGAGATGCTGGCCAGTAGGCTGGCCAAGGATGATGAGGGCCACAGCCACGAACACAGCAAGGAATTTGACCTCGACCCGGCTATGGACTTCGTCGCGGCCAAGAAGCCCTCAAGTTCATCCGATGTTGAAAACGGCGACGGCCTTGCCCCCGGCGGAGAGTCCCACCTGGCTCACCAGCGAGAGCACAAGGAGGGTGACTCCAGTAGCCTTAGTGGCCAGCTCCTCTCCATCTTCATCCTTGAATTCGGTGTCGTGTTCCACAGTATCTTTATTGGTCTGACCCTTGGCACCACCAGTGACCTTGTCGTTCTTCTCATTGTCCTCGTGTTCCACCAGCTGTTCGAAGGATTGGGTCTGGGTTCCCGATTGGCCGTCGCACCTTGGCCCAGCAACAGGCAGTGGGTGCCCTATGTGCTTGCCCTCGTCTTTGCCTTCTCCACTCCCATTGGCGTCGCCGCCGGTATTGGCGCCAAGCCCAACAATGCCAACACTCAGAAGCTCGTCAACGGTATCTTTGACGCTATCAGCGCTGGTATCCTGATGTACACTGGTCTGGTCGAGCTCCTCGCTCACGAGTTCATGTTCAACCCTTACATGCGCAAGGCTCCTCTCAAGATTCTCCTCTTGGCTTTTGCCTGTGTGGCCTTTGGTGTGGCGGTGATGGCTATCTTGGCCAAGTGGGCTTAGAGAAAAAAATGGTGAAAGAGGTATCATAATTGTCAGTTTGAAATCATGTTTTTTTTGGCTGGGAAACTGGATTAAATGGATATACAAAACGTTCCTTTCGTGTAATGCTCATAGACTGCTTTATTAGCAATGATACCACGTCTGTTTGCATTGGTCCCCTTTTTGATAATACTTGAATGGAAGGGCTCTGAATACAAATTTACGGGCCCATTTTGAGAATTTTCAGAACGATGTGCAGGAGAAATGCCCATGCCTTGCGCTGCAATAGATTTTGGGTCATGGTTTGAGTTGATGAGCACAAGGTTGACACATGGTTGGGCTATCGAGCGACGGCAAAATCTTCAAGTGAAATATATTTAGCACGTAGATTGTGGCATGGACGACGCCAGAAAGGTGCGCTTGGTGTTGCCGTTTCGTGTGTCAATATTCAAAGCTCCTCTCGAATGCTGGACATGAGTTAAACGCTTAAACCGTTCTCCAACTTTGCCTGGTATACCTAATTTGGAAATGGACCCACCTTACGATGCACGGTGCCAAAGACAGTGCAATATATTGAACACTGTACTTAACACGGTCCTTAGTCATCACGTCTGCCCCGCTAGGGTCGAAAGCCCTACCCCGAAGAAAAGTTGGCAGATCCGAGGCCTCATCGCACAGGAATTGAGCTTGCAACCGCCACGCTTCGACAATCCATCACCCAACGCACCACCCCCCAACCCTCCCTACAATACCGCAAAAATGGCTGGCGGAGTCACCGTTCGCGACGTCGATGTAGGTATTCCCTGAAACCGATGGCATAAATTGAAAAAGAAGCCCCCCCTCGACTTTCGAACCTTTGACGACTGGCAACACAATTTCCGAATATCTCACCACTGGCCGCAATGAAACAAAGGCGCCGTTCGCTCGCGGCGCGTTGAGAAGCTACAAGACTGACGACGCGCCGCCCGAGAGCTTTGGCTGCCGGGAAAAATTGTTTACATATAATTTTCTGCGCGGGATAGAACCCAGTGCAGATAAAATGGGATTGAGGAGCAGGCGCGAGGGAGTCGAAAGACTTCTGATGACGGAATCATGCTAATGGGTCTCGTGTTGCCAGGCGCAAAAGTTCATCACTGCCTATGCTGCGTTCTTGAAGCGTCAGGGCAAGCTGCCCATCCCCGGTAAGTTTTTATTTATTTTTTGCTTCCTCTGTTCCAATTGATCCCGTGGCCAATGCCAAATTTGCGTGGATATATTTTTTACTGACGCTCGCTTGCTAGGTTGGGTTGACACCGTCAAGACTGGTCCTGCCAAGGAGCTCCCTCCCCAGGACATTGACTGGTTCTACGTCCGCGCTGCCTCCATCGCCCGCCACGTCTACCTCCGCAAGACTGTCGGTGTTGGCCGCCTCCGCCGCGTCCACGGTACTGCCAAGAACCGCGGCAACGCCCCCAGCCACCACGTCGACGCCTCCGGCTCCGTCGACCGCAAGGTCATGCAGGCTCTCGAGAAGATTGGCGTCCTCGAGCAGGACGAGGAGAAGGGCGGCCGCCGCATCACCCAGTCCGGCCAGCGTGATTTGGACCGAATTGCCCAGACCACCGCTGAGGCCGAGGAGGAGGATGAGGATGACGAGTAAAAAAAAGCTGGCGGGGCTAAAAACCTGGAATTTGGGCGTACGGTCATAGATTTTGTCATGTATGAATGAGATTCCCCCGACACTTGGGTCATTCGGTTGCTTAATTTGGACCCGTCCACTGTTGACGACTCACTTCTTGTGCCATTTGATTTGAATGTGTGTGCGCGTGTGCGTTTAAATGACCAATGCTCTGTTTGTGTGCGCAACTGCTGCGCTGTGATGCTGCATGGAATTGCCTGGGCCATGCGGGTGGAGCTGGGGCTGTTCTTTTACTTGTTGCATGTTGTGGCTTGCTTTGCGGGAACATGCCCGCGTATAAGTGCCTGCATGAGAGCATCGTCTCGCCTCTCGCAACTACTTTTGTCAACTTGGGCCCTGAGATTCTATTTCTTTCTTCTTGAAACTGGTCATGGTTTTCTTTTCCACTTGTTTATTCACGAGGCGTTTATTTTCTTCTCTCACAACCATCCATCGTGTGTCTCAAGGCCTGGTACCGTTCTAACCTTGGGTACCCGTCTCCCCATTTCTCTTTCATCACTGTTCCAATCTGTTGTTTCCAATTTGTGCCATCGTTATTTTACCATGTAACCTGTCTCTCCCGAGCACTACGGTGGGTTGGGCGGCTCTGAGCTCTGGGCGTGAGTCAAGCTTCGAGTTGGACCCAGCGCGCACAGCTGAGCGAGCGAGTGAGTGCTCTCAGCATAAGGCTCTGCACCCTAAGGAACTCCTATTCCTTACTGCAACGCCTCTCAGTTTAGAAATATTGCTGACGAGAAACCAGAGAGCGCAGCGGAGGAGTCGAGATTGAATGCAAAAGAGCCATCCTATTATCACGAACCAGTTGTGAGAGAGCACAAGGTGCGTTCCTGGTTTCTACAGAGGCTTATGGGCATGCTGACAATCATCTAGTATCATCAGAGTGAGAAGAGCGTGTATCAATCGATGCTTTAAAGAGAGTTATTATTATCATTTCAACAAACCATCCTTGGAACCAAAATGTCGGACCCAAGCGACGGCAGCAATGGCATGCCGCTATTCGTAACCCCCAACAAGATAGCGCCTCCGTTCTACTTCCACCACATCATCAACGCCGAAAAGACGGTCCTCAAGGTCCAAGTCATTGGTCCCAACCTCGAGTTTCGGTTCTCGCACCAGCGCGCAGCCGCCGTCATGTCGCCAAACGCCATCGGGAAGCAGCTCGACAGGAAAACGGCGGGGTTCCTCGCCCTCGCCAGGCCCTCGGGCGAGCGCGTGGTCCTCGCTGCGGCCGAGAGCGGCCACGGTTGCGGGAGGTTCGGCGATCTCCTCGACGCGGCGCCGGGCGTGCTGGCCAACCAGCTCTGGACCAGGCGGGTCATTGCCGTCTCCAAGCTCATCGGCGTGTCCCTCAGGGGCCCGTTTGATAACTTTCTCGGTCCCCGGGAGGACACACAGGGCATCTTCCAGGGCTGCCACGTCGAGGTCAAGCTGGCCGTCCACGGCGTCTTCGTCCTCCTCAACTACTTTGGCATCGCGAGCGACCTCGACAGGATCGAACTGCACCACCTGCGCAGCCTCCGCGGCGCCGCCTGGGACGACGGCTCCCGCCCCGTGCTCGAGGTCTACTTCTCCCGCAAGAACTGCAATCGCTGCGGCTGCTTCGTGCGCGAGCTCGCAGAGGCCACGGGGATCCCCATCCACCTCATCTGGAGGCACCGTGTGCAGCTGAAGCAGTACCCCAAGAGCAACATCAAGCCAGCGGCGCCTAAGGAGGCGACCAGCAGGCGGAGGCGCATCATCGAGTCCGTCGACGACCAGGACATGGACTTTGGCGACGGCCTCTGCGAGGTGGTGAACCTGGAAGACACTGACGACGACGAAGAAGACGACGACGGCAACGACGGTGGTGTGCAGCTTATCGAGACGGTCGACCTCGTGTCAAACCCGGCCATCACCATCTCTCCCTCGCCCGCGCCCGCGCTGTCGCAGACGGAGGAACCGCCCGAGACGCACCCCGCAGACGACTTCCTCGACGGTCTGGCCTACCGGGTGGGCCAACTCGAGTCGTCGCCCGCCGGCGCGACGGCGGCCATCGTCCAATTCGCAGGCAAGATGTGCGGCGACCGCATCCGCTGGTTCGGGTCCGAGGCCGGCGTGGCCGTCAGCTCCAGCATCAACAAGCCTCTCCCCGCGACTCCTAAGACGGAGCCGCCGGCCCGGATGCGAGCCCCGGCAGACAAGGACAATGATGGTGCCGCATCCAGTAGCAACGATAACAACAACAGCAAAAGAACAAGTGGCCGGCTGCGCGAGACGACCAGCCCCGATGCCGATTTCGAGTTCCCAAACCGCCGGGAGACACCATCACCCTGCGTTCGGGCCGCAGTGCGGGAAAGGTCCCCCAGGTTGTACTCGACGGGGCCGCTGGAGAAGACGGGGGTTGATCGTCGACGACCGAGGTTGGGATCCTTTTTTCGACTTTGAGATTTCGTCTTGTCCAGCATATGCAAACTAAAGGTTTGTGCAAGGGAGTCGATGGACTTGAGCTCATCGAGAAGTTCTGAGTGACAGACGGGGGGGGAAGACAAACGAGAGGTATTATTACCGAGAGTCATTATTACCAAGGCAAACGGACGGACGGATGGTATCAAGTATTCTTCTTTGGGGGAACATTAGTTGTCTCGGGCGAGGACGAGTTTTATCATGTTCAACAGAGAGACCAAGTGTTCAACAATATGTTATTGTTTCGCATCTATAGGTGGCTGCAAGCTTTGATTGCGAAAGAAAAGAAAACCACTTGCCATGGCTTAATGCGCTCGCCTCGTTGCGAGTTTCTAGGGTGGCATGTTCTATAATTTAGCATCTTTACTTTGGTATGCGCTTGTTTACGCAGCTGTTTCCTGAGCTCTGGTTTCCTGCAGCAGCTTTCGAAAGCCCTCAGCCATTTCCTTGACCACGATATCGATATCTGGAGCCTCAGGGCCCTCTTCCGCCATCTTAAGTGCCGCCTCCCTTGCCTTTTCGGCGCCGGCGACGCTCGTCTTGCCTATTGTCATTGCGTGCTTCACATCCTTGCCTGATCGAACCGCGTCGTGCGGCAGGCTGGGCGTGATGGGCGTGGATTCTATCAGGCCCTGCCACCTCGAGAGGTAGATGCCTGGGCCGGCCATGCTGGTAGAGTCGGAATTGGAGGAGTCGATAATGCGTTGGAGGCGGGAGATGGACAGAGCAGAAAGAGTGGAAAGATAGGATGAGTGGGCATTGAGAGCGGCAAGTACCGGTTGCTGAGAGGCCTCGGGGAGGGACTGGAACAATCCGTTGAGACGATGATCCATCAAACTCGTGTCAACAGCATCGCCATTTGTCTTGCCACCGAGATTTACACCTCCATCAGCATCAGCGTCAACATCCGCACCCCCGGTATTGGTTGCTTCTTCGTTGGTAGCTTCCTTCGGCATTTGCTCTTGGTGAAACTTGAGCATGGCATCATTGAACCATTTTCTCATTTCCTCCCAAACCTCTGGGCAGGACTTTGCCAGGGCGTGAATCCACCTGTACAAGAGGAACCGATTTCTCCTCAGCAATTCGACATAGTCGTCTACCGTGGGCATCTTCCACGTCTTATTTGAATCACCGTTCAACCGTGATCGCATCCCGCCCAGCGGTGTCGAGGTGCCCGAATCGCCCTTTTTCGGCTTGCTGGTTTTGATAAAGTCATCGATAAAGGCCTGGCCGGCCTCGACGTGCTCGCGCAGATCCACCTGGGAGTGGATAGACCTGATTATAGGCTCATAAGCTGTAAACAGATCCTTGATCGCCGCGGTGAAGAGGTCGGGTGGCTGTCGACACAGCGTGGACGTGATGCCCTCGCGGTCGCGCACGGAGAGGAGGGCGGAATAGTACTCGAGGCACTGGGCGTGCTTCTGCTCGGTCAGACCGGCAGCAAGTTCCGGATTGGAGGCATTGAGGATCGCGGTGATTATGGATTGGTTGTGCTCCATGCTGGCGGCCCGCACCGTCTCGTGCTCAGACCGGCCTTGGGCGATGTGCTCCCGGATGGCCTGCAGCATTTCGTCACTGGGGCGATCTTTTGCCTTTTCAATCTTGTCAGCGCTCTTGCGGAACTCTCCCGCATCCCACGAGAGCACCAGCGAGATGATCCTCTGCAGCAGATTCATGCCGTCATCCGCGTTGGCCGTCAGACCGACCCAGTTAGTGATGCTAGTGACGCTCAGCTTGGCAAGGAGCAAACGCATCATTGCGCTCATCATGGTGGCGGCGTTGCCCACCCGCAGCGTCTGCTTGACCATCTTGTATGGAACGAGGTTGTGGACATTCTCAATCAGCTTGAGCAGGTATTGTCCCTCGGGGGAGAGGACGAATATGTGGTGTACCAAGGTGGCGAGGCTGCATTGTTGTGGTCAGTAAGGTAGGTGAGTGAGCGGCGCAGACTTGGAAAGACGTACTGAATAATGGCATACTGGGCCGCCGCCGCAACGGTTGGGGAATAGCCTTCCAAGTCGTCCGTCTCGGTGTAATGCTTGAACATCTTGTCGGCGAGGTCGCCGTATACCAGATCCTCGACAACCTCATCCCACGCTCTTACAAGATCCTGGGCCTTGGTGTGGTCGTAGACTTCCTCCTTCGCCGCTTCAGACGAGGAGCGGTCCTGGTCCTGGTCCTCGTCCGCATGCGGACGCCGCCTCAACCCGCCCAAAACACCACGCCCAATCATCTCCATGAGGACGCTCGCGCCCGTGGCCAGCACCTTGCGGGTGCCCAGCGCGCCCTTGTCGTAGCTTTCCGAGAGCTCCGCATCGCCCAGCCTCGCCAGAATGCCCTGCATCCGCACTGACCAGAATTCGCGGGGTAGGTCCCTCACGCCGGGGAGCAGCAGCACGAAGCCTGAGAGCAGCATCTGCGAGACGGGCGCCGCCGAGGGCTCCTGGTCGCCATCATCGTCGTTTTCTTCATCACCATCGCCGCCGTCGCGGGTTTCCTCGTCCGCCGCGGGCTTCGAGGTTGGCGGGGGCGGCGGGACGGGCGTCCTCGCTCGAGGCGTGCCCGGCGTCGAGTTGGCAGGGCTAGTCGACCAGCTCCTCCATCCCGCCTGCTGCTGCTGCGGTACCACCGTTTTCCTCACAAAGGGATACCCGTAGCTCGTGACTGCGCTGGGCAGCTTGAAGGCCTCGATCTCGGCGTACGTCTCGTGGTGGGTGAGAATGTCAAAGAGCGCGTGCGTCTGCTCGCGACTGAGAGCCGCAGGCGTCATGATGCAACCTGGTGGGGCATGAGAGCTTTAGGAGGCTTGAAAATTGAGTCGAGGAGTTGAGGAATATGGGAAGAGCAGGAAAGGGATGCGCGCCGTCGACAAGGACTTAATAGCCTTGTCCCATCTGCTCAGCCCCCTCAAAAAGAGGCCAACCCGAGAGGGAATGTCGTGACAAAGTGGTTGCAGCCCTTCTCCTTGTCCTTGTCACGGCCCTGGCAAGTTGCAGGCAAGTGAGGGCACCAGCTGTGAGGGCACCAGCTGAGATGGCCATGTGGCCCCACTCGTTGCTCGCCTCCGCCACGCCCATTCCTCGCCACGGCCCTGGTACAAGCCACAGCCGCCTGACCTGTGAGCGGACGAAGCCAATGTTCCAGGTGTCCCGGGTGTCCCGGGGAAGATCTTGGGGCCAGTGTCGTCGTGTATTGATCATGGCAGCTCTAAGTTAAACGAAACCGAAAACCCGGCCGCTTGGTTGTAAGTGAACCCGCGCCACTCAAGCGATGTGACTTAGAAGAGAGTTTTTCAGTTCCCTGCATTAACTTCATTACCACGTCAGCCAAGGCGGCAGAGACGGTCGGCGATCCTGGGTCCACAAGCACTAAGAGATACCCCGTCACTGCTCTGTCTGCAAAATATACACGATAATGTATTAATTAGGCGTGGTAGTAAACATCAATTTAGGCCTATCGGCAGTTTGTTTATAATCATTGACACAGGAAACTCAAGCAAAAGCGCAAAACCAGTCCATGACGTCGTGACCCCAGTCCAATCCATTTTGATCCTCCCGTATTACTTGCATCATGGTATCAAAAAAAAAAAAAAAAAGCAACACACTTCTTACTCATGTAAAAGGGTATAACGTAAACCAACTGCAGCCCTCGCGCGATTCGTTCAAGCATCACTCGCATCCGTTGCCTTCATTCACCAAATCTTCTAAACTGTCTGGCCAGGAGGAGGAACGATCATGTCGCCAATCTTCTGGTGTCCATTGGTGTAGTGTGCGCCGTTGCCGTTCAAGGTCTTGCTGTGACCGTTGGTGACTCCGTTTCCGCTGATGGCGTGTGTTCCATTGGTATTTCCGTTGGTGACTGGGTGCGCCTTTCGCTCAATTGCCGGCGCGGCTGGGATGTCAGTGCTTTTAGATGCCGAACCAATGGAGAAGACGGGACTCTCCCACTTCTCGCCCTTTCCAGCAAGATCCTTGTACTCTGAAGCCTTGCTGCTGATACCGCCGGGGAGGTCAATGTTGGGGAAGATGCTGTCCTCCTTGACAAAGGCAATGTTGGCCTTCTTGTCTGAGACGGCTGCTTGGGCCTGTTCCGCCTTTTGAGCAAATTCCAGCTTCCAAGCGTTCATGTAGCGAGTGTAAATGTTGGGAGCATCCTCAGGGTTGGCCATGGCCTCGGCGGCCGCACGGTCGACCTCTTGCTTCACCTTGAAGAGATGGGCATCAAGCACGTTGCATTGATCTTTGATGGCCTTCTCAACAGCCTTCTGGATTGGCTTTCGCATCACCTTGAGCGCAATGGGCTTGGCCAAGGCAAAGAGAAGCTTGTGGCTAGACTTTTTGACATTGAACGTGAGGCCCTTGAAATCAACATCCACTTTTTCGACCTTGAAGAAGGCCTGTGAATCCTTCTTGTGAGCTGAAGCCACCTTCATCTTGAAGGAAAAGCCATCACCTGGCAGAATAATGTCCATGACGCCTGTGTCGGTAATGCTGGGGAAGCCCTTCTTGCGCTTGATGTGGAAGCTGACGTCGCGAAGATCCATCTGGACACCTGCCACCTTGACTTCGAATGTCTGGTGGTTCTTGTTGGCAATCTTCTTTCGTCCTAGGCGGAAGTAGTGCTCGGTAGCAACTTCAAGCACATTCGGGGTAAAGTTGTCGCTCTCCAGAACGAGGTTCTCGATGACGGCATCAAACTGAGGGTCACTGTATTCGATGCGAGGGATGGGAATGTAGGCAGTGTTCTCCAGGATGGCCGGAATGATGACCTCGCCGATATCCTTGAGGAGATGAGGCTTGAAGACAACCTTGCCGTCGACGCCGGTGCCCAGATCCTTGAACAGCTTTTGAACCGATTGAGCAAAAGCTTTGTTCTGGGCGTCTTTGTCAAACTGATCGGCAAGGAACTTGATCTCGTCAATCACGCGGTCGGTGTGGCTGCGGTACTTGTTGCGGAGTAGGTAGCGACCTCGCTCGTAGAGTTGGTCCCACTCTTGGGTCGACTCTTCCTCAAGAATGAAGCCTTGCTCGAGGAGGCAACGTCGAATGTAAGCGTCCATGTCCTTGAACCATTGCCTGAGTTCGGGGTCCTTGTCGGCATCCTTGTAGATCTGACCGATGGACTCCCAAAGGTCCGAAGTTGAAGTGCCGTTGGCGAAGCGCTCGATCAGAGTGCGCAGATTTGCCTCAGCAGCGGCGAAACCAGATCGAGCCTGCTTGGTAGAATCGGCGCCGCCCTGACCTAGAGCACGACCGTGCTTGCCATAGGTCTCAGCTAGTCGGAGGAGGGTCTGGATGGCTTGCATGTAGTCCTCATGTTGCTGGCACTCAAGAATCATCTTCTTGAGGCGGAAGATGGTCTGGTCCTTGCGTTCCTGTGGCATCTTCTTGTCAAAGTATTCCCGGGCACGTCGACGATAGTCTTCGTTGATCTGAAGAATATTCTTCTTGGTGTCCTCTGGAACGTTTCCATCGACCTTTTTCTGGGCAGTTGTCGCCATAACATCAAGTCCACTATTGGGGTCAACCTCATCAGGCCGCGAAACAGCAGCGTCGACACCTTCTGCCACAACATCTTGGGCGTCCTTCTTGGGCTTTCCGGAGTACAATCCTTGGGTTTGCTTCCTGATATTCTCTTTGGAGAAATCAGGGGCATCGTGCCAGGTGTTATCTTCAGCAGGCGTGTCAATCTGGCTCAGTTGGTCTTCGGCGGGACGGACTCTGGAGGCGGCATTGGTAGCGGCATCGCCGGCAATGTCCCGCAGAAGAACAGTGCTATCCTTGAGGAGCTTTCGGAACTGGCCGTTTGTAATGAGAAGCGTGCCAAGGATCCTCAGACCCTCCAAAGCCTCCTTGCCGTCCTGCGCGGCGGCCTCTTTGGAAACAGGGGCATTGGGGGCGGTGACGGACTTGGTGTCAAAGTGTGTCGTCTCCCAGATAAAATCCTGGATCAAGTTGCCGTCGTTCTTGGATAGTAGGAGATTTTTTGCCTGCCTGACAACTTCGCGAACATCGCGAACCAAGCCTTTTCCATCTGCGGAGAGCTCCTTAGGCGGGTTCGAGAGGGCTTTGGACTGGAGGAAGCTGCTGAGAGCTACGTCGATTTGATCGTTCTAGCAAGAGTCGCAATGGTTAGCGAGATGACTAACGGAAGAGTTCAGATGGAGGAGGGCGCGTACAGAGGGAACCTTGCCATTCTGGAATGCCTTCACGATTCCATATAGCTGGAGTTTGCGGTTAATGTCGGCCTCCTTCTGGGCCGTGTTGGTGGGTTTGTTAACGTTGGCAGACATGATGGTGGGGATTCGGTATTAATTGAGGAGAGAAAAAGGTGAATTTTAGTAGGTTGAAGGGGTATTGAGTATTAAAGAATTGAGAAGAGCTGGATGAGGAGAGCGGGCGCGTGTTGGGGTATCACAAGATGATGGTAATGCTCCTCGAAGGGACGGGGTATAATGAGCTCCCAGTAGTTGGAGGAGGAAGTAACAAGACAGGAATAAAGCGAAAGCGGGATGGCAGGCAAGGGGGTTACATATACTCCTGGATTAAATGGAGATGCGAAACGAAAGCAAGTAGCTACCTCGTAATTTCGGACTGTAGCTACTACATCATTACAGGCAAAGCTGGATTTGGGGTAGGGAGTGACGTTTGGCGAGGGTAAGGAGAGGCGCTGATCGTGGACGTCATCAGGCCATGTCGCAAAAGTAGGTCGCTGTCGACTGCCGACGCAGACACAACCACTAACACGATTGGCGCCGCCGGCCCAGCCAACTAAGATGCGACACAGGTAGAGTCTGGGCCTAAGCTGGATGTAGCCGTAATAATTTGGGTATCAACAAGTGCAATGTCGTTTGCTTTGTATCGGCACACCCTGCGCAGGACAAGAGTCAGTACCGCACATGGCATCATTGACCGAGACGAACGACGACAGGGGTGTGTCCAACGGGTCTTCTTCTTCTTCTTTTTTTTTTTTTTTTTGCCTGAAAACCAAGCCAAAGTGGATTGCCAGCTTGGCAAGGGTTGAATCAAGACGTTCTCGACTTTGGTTCGCTTTTTTTTCTCATCTTCAACCTCATTTTCTTTCTTTCCCGCCTTCCCCTTTCCCCTCGGGATTCGTCATGTTTCACCATGTTGGCATTGTTGGGGCCGTTTTCGATACTTTCCTTTCCCGCCAACCTCCTCTTAAACGTGGGAAACATGTGAGACAAGGTTTTAGCCTGGGTCCAGACTCGTCCCTGATTCTCTAATTCTTCTGCGCCTCAACGCGATGGCTGACGGAAGCCATGCTAATTACTTGCCTGGCGACTTGGTCTCCCTTTCGGCTAAGGCCGCCCCGGCGCTGAATCAATGTCAGTGAGGGAAAACAATAGGAGGCATCCAATCTCAGGTACCAGGCTTGAATGGGCTTGCGATGTTGTTTTGTGACTCGTGTTGCCCCGCGCGGTAGCGCCAGTGACAGGTCAAACAGTCTTGGATGTGATTATGTGAATGAGTGCATCGTGTCACAGCGGTGCAATGCACAAGTAAAGTATCAATATTATGATTGTGATGCGTCTGTTTTTGCCGGCGTCACCACAGTCAAACCGAATGTTCACGAGAGGGACGTGAACCATGGCATACGGATGACTGTTCGCCAATCCTTCCTGCTTCTCCAACCGTTTGAATAGAATTTCTTTTTTTTTCCCGCCAAAGAACCAGTGTCCCTCTGGCTGCATCTCATCCACCGCCTCCCCCACGACAGCCCCTTCAGGATATTTTGGTGCGTTTTGGTGCAGGATCCATTTTGGCCTAGAATCACGATGGCGCCAAGCGACTAGCTCAACCCACCTCGTGGTTGCGGGGGTGCCGTCCATGACAGCTGAACTCAACTCAGCTGCTATAGTCGTCATGGCCAGGTACAATTAATCAACAATTACGCGTTCGCCCCTCATGGCGCAATTAATGGCAGTGGCCAGGCTCGCTTCTGCTCGTGCCCTGCTTTGCAGCATCCCGCCAAGCCAAATGCCGCTCCGTGCTGATCGCCCACCAAGAAAATGCTCGGCTGCCGAGAGGAGATGTGCGATCCATGACGTCAACCAGGAGGCTCGCCAGAGCTGCGGCCATGCAACCACCATGGCCTGCATGCGGAAACGTCTCACGTTGCAGTGGCTAGCCAACACCATTGCCATGATTGCTCCAAGGCCTATTACCACCAGGTACGTGGTGTCGCATGGGCATTGCATCACTCAGTCGCAGGCCCGAAAAGGGTCAAAGAGGCCCGCTACATGGCGAGCTGGACCATGGCCATGGCGTCCAATGGTGATCAGGGTAGCACGATGCGCCTAGCCGAATCCAGCAGAGAAAAGGGCTAAGCGGCCAGCATGATTCCGATATTCATTTGCTCAGTAGTGCAAAGCGTGCCATAGAGGCCGCCGATTCTGGAAGCGTGAGCTCGGTCTGTTCCGTCAAAGATGATCCCTATTTTCTAGGTGACATCGCACCCTTTGTCTCGGCCCTGTGTTAGCCTCGAAGCATTGCAGAAGATCAGCTGGCGATGTGCAGCTTCCCGTATGTGTCAGAGGTGCTGTGAATCCGGCACACATTCACAGCAAAATCCCTCCTCTTCTAGTTTGAATGAACCTGCATTGGTTCATCAAGTGCGCGTTGAGTAAGCGAGGCCATTTTCCAATCCATATTTTCCTTTTCTCCCGATGCAAGGCTGCTGACAACTGCCCACTCAGCTCGCCTCAGCCCAGGTCCACAAGAAGGAATTTGTTATCCAGCAATCAATTTTGATAACGAGCATCCCACCAAGTACCCTATGTACTTATAATATTTAATTAAATATAAAAAATGAAAAAAAGCAATAAATGCCTAAAACACAATTTACCTAAATATAAGAAAAGGAATAGGTCAAAATAACCCCACTACTTACTCAAATTGAGCAAAAATGGGTGCTTGTTATCAAAAATTGGTTGCTAGACAACTGTCACAGGCTGAAGCCTGGTGGAGGATTACGGCTACGCCGTATCCACCTAGATTAAGCTTCCTGACCACTTTGGTAGCGAGGGCACACCAAGGCATATATAATCAGAAGAATGCATTCTTCTGATTGCCTTTCTTTCCTTTCCTCTCTAGCTTTAGATAGACCAATTCAGAGCACCCTTCTCGTTGAACAAACCAAGGACCAGCCCTTCACAATAACAAGTGCTTTTTTTTTCTGCAGCCCCACAGATTTTATTACTTATAATAATTTCAGATGAGCCTATTTTATTTTTTATCAAAAGTTAGGTCACCACCATAAGCCAATTATGCCAAAATAGGCAATGAGGGTGCATAGAAGGGAGGCAAGATGGTTGCGATAAAGGTACATGCATATTGACTGTTTTATATTTACTGAGAGATCTGTAGAGCAAAGAACTAACTGCTAAAGCCATAAATAAGATTTCTATTTATCCACATACATAATTAATTATATCACTTCAGAATACCTATTCTGGAAGAACAATCTGATTGTTCTAGTTATTCTTTGTGCAACAAATCATACAATGTTTTTCCGGCCGGACGGGCCGCTTTTTGAACCGCTGCATTGGCCTAGGATAAGCGAGTTAGATTACATAGCTCATCACTTGGTGCTTTACAAGTTGGACATGTTATCCAAGATAGCTACAAAGGTTACACGATGTATCACAGCCAGAAGATAAGTCACGTGTGCATAGAGATGTCAAGTCACCTGATGGTTTACGGTTTATTTACTTCTGAATTAAAAAAACAAGCTGCAGGCTCAACCGGGTGATCCAGGAACCAAGCCATAAAGGTGGCATACAATTAGAGTTATACAAATGAGTTAGTTGCGAAAACTTATTGGATGGTTTACGGTGTTGATTGACTTGGAAGCTTCTGCAGCTGCTGCCTGGTGCCTGCAAACTTTTCACCTCTTCCAACTGCTTCACCTTTCGCCCAACTTCATCTTTCTTCCTTTATCCCATCTCGACCATCTTCCTGATATGGAAACGTTTGCCCCCGATGGATAAACTCGAGGATGACATTAGACGCTTTCTTGCGCATTACGAAGGCGACGGCCGATACACCAAAATGCTCAACGACTTTGTCATCGATCGGCCAGTGATCAGAGAGCCCATCGAACTGATGCCGATGGACGATTATGATCGGAGACAGACCGCTATTTGCAAAATAGTTAAATCGCAAAAGGAGGCGCGATCTGATACTGAATGGGAGTTGACAGTTGCCCAGACTTGGTATCTCTGGGACCATGACCTGGCTGCCCTTGAACACAACGGCACATATGCCTGGGAGGAAAGACTTGATAGTGTCCATCTTACAATCAACCATTGTAAGTACTGTCATCCTCTCTCAACACATTGTGCTAACAATTCCTCAGGGCAAGGAAAGGCTAAGGCGAAAGAGGTGGCCGCCCCTAGAGCCGCCTCCAGAGCCGCCAAGCGTCCCCCCGACGGTGAGATGGCTTCTAATCCAAAGCGACCATCCCTCAACCTGGGGGTTGACAGTCCTGTTCCCTCGGCAAAGTCGGAAAACGGAAAAGGTAAGGCAGTTGATTCTGCTACTTCCACCTCGACAAAGTGGAAAGGAAAGGCCAAGGCAGCAGCATCTACTGCCTCTGTCTCAGCAAACAGCCAACATGGTGCGAAGGAAGCGCCACTCGATGAGAAGACACCCCTCCGTGAGAAGAAAGCAGGTCGCCACCTGTCGGAAATAGAAGAGTGCCTCAAATTGGACAATTTTCGCTGTGTTGTCACGGGGTCCTGTGATCCCGAAGTTTGCCATATTGTCCCGCTCGCCTGGAACAATTCCGATACTAGCCTTAGTATCGCCGAATCTGTAATACAGGTCATTGCTGACCGTTTCACTGGCCCCAGATATGCGGATATCTCACCTCACCTCCATGTACTCAAGGAAGGCCTTGCGGCCTCCGACTTCCGTTGGAACATGATTGCTCTGGGTCGGACGATGCACTTCTGGTGGTCAAGGTCCTACTTTGCCTTCAAGTTTATCAGCTGTCAAGACGTTGAGGACGATCCAAAGATGTCCGAAGCCAAACTTGAGCTCCGATTCCTCCCTTTTTACCCGAAAAAAAAGGGTGATGCCAAGGTTGATATGAAAGACTCCGATGCTGTGAGAAAGCTACTAGCTTCTCTAGACCACGAATACGGATGCGATCCATTGAGTGATTGCGACAATAACTGTACTCGATGCGACAAGACACAAGGCTTCAAGATCTACCAGATAAAGTCGAACCGCCCAATTCTCTCAGGGTCGGTTATCACCGTTCGTCGATCAAAGGAGCATATGCCCCTATTCAAAGCCATGATGGAGGTCCAATGGTTGCTTTGTCGCATTGCAGCCATGTCTGGAGCCGCAGGAGCCCCCGATCCTCTCCATGAAGCCGATGAAGATGACGATCACCCCTTCTGGGAAGAGGGCAAGATTTTAGAATGGCAACGAAGTATTACGCCCAACGAGGAGACGGCTCTTTAGGTGCCCCTCGGTTTCTGACCTTGATGGGGTCCTGTTCCCACCAGCAGAACGGCCTTTACGAATTACTACAAAAAAAAATCACACGCCTAAGAAAGCTAGGCTAAGAGTTACTTATGGATACCCTAAGGCAAATTATATAACTTTTATTAGGAATTTAGACGTGTGTTGGGGTGGGCGACCAAGCAGGGATTTTGGAGTCTTGTGTTTTTTGTCCCCCGCCTGGGTGGTGACCCAACTTTTGACAAAAAAAAAACAGGCTCATCTGAAATGACTGCAAGTGACAAAATCTGTGGAGCTGCAGAAACCCCCCCCCCCAATCCATGCGTCCCCATCTGTCCATCAGATTTGCTCCGCACACTATCGATCTCAGCTCGACCGATTTAGGAACCCGAGCCATGGACGTGGGTCCAGCTAGATGCAAGAAGGGCGACATCCCCCGCCCGCAATCGCGGGAAGGATGCAGATTGAACAGCGAAACAGTGCAGCTCGGCAAGGACGCAGGGCCGCCAGTGGCCCGCACTCATCACTCACCGACGGCAAATGCCAGTTAGCCGAGAATGCGGAATTAACGACCAAGCTTGCATCTGAGTTGAGAAAAAAGGCCCAAGTCTCGGGCCTTTTGCCGGAACATCTTTTCCATGCTCGAGTGGGGGATATCTGAGATCAGCATGGACGCTGAACCACAGCCTCAGAATAAAAAAGCAGCAAAACAAATGGTAATGTTTCTAAATGAATATATACTAGGCTGAAAAAGAAAAGAAAGAAAAAAAAAGAGTCAGCAGCCTAAGAAAAACTAAATCTCGTTGGGATGAGATGCATACATCAACCAAAGTCGCCAGTTGTGATGCCAGCGATAGTGACGGACCCACTCCGATCCGGGTCCGGGCTTGTTCTGCCATGCGAGATCCCAGGCCGAGGTCTTTCGGCAGCTGACACCTGTAACAGCATTAATATCGAGCTGCAAGTCGGAAACATAGAGCCCCACGAAGAGCTTGGGTGTGGGGAAAGAAAGAGATACCCTTGATTCAGGCAATATGCAAACCATGTAGCCAGACTTATAACAGCGCCTCCCTCGCGCCCAGCTCTAGCGTCCCCGTTGATGTTGATATAGTCTTTTTCTATAGAACCAATTGAGCCTCACAAGCAACCGCCCTTCGCCATGCCTTCAGGAATCCCCAAGCCCCCCTACGAGCCGGAGTTTGCCGCCTTTCTCGATGCCCTTCCGGGTCCCGCGGACATCTCTCCGGAGATGATCCAGCCGCTCCGCGATTCCGGCTTCGCCGTCGTCTCTCTGGAAGAAGTCATCGAGGGCGAGCCCTACACGCACGAGGAGCGCACCGTCCCCGGACCTCACGGCCCCGTCACGCTGTCCATCTTCCAGCCCAAGGGCGCGTCCCGCTCAACGAGGCCGGCAATCTACTACACGCACAGCGGCGGCACCATTCTGGGCAACCGCTTCTTCGGCTTCAAGGAGGTCCTGCAGCAGGGCAAGCAGGTCGGCGCCGTCTGCGTCACCGTCGAGTACCGCCTTTCGCCGGAGCACCCGTTCCCGGTGCCCCTGGACGACTCGTACGCCGGCCTCAGCTGGGTCTGGGACCACGCCGGAGAGCTCGGCATCGACCGGGACTACTTGGTGCTCTGGGGCCAGAGCGCCGGAGGATGTCTGGCCGCAGGCCTGTCGACGCTCGCGCGGGACCGCAACGGCCCCAAGATCCGGGCTCAGCTTCTCGACGGGCCCATGCTCGACGACCGCATGACCAACACCTCGAGCCGCCAGTTCGTCGGCGAGGGCAGCTGGTCGCTCGGCTCCAACAAGACGGCCTGGGCCGCGTACCTGGGCGCCTCGGTCGTGGGCTCTCGCGATGTGAGTCCGCTGGCGGCTCCTGCGCGAGCCACCAATGTCGCGGGCCTGCCACCGACCTTCATTTGTGTGGGGGGTGCGGAGCTGTTCCGCGATGAGAGCATCGAGTATGCGCAGAAGCTCTGGGCTGCCGGAGTGCCAGTCGAGCTGCACGTCTGGCCCGGAGGGTTCCACCTCTTTGATCTAATGATGCCGGACCACCCCGTCTCAAAGGCGTCCATTGCGGCCAGGGGGGTGTGGACAAAAAGGTTTTTGACCAAGCCAAGGGATTCGAAGCTGTAAATATCTGTTTTGGGACAAGGGATTCGGTTATATTTGAAACGGAGTTTTAACAGGAAACTTGGGCGTTTGACTAGCGGGTAGAATCAATGACCAATACTTTCAAATGTCTTGCTCCATATTAATGGTAGTCTCTCAAGAGCACTCACCAATAGTGTGCAGTGTCACATATATAGTCTCAGGTAACAGGCAATGACAGATACATAAAGGTACAGAGACTCCCAGTCATGCGAAGCTTCTCGATTTGACCTTTGAACGCCATCTATGTCGTTTCGTTATGCTACCAGCATTCCCATAAAACAAAATCCACATCATCACTATTCATTCGTCGTCGGCTGCTTTGCTCCCAGGTTGTTAAACACATTCGCCTTAACCTGGCTCGCAATCAACCCTGATCTCTCTTTAGAAGCAATCAAATTGGTATCCTTGGCCAATTTCTCCACAGCCTTGTCGGTGCCCTTCATCCTGCCGCCAATCATACCCTGCGCAGCCCTACTTCGCGTGATATTTCCGGTGGCTTCCTTGATCTTGGAGCTAAGATCCAGCATTTGCTTGTTGCCGTAGTCGCGGTTAGTGAGAAGAGGGCTCTGGCTGAGCGTTTGGACCCAGTACTTGTGCCAAAGCAGCTCCAGAAGGTGGGAGTCGAGCGAGCTCTTGAAGTGGGAAACCTCGAGGCTGTAGTATCGGTTCGCATGGGCACCGAATTCGGCTGCTTTGGCTAGAGGTACCGCCTGGAAACCATCCGAGGTGGTGCTGCTGGCACCCTCCGCCTTGTGATTCGCTGGGTAGGTGCGGAAAGCGCCGATCTCGACCTTGCCTGCGTTGATGGTGCGATCGGGGTCGATAACGACAGCAAGGAATGGATCCTGAAACTGTTGCTGCATGGCTTCAGTGTCAACATCGATTCCACTGAGCCAGCATCCGTAGCCGGGGTGGCTGTGGTACCATCCCACCACGTTTTCCTGTCGTCCCTGGGCACGGCACAGATCGAGGTATTCGACGAGGTATTCGTTTGCCTCTCCCTGGGCGTTTACTCTAGTCTCGGTTCCTTCGACAGGTAAACGGAAAGCATCGGTGACGACAAAGGTGTCTTCGTCAATATAACCTTGCATCAGGCCCATGACCTCGAGGTTGCCTCCAGAGCGGGCGTGCATCGTCATCTTGATGAGGGCCACGGCGCTGATGCGCACATGCTTAAAGTAATTCGGGTCTTTAGTCCATGGTCGGGCAGAACCGATGTTCTTCTGTGCTTCGGCGTCGTAGTTGTAGAGTGCGTCACGTTTCGGATCGACCAACTGGATGTTGTTGTCCAGCTCTGTGGCAACGTTAGCAGCCCAAGCGAGGAGAAAATGCCAGCATCAGGAACGCTTACCCCATGACTTGAGAGCACCCGCCTCCATCGTGACGACCCGTCTCTTTCTTGAGAGCGTGAGGCTGCTGAGATGGAGATGGAGATGCGGATGGGAGAAGTTGCGGGTGAGGGTGATGCTAGAGGTTGGTCGCTGATGTCGGAATGCCCCGCTCTGGTGTTGCCGCCTAGTGGTCTTATCGATAAGAGCTCACCCCGGAGTGGGAGCAGATGGGGCGACCATCTATTCTATGTTGAAATGAAGGATCGAATTGTTTCTAATATAAAGACATATAATAGAGACCACCAATTCTGGTATGCAACTATATTTATGGTGAAGAGATATCAACGGACAAAATGCGTCGAAACGTCATCATTCGGATAAGCTAAGCCAGAGTCCCCGCAGCTAATCACATAACCGTCCATCCATACCTCACCATGGCCATTGCAGAAAATTAATCCTATCTAAATTACCGTAACACCCAACGAAAAATAATCATAAAAGTGACTAAGAGATTCTCTTTTGGCTAATGCACTTATTTAGGTATCATTCTTGTTCATTTTAGCCAGAAATGCCGAGATGTGTGATCTTTTTTATTGTCTAATTGACAATCGTTCAAGGATGGCATCGAATAAATAAAGCTTATGTATTTTAGCTTGAAAATACAATTGTGCCTCAACAATTACTCTAGGGGCCGTTTCTTCTTTATAAAGTTCGCTATTATAGCATCTTATTGTCACTTCTGCCCTGTTTCAAGCGGAGCAAGCTAGTCAATGCGATCGAGAAGCTGATAAAAACAAAAGCCACATTGGTTCCCAGCTGCCACACTTGACTTTGTAGATAGCACAACGTTAAGAAGTAGAGGAAGGAGAGCTGCCCTCCCACGTCGCGGTGTGGTTTCATCCCGCGCATTTAGACGAGGTATTTGAATGCCAATACAGATCATGCCATGCTGGGAGCTGGCATTCCATCAACACAATAAATTGCTCAGGATAAATAAAATTGCGTGAAAGTAAGCAGGATATAAGTTAATCTTAACCAGTTGGCATATCTACCGCTAGCTTTGCGTCATGAAGCTGTATCTGCCTCTCATGGTGGCAGGTATACTGTTGCGGAACGAATCTTGCGTAGATCGATGAGCACCAAAGATACCATAGGTCTTCGAAATGCGGAACTTCTTGCATTCGTATATTCAAAACAAGGCCGGTTTGATAAAGCTGAGGCATTATGGAAACATACGTTAGACACGGCGCAAACGAAGCTGAGAGCGAAAAACACCAGGACGTTCGAAGCAATGGGTAGCCTTGTGTTTTTATCCGTTTCTCAGGGTCGACTAAAAGAAGCCATCTACTTACGGGAGAAGGTATTTAGGGGTTTTCCGAAACTAACTGAGAACAAAGTCTGTCCACAATGATAGCCATGGTCAGTCTCGCGTCAAAAAATGGAGACTTCCAGGAAATATTGCGAGAAGCAGAAGAGCTAAGAATTAGAGCGTTAGAAGGAATCAAAGTTGATGTGGTATTAGAACATCATTCTGCGTTCAAAATTGTGGCAATAGTTGCAATAATTTATTCCAAACAAGCCCGATTAGAAGCAGCACAAGAGCTACTGGTAACAACATTGAAGGGGGTGGAGGCTAAGTTAGGGTCTAGCCATATTGACACGTTGACCATTATGGATGATCTTGCAAACACATGTAAAACACAAAACCTAATTTAAAAGGCGGAAGAACTCCAACTTAGAACACTAGAAAGGTTCTGGGACCCGAACATTCTAAACACTGAAGTTGAGCGCTTTGACCATTATTCTGGAACAGCAAGGCCGATGAGAAAATGCATTGGCGTTGATGAATTAATGCGCTCAAATTCAGAAGCGAGTACTTGGAACAGATCATACAGATACTATGTTCTCCCTGTACAATGTGAGGAAGTGGGCAAGGGAACAGTCGGTGCTGCATAGCTCGTCTCTCTGGACAACAGCAAAATTACATATTCGACGCCCCAGGAGTATTCTTTTATACTCTATAAATATATTATTCATTTCTTTCATGGCTTCCATACAACTCATCTAATTTCGAGTATTTCTGAGCTGTTTTAAGCCATGATGTTGCCAGCACGGACTTGATTCAATCATTGCACAAAATCGATCGCACGCTGACGACACCAGTTCAATAACCAACTAAAGATCTAATTTTACCAATAATCAAATACTAACAAATGAGGAATATTTTACCGAAATGCATGATTGCAGAGGCGCTGTTGCAAATGAGTGCAGAAGCATACCATTGTACCAATATCCGCAAAGTATCACATATCATTTCACGAAACTCGATATCGGCTCTCTGGAGCAATGGTCAACTATTAGTCATAAATTGGACATATTTGGTTCGCAAAAAGAAGAAAACAAAAGGGGGCCAGTTGAAGTAGCTTCGGCCATTTCTCTAGATGGGCAGGTGGGCGCATAAGCTTCAAACAAGACGACCCCCCAGCCTCCAATCGAGATGTCAAAGATTGACCATGATACATAGAGACGTGCTAAGAGTCAGCTACGTGGCAAGTGACATATCTTGCAAAATGTGATACTCGTAGCGGTGTTGCATGCCGTGTCAACCACCGGAGGGCAATTAGTTACCTTTTTTGGCAATGGCAGGATGACAGGGAGCGAATTCGGCAGAAACTCAGCTGGCGATCCCTCCCACCCTGCATCCATCTCCGCAATAGTTGGGGGAGACATGACACAGCGAGCAGAGCCGGTGCCACGGAGCTGGTCGTGGCGAGCACGGCATGTCGCACCGTTTCCATGACGTCCTATCAAAGCGGAGCGAAGCGCTGTCTCTGAAGCCGGCCACGGCACAAAAGAAAACCACAAGCCCCAGTGACAAAAAGAAAGAACCAGAAGGGAAAAAAAGAAGCAAAGACAGACATCAAATCGCATGCCCAGAAACAAAACAAAAAGAGAGAAGACTGTGCGTCTACAGAGTTTCACGGAATAGCCAGCTCCGAGAGCAAAACTGGGGGCAGAGCGAAAGTCGGTGTCTGGTCTGGCGCACAACCCTCTCGACACGGACTGACGGACACTCCTTCTGCTCCCCTTTGGGAGGTGCCCGATGGTGGTTTTATTTTTTTCGGTTTACCAATGTGGCAAATGAAGTCGGGCGGGAACGGCCTGCGGGTGTCATTTCCAGGAACTGATTTGCAGCCTCGGAGCAAACTAAATGACGATACTACGCGACTGCGAGACATGCATGACAAGAGCCAACACTTGGTGACCACGGGAAAAAAAAAAGCTCCCTTGAAGCGAACAAAGCCATCATTGCCCACAGCCCCGTTGGTTCAGCCCGGCGAACGGAACGCCCCAGCGAACCAGGACAGCGGGATCGTCGCTAGAAGGCGTATGTATGGACGGGGGGCCTGAGCCGTGCTTAAACATGCATCTCAACCGTTTTTTGCGCCAAGAGCGAAACGGGGCCTAGTTGCCGCCCGGCTGCGAAGGATGATTTGAGCGGTGCCTGAGACACGGCGCTGCTGGTCGAAGCGCGGCTGGAGCAGCGACGCTCGCCGGTCCATGTCGATCTTGGGCTTCTACCCGCCGCCTGATCCAAAAGAGAATGTCTTTGTGTCTGAGAAGGGTGGGAAAACTCAAAAAGTCCCAGATTGTCCCTTTGGGAGCTTCTCCATTGACGCTCGCTCTTCAGCCGTATTGCACTGCTTCTTCCGTTGCCCCCCCCCCCCTCCCCTTGATTGCTCATGGTAGAAAACACCGAGCTTGTGTTCATCTCGGTTTCCCGAAGTAGTTTGATTCTGTCCCAGAGATTTCCCCCGTAAGCTCTCTCCCCTCGAGATAGCTGCCGTCGGGTCAATCCTGTCATCATGTCGTGGACAAGGAGAGAGAGTCCGTACCAGGCATTCGTGGATCAGGCAGCTAGTTTTCCTAATGAGATTGCATTCCCGCAATGGTCGCTCAGCATCTTTGAAGTTTCGCATGGTAGGTAGACCACTTTTTTGCTGCCATTCCCTGTTTCGTGCCCAGCTAACCAGTCGCCCAGAACACCCAGCGGGCCGTTGGCGTGTTGAAGCAAACCCTCGTTGTCTACATTCCAAGGCGACCTTGAGAATTGTGTAAGTCCTCATCGACCTGGCCAATTCCTCACTCAAACCTCCGTCGGTGGATCTATCGTTGTGGATCACGATGGAGCCTCCGAGCTTCTCATCTCAATCACTTGCTAATGAAACAAAAAGATTTGCACCACTGGACCTCCCTCGCAGGGAATCACTCGATCAGACGGTGGAGGCCTTCAGCATTCTCGGCGTCCCGAGTGACTTTGCCAGAGAACGTGTTCAGTCAGTCAGCCATAGCTTCGGTCGCAATACTGATCCGACGGGGTCCTGCTCTTGGTTTCATTTCCTGTGCAAGAACGTTGACGTCAAGAAAGATGCGAGCCACGCGCCAGAGGTGGACAACCGCTCAGCACTAAGGAGCTACAGCTGGTACCGGGCGGGCTTCTTCTTAAGAGTCGACTCGGATGGGTGCCTTACTCTGGTATGCTTCGGTTCCACGCCGCAGGTTAGGGATAGGCTGAACGAATTCATCGCTACCAATGCCTGGGAGCACGTACTGGACAATCCGTATGTCTTGTTTGATCTGGTCCTCGAGGGCCTGTATTACGATGTCGACGACACATTGTGGAAGATGAATACCATTTTTGGGCCTCTTGAGCTTGTAAGTGGCAAACCCTCCAGGCTCTCTTTGTCTCCTTGGGCTAACAAGAACAGTCAATTCTTGAGTTTGCAAACAAACGCAGCCACAAGATGAGCTCCGAGATCCCATTCACAGCGATACACAACTGCGCCAAGCACATCATCCACATTGCAGAGGCCCTCGAGTCGTGCATCATGACTGTCGACTCGACCATTCAGTGCGTGCAAAGCAACGAGCATACGCCGGCAGACGGACACCCCGATGAGGTTGTGGAACAGCTCCGCGAGCGCCTGCAATACCGACGGTCCGTCTTTCGCTCCAGCCAGCTTCGTCTCGTCAGCCTGCAGAAGCGCATCGAAAACACCATCACGCTATCCACCAACCTCATTACACAGCGAGATTCCATGGCCATGATCCAGGGCACCAACTCGGCAAAAATCATTGCGGCCATGATACTGATATTCCTACCGATAATCTGCGTCACCGTCATCACCGGGTCGCAACTCTTTGTAACTCATCGCGTCAAGGGCTCGTGGGAGACTCTGGTTACGCCGCTCTTCTGGACAATGCTGTGGATTTCCATTCCCCTGACTGTGCTCGTAGCAATCTGCGCCTGGAGCTGGCACTGGTGGACCCATGTTGACTCTCTTCCGGACGGAGGAGTGGTCAAGGCTGTCAAGGCGAGAGCAGCGACGCTCAGCAGCACCATGACCCAAACAAAAAGAGGGCGGGCCTAATACGTTGGGGAGGGTCTGGGAATTGCCGCTTCGTCTTAATCTGCCTAATTTCGTTTCGGAGGTTACATCACCAATCGGGGTGCATTACGTTAATCAAACTTCAGCCGGCTTGGGTAGCTATTGCCAAGCCGTCATGAAACAACGACGGAATAGAGCCAAAACTTTGTACTTTGTATTTGTTCTTTTTTAAGATATACATGAATGTTGCTTTATGTACTGTGGGAACCAAAATGTCCTGTCCTCGAGCTCGTCCTTCTTGGGATGGGGGAGCACACTGCTTAACAAGTGAAGACAGCAGGGCCAGGGATGGTATATGCGGAAGCTAGAAATAAAAAATGTCAGGAAAAGGCACAACATAGTTATCGCTGGTGTGGAGCGTCTTACCCTTGTAGGCGTCGTAGGTGATGCCGGCGTCAGTTCCAGCGTAGGCTCCGGGGAAAGCAACGAGGCCGGATGGTTCAGTGCTACCGCCGCCAGTCACCTTGAGCTGGTGGCATCCTGGGTAGAACTGGGCACCGGGGTATTGGTAGGCCGCGTGCAGGGCAATAATCTCGTGGCGGACAAGGTAGTATCCGGCCCCGATGCAGCTGGGGATGGTGTAGTCAACACCCTTGTTGCCAGAAACCATCAACGAGGACTATTTTTGGGGATTCATCAGCCATTGCTCTTTTCTTTCACCCATCTATACCAGGTCAACTTACTGCTCCCCAAGTGTCCGAGGTTCCAGTTCGGCCCTGCTCCTGGACCTTGAACCACACAGCCTCTGATCCAGGCAGCCACTCGTTGCATCCAGTGTCGGGGCATCGAGCCATGTAAGTCAGAGTAGGACCGACGTGAGAATCGGGCCAGAGGGTCCAGGCCAGGTTCACAGTGGAGCCGGCAGCGACGGTGGCGTGCAAAGCCGCGGGCTCGCTGCCATTGGTGCCTCCGGCAGAGTAGCCGTTGCACTGCATGTCAATCGAGGTGACATCTTCGACAGGTCCGTTTCCAGGAATCTTTCGGGAGATGCGCTCGGGGACGGGCGAGGTGTAAGGGTCGGTGTAAGGTTGGTAGAATTCGTACTCCTCACCACCAATGGTTCCGTTGGAAACAAAGCCGTGGGCAGCGACTAGCGCTGCAGAAGAAAGAAGCGAAGCAAGGACACGCATTTTGATGATGAGAAAAAAGTCTGGTGTTTTAATAAGTGCAAGAAGAATAAGAATAAAGAATGCAGAGAAATTCCACGGCCAGCGGGTTTGATTGTATCGAGATGCGAGACGAGTCTGGTTCTCTCTCTCTTCGTAACGGGAGACTGGGCGCCATATTTAAATACAGCCCTTCGGAGGTTGTCGGATTTCGAACGGATCCCAAAACAAGGCGTATAATGAAGGACTTGTGTCCCATGAGGAAAAAACCCGCCATTCAAACTCGGTTGCGGTGCTGGACAATCCTTGGCGCACCGCAACGTTTCAAGTGTCGCGCGCCACGGGAACGACGCCATTGGTGGAGTTTCAAGGCTGCCCTGGGCGGAACAGAGTGTGGATTGCCGGGAAAACAAGAAAAATCTGGGGACGCAGCCGCCAGGGATTTATTTCCCGGGATTATCGATAGACTCCCGAAACCGTAAGAGTTTTAAAGTCGGCGGACCATGTTTGTTGGCAAGGTGCGAAACCCTGCCCCCCCCGAGGGCTCTCGCATCGCCAAAGGCCGGCCCCGAAAGGGGGGGGGAGCGTCACCTGAGGCGATGACGCATCGGTTTCGTCTAGACATGGGATGACTATCATACAGGAACAAGATGAGATCTAGTTCAAACCGTTTTGCAAAGTTTCGCTCTGCTCAAGGATGGATGGTAATCGTTCCAAGTGGTGGATTCTGAATAGAATGGTGATGTACGACGAGGGCAATGAACCCAAATTTTAAGAAAGCAACTGGTCCAAAGCGAAAAGGAAAGTCCCGCTTTTCTCTGTTTTGGAGTTTAATCCAACATGAGAGTAGCCTCAAAAACAGCGGAGGTTTCTTGTCCGGAGCGACTCGAGCAACGGCAAAATCAGCAGGAAGCTCCCTGTTATGGATCGGTAAATACTCATCAGGGGACGCAGTAAGCGATGGGGTCCTCTGAAATACTGGAATCTGAGTGGCCCTTAGTATTTGAGGGTTTGTTTGTCTTCTTGGCATACTAACGCAAAGGATCAATGGCTAGAAATGGCTCGCTGGCCGTTGGCTTCAGCCACCAGAGTCGAACCTCCATTTCAATCCCGAGAAGGTATCAGGTCTATCCAGACTTTTCTAATTCTTTAGGCTCTAATTCAGATAGCTGCGTGTCCAGACTTAGTTATTCATATTATTGTGCCCTGGAGAATGAAGGTGGCCTACCCTCCTCTCATTATACACACCTCCCCATCGGGGAGGAACAGCGAGCATGACGGCCAGTTAAGCTGACAGAAGTCATCAACTGTCCCATTTACCAACACTTATCTTCCACCTTACGAGAGATTCAAAAGTCCCTAGTGTGTCTTATTTACTTCTTCCTCTCCGTTGTTAATCACACTCTCCGGGATTATCTCACCAATCTCACCAGCAGTCCATCACACTCGCAGCCATGCCATGGCAACCTCGCCCGGACGAGCTCATCGTAAATCTCACAGCCGATAAGTTCTAGGAATGCGATATTATTCAGAATCTTGCGCTTCTAAAGACATCCAAGTCCCCATATCGACGGGCAGTTCCCCCCTGCCAACTTCTTTCGTTCCTCCCCAGCAAGGCTTCTTCTCTAGCCTTCAGCTTTCTAGATTTTCAATCATTGTGTCGATTATTTAACGCCTCATTTAGAGCCAAGGATTTTGTAGAATCGCTACCGGCGCACACCGAAATGATGAGACATGCGTGCACCCGACACTGTGGCCGCGTTGGGGGAAGATAGGACCAATCAGTTGCCACTCCGCCGCGCTTCTGTACTAGGCCTTCCAGGCAGATAAATGCGCCTCTTGCTTCGACTGTGGCGGCTTTTTGTTCTTGCCAGCTTGCGAATAGGTATACTTCGAGTGTCTTTGGCGAAATTACGCGTTCCGAGTAGCACCCGCATCCGCGGCGAAGAGACGCCTCGTCCTCTCAGAGAAACACGCCAAGGCGGATCCCCATCATGCACAATACCACCGGCATATACCTCATCAGATGGAAGTCGTCACGAAAAGAAAAGCAAAAAAAAGTCGTCCGCCTCGTCAGCGTCAACTAGCAACGGAAGTGCATGGTTCTGCGGTAAAATTGCTCAAATTTGAACCAGCGCTTCGCAATAATGAATTATCTATCAAAAATGTTTGCCCCTTCTAGCAATTCTGCCGTGCCAACCTGGAGCCCCCTGGGTTCAACTTATCGGCCTTTGGTGTGCCTTCAGCGGGTATCTATAATGATTATTGCGGTATGGTCTCTATTCGCTTTTGCTTCCTATCCAGCGGTCACACTAATACCGGCTTTTTTGTCTAGGATGCGAAGATGCTTTGATCAAGTTCACATTCCACCAGCAAACTCCACCAGAAGTACTGAAACTCGTACCGCCCGATCTCTCTCCCTTCTAGCGACTTAAAACGATCAAGACCTGCCTGTTACTCAGGAGGCCTGCATTCCAACATTTCAAGCACTGCTACAAAACGCGTGAGCGCTTGGATAAGTTGATACGGGATAGAATGTCCTCGGCATTCGAACCTATTGGGGTGGTGTTCGCATTACCCAGATGCGAAACCGGGTCCGCCAAGGGCGGGCAGACAGCTTCTTCCAAGTATTATTCTTCGCGGAATATTATTGCATCAGACTCTTAGAAGCCTTTATAGGAACGGAAATGGTCAAAAGCCTGTGTTCCTTGTCGTCATCGTATTACCTGGCCTTGAGTGTTGCTCTAGGTCACGCCTGGCTTCACTTTTGACATCAAGGAAACAAAACCAAAGTTAGAAATGAATAACACTATAAAATTACCATATATTCGATTAAAAACATAGAGCCCAAAAATAAATTATTGGGAGGAGCTGACAAGTGCAATATCTTTGTGTGAGTGTGATCCAATAAGGTTCACTTCGACGGAGTAGAAAATTTCAACAAAAATACGAATAAATAAGAGTCAAGTTATTTTCTTCTCCCATTCTCAGGTCACCTTTTCCTTTATGGTCCAAGGTGCCGTGTCAGAGCAGCTTGACATGATTATAGAAAATAAAGATCCACGTGTCGACTGCAGTGGCCCGAAGTTCAGCATTGTAGCTTTGTCAGGATCTGTCCCTGGAAAACCAGCGGTGTTTTATTACACTACACGACAGCTTCATGACTTGATTTTAGTGAAATCCTCATAGATTACCACGTACTCATACTCCTCCAGATTCCCATTTCAAGGTGCAGCACGCGAACCTCGTACCACACTGCGTCACGTCAACGGGGACCAGATGTTCTTTGCAATAACTGGGTATTTCAACTTGAATCTCTTGGATTTCTTTTCTATCAAAAATTGGAGTTTGGTGGGCACTCACCGCACCGTTTAAAAAATCCCATCTCTCCGACAGGCGCAACCGTATATGATAAGTTGCTGGCTGGACATATTATGCTCCCCAGGGCCAACTGTCAGTCAACAGAATAAAGCTCCAATTTATTCCTCTCACGTTTAAGATCGAGTCTCTTATTTTCAGTCCGGAGAAACGTGTGTGATCAAAAACGGCAATCAGTTGGCTGCCACTATTCGTGAGTAAATCTCCAAGTTCGCCAAATAGGAGAGTAGATGGGACGAACGTGCCTAATGCCGATTTCGCGAGCTGTGATCGTGTTATGTGTACAAGTAAATTGAAGAACAGGGCAGAAGAGCAATTATCTATACTATCCTAACCTGCCTGTCGCAATTGGACAAAATGGTATCACGAGTGCGATTCTGCAGAACACGCGTGCTCGCTTCGCCGCCTGCTAAACTTTGAAGTCAGATCAGTACGACTCTTGATCCAAAAAGCAAACCACCTTCTTCAAGGGATTCATTCCTGGCCTAGGTTGGTTGTTCCATCCGCAGGAATTTGCTAATCCGCTTACAACTTCATCAGATGTGCCAGTTTGTTGGTGCAAGCTTGATTGCGAGCACAATTAGCTGAAATGAAACAACGTCTTCATTTGCACATATTCATCCAGTCGCTAAATCATTCCTCAAATAGCACGGAAGAAAATACCATGCGCTATTTTCCCCAAGCGGAGCTAATATTGAATTTGCATTCAATGATATATGTCATAATCGACGTCCTACTATGAGGCGACAACTGGAATTCATAACGCAGAACTGGGTTGCGCCACCACTTAATTACATCTAAAAAGACGATATTAATCAAGAGATTTGAATTGACATCACAGGCGTTGTATATCTATCGTACTGGTGTTCAGTTCTCGTATTTCCGTAATACGGATATATCTGTAGGGTAAGTGGATCACGAAGTCGGGTGTGATGGTCGTCAATTACCTTGCACAACTCTGACTGAAAAAGGACAGAAGGGGCCTGACAGGCAAACTTCTGACGATGCTTGTGGATCTAATTTTTGCGAATAATTCACTGTGCAAGTACTGTCCTTGTGCATGTGGCCGAAATACCCATGCCAAGAATGAGTGGGACTGCGGACTAACAACCAACAACGTGCGGTTTTGGCCGCTCGAGACTGGATATCTTTATGCACGCATGTTCATCAAATCACATCAAACTACAATTCCGACAAATGGGGATTTAGGCGGTGAGTGACTTGGAAGAACCATGAAATTAACCGTCCAATGCCGTGAATGCTTGATTCGCTTATGTCGGATGATTGCTAGCGGATGCACCTTGGCAATCTTTTATGGATCTTTTGTATAAGTGTTCCCGCAGATTGATATAGATTTTACCGATCATGACGGCATGGGAAAACAGGGAATTGGATGAAAATGATGAGATCATACGATGGTGCAAACTTGCCTGGGGCTGTCATCTAGAAGGACGGATATAAGTGGGATGCGTTCGAGTTGCATTGTGGCTCCTGTATGGCCCGAAGAGGAAGGACTGCAGGTTGCATGCATTGCGGTCCAGTACTGAGCGTCAGTACTGTAACATAAGATCCGCCTCCAGATAACGCAGGTGAAGCACCTCCAAACTCTATATTTCGAAAGGCGGGATTCTGCGTCAAGCGTCGAGTCAGAGACCATGGTAATGGGCTTGATAAGCGCGCTCCGCTCCGGAGTCGGAGGCTACATTCGCAAAGGATCCTGCTAGCTAGCGTCAATGGCAGGCTGGGGCCAGCCTAGAAGGTGGGCGATGGGTCGCTTGGGCTTGTTGGAAGCATCGCGAAGATGGGGAGCGAGACGGGGTGGGCATCGCATCGACGTCGGGATCCATCTCGATTTGCGCTTTGATGTCAGCCAAATCAAGAACCAGGAGCACCCAGATTTGGCCCTAGGAACGGTATGGAAACCTTGCCGTTGTGCACGGGTGCACCAATGCTCCAGAAAGGTGTGAGTGAACTGCGCTACCCGACCCAAGCAGCCCACAGAGTTTGCAGCCTAAGGCACGCATGGGTGACCAGCCGAGGGTGTGCAGCACGTGAGGGCATTGGGTGGGAACCATTATTGACCCCGGCAGCAACAGCATCAGAGGCAGAATCGTTCAAGGTCCGGTAGCTCAGCATGCCGAGCACCCACACACAAAATATCAATTGACAAACGTGACTCTCTCGGGTGTCACCCCAGTGTAACAACGAGCCTGTCGAAACATCCTTCTGACTTCCTTTCCAGGCGAACCTGCAGCGAAGAAGCAGCATTCTGATCAGCATGAGATGAAAGACCCTAGGCCCCAACCTGCATGGTGGGCCTCAGACCCCGCGTTTTTGGATGACGGGGGATGGGATGGGACGGGGGGGGGGGGCGTATGACGGCGCGGCGCAGGCCCAAAGGCAGTGACGAATGGGGCGCGTCTGATAAGAAAGCCCACGCCTGTCCAGCCTGAGCTGAGCCAGCCAAACCAGCTCTCTGTCCAGAGTCCGCCATCCATAAAACGAGACTATGAGATGAGTAGCCAGGCGCGGAAGTGGCGGATGGCATTCAAGCCAAAGTCACTGCGTTTTGCTTTGGATTTGGCTTTGTTTGAGGCGCCAGGGCCAGTCCAGCCCTTGGACATGTCACACAATCAGAGCCCATCTGGATGACGGACTCGCGTGACCTAGCCTAGGCCAAGTGCGCGTGCGTGCACACACCTTTCAGCTCGCCACCAGTGATGTCACTGCCAAGTGAAGCAAGCATCCGTTGCTTTGGATGAATACCGCGATGCAATGCAGAGAACCGAATCCGTGAACCCGTCGTGTCTAGAACCAAGCGACACGAGTGGGTGTGTGGTTTGCATGAGAGAACGAGATAACTGTCACAACAGCTGGTAGCAATGCATGGCATGTGCGTCGCGTTTGTCTTTGACGGCCATTTCCAAGACAATCGCAACCTCTTCCCTCCCCAGCCCAATGGAATTGTCGGCAGGGGTTCGCCGAAAAATGAGAATGGGAGAGCCGTTCCCCCTTACCCCTTCAGCAGGCACACACGCCCACGCACACCTGCATATCGACCGTGGCGTCATTGAGGGATTGATGAATGTCGCTCGCATCTGAGGCCAGACGCTGGGGGTACGTGCGACCTCAAGGATGTCAGACTTTGGTGTTGAGGACGACGAGCAAAAGCCGCGTGGATGGAGCGTGGAGTAGGATGGGCGGCGGAAGTCGCTCTGTTGTGCGATGATGCCATAGTGCTCTACCACGATTGGGATTGCATCCGATAAAGCTGCTTGATATAGCGAGGACCCGTTTAGGCTCGTCGGAAAAGAATCGGGAGTTCGCCCGATGCCTCCGTAGAGTTGAGCCGCCATGGCTCAGCGATCATCGTGATCCGATTCTCAACGGCGGAGGCGCACACCGTGGGTTTGATGAGGGCTTGACTCCTTATCGAAACACGAGTTACGTGCATAATTGCAGGAACAGATGCACATCCCACGCGGTCACATTTCACAGTGCACGGGGGTGATGGGTTGACCCCCTATCGGGCATGACTCTCTGGCGGATGGGCGACCTGCCGGACTCCTGCCTATTAGCAGATGGAGCAGGTCATCGGCCAGCAACATACCCCTAGCGGAATCGATATCAGAGAGGATGGTGCATGTCTTATCCTATCCCTTCCGACGCGGTGGTGCCCCCGCTAGTGACTGTGGGAGGTAAATTGCTTATCAGTACATAACAGCTGGGGTGGGCTGGCGCGAGGGTGGTTGAGTTTAAAGTGTGGGTGGCGCGCGAAGGTGAGTGGTGGAGTTGTGCGAGACGGTCGGCCTGCTGCTATTGTTATCTGGAGGTGAGGCAAAGGCGAGCCGGGAGCGCCACGGCCTGACCCGACAGTCACCATGGAAAGTATATCCGTATGTTCTGGGAGAGGTAGATAGACCGATAGAGGTTGATGAGACGGCAGAGACCAGACCGAGACTGCGGATATAAGGCGAGCGGCAGGCCCAGGAGAAAGCTTCGGCGACTGCTGTTCTGCCATCTGGCCCAACACAATTCGACTACGCCGCTTGACAGCCTGATCGAGGCCGCCGTCCACTCATCGATTCAACCAGGCACTCGCCGACACCCCTTCTCATAGCATCCGTTCGGAACCAGCCCCTGCCCGCGCGCAGCCGAGGCCTGCTGTTGCTCCCTCACTGGCTTGTGCAGTCGTCGAGCTGACGAAAGAATTGTACCGTGACCGATCCCGTGGATTGTGCCAGCTCCTCCGCCTTATTTGGCGCCTTGGTTATCGACTCGTCTCAGGCGCCAGTATTGATAGATGATTACACACCCCATCCAGGCATTCACCCACCCCCACACAGCGACGTAGGTGGGAAACAATCGGAGGGCGAAGCACAAATAAGTATTCGCTTTCCGCCTCCTGATGTTGGGAAGCAACGGCCCGGCTCGGTTTGTGAAATAATATCGCACTGCAGCGGCCTTTTTTGCGACATTGCAGTTGGTTTTGTTGTCGTTGTTTCCTCTTCCCATCTGCCGCCCGAGAAGCACCGACATGGTCCACCAGATCTCCGCGGCCCCACGATTCTCCCAACGACGACACACGCGTGCGACTGCCTCGGATAGCAAAGGACCGTTCATAGCACGACAGAGAGGGACGGCGAGATACCTGCAAGGAACAACACGCAAGCTGGTAGCGTCTTTTACATAAGTCACGCCGACTCTCTGATTTGTCCAGTTTCTTGGTCCTTCTTGAGTTTCGGTGCCGGTCCCTGTGCTCTCGTGCTCAATAGCCAATCCAAGAGTTGGCTTTACGTACTGGGAACCGCCGGAAAGCACACGCGGTGGTCTCCGAACGGCTTCACGACCAAGTCTAGTCCCAGGTTTCATCCTCGGGATTGGCTGGGAGCCTGAGATTCCCCGTGACTCAAGTCCCTTGGCTGGGGCTGAGGAAAAAGGAAGCACAGAAGTACAGAAGGGGTCTTTGAAACTCGGGCCCAGAGGCGAGCCCTGAGTTTTGACACCTGGTTGATCCACGCGGAGCGCGTCCAATTTGGCATTGCAGCATTCCAATCGCATCCCGAGCTGATCTGACACGAGATCACCGCGCTTCTCAGGCTGCGCTTCAATCGGTGGTAGCGGCCTCTCTGCTACGAGTGCGCTGGAGCTTAGCTTCGCCGGAGCACCGCCCAACGCACCGCTCCTTCGGAACGCGCTGCAGTGGTCCTTGGGCCGCCTGTTGTGCCCTAACGTGGCCTCGGACGCGCTGTAAGCTAGCGCTGCTGGGCTCCAAAGGGACCCCTCCCCGCTCCGCTGGCTCCGCTGGTTCTCACGGCGAGACATGCCAGCGGGAACACGGCCTTGGACCCTCTGCTAGCCCACCTGCCAGCACACCAAACACCCCAGCATCATCATCAGCGCCTGGCTGCCTGCCGCACTTGACTTGTCCTGCCCCGGGGGTGGTCGGGCGGTACTAGCGCAGGTGCCACCATGTTGTCCCCACGTTCTTTCTTGCTTGCCCACCGCCAGGGCCAGGGTCGGAGCCAGCGCATCGTTGCTGCCCCGGCTTCCTCAGCTGGGCCTGCGCCTGGTGGTGCTGCTGCTTCTTCTAATAATAATACTTCTTCCACACCCTCCCGCACCTATTATTCCATTTCTTCGGAAACTCTTCCCTCAACCTCCCCAGACTCATACTCGCCCAACTTATCCTTGGACCCCAGCTCCATCAAAACCACGAACCTGCATCCGATCTTCTCCCCTGTGCGCTGGTCGCCCAAGTATGACGAAGGCAAGACCAACATCGCCGTCACTATTACTCCCGTATCCATACCCCCAGTCTCCGATGCCACAATGGGTAAACGCAAGGACAGACGAGAGACCCTGTCTCTGTCTCCCGCCAGCCCGCCTACAACAACAACGAGCTTGACTACCAAACCAACAACACCAACCAGCCCCGTAAAGATCCCCACCAGCAACGGCAACCGCCATGTCGCCCACCCGCAGAAGCGGCACTCGTCCCAGCGCAGGCGAACCAAGGAGACCTTCTCCCCCGAGAACATCTCCCCTTCGCTTGTGGCTCTCCTGGCCGTCACCGACATCCCTCGGCCCAACAAGCTTCGGAACCGCCGCCGCAGAACCATCAAGCCTATGACGCTGGACGAGGTCTTCGAGTGCCAGGACGGCGGCTGCGAGAAGGAGCTGAGCTGGAGCCTGAGCCGCAGCCCACTCGATATGCTTCTCTCGCCTCCCCAGGACGCCATGGACGATGACGACAGCGTGAGTGAGTGCAACATCGGCTGCGGCATGTCTACCAGGACCTACTCCATCGACTCGATTCCGTCTTTGGATGATTCCTTCTCCAGCGATGCTCTATCATCTTTCGACACCCCCAAGACCCCAAGCTCGCTTTCGCGCCGCAACAGGTTTACCCCGAAGCGCATGTCGCTTGAGCCCGTCTTGTCGCCCCCAGGATCTGTTGACGAGCACCCCCTGGCCGGCGATGTCGATGAGGACGAGTTGGACTTTGCGCCGCTGCCACAGCGCGAGGAGGAGGAGGCTGCGAGCACCAAGTCACAGTTCCTGCATCCGTTCAAGCCTCTTCGGTCTGCGTTTAAGTCGAATCTGACAGCCTCGCTTCGTGCCTTGAGGTCAGCAGCCAAGTCCTTTTCGGCCATCAACTTTCCATCCATCCCTGCGGATGACATGCTGACTCGGTCGATTCTCACCATCGACCCCAATGTACCTTACGCTGATGAACGCCGCCCACCTGTGCTTGAGGATATACCATCCGAGGCTATGCGCCGGTATCTCAACCCTACGACAAACGCACGCATTGAGTCACCATCGAAAACGTATCGTGCGGGTACCTTTGCTGCATCGATCCAGATGCGCACGTACAAAATCCAACGATACAGAGCCGCATCACCCAGCCGGAACTCGTATCCGTCAACGTCGCTGCAGCCAAGCCCTGAGCCTCAGCAGCCACAGGCGCAGAGCCCTAGCCCGAGCGCACCTGGCAACCCTCCCGGGATGCGGCAGCGTGAGATGCGCGAGAATTCCGATTTCATCCGCATCGCAGTTATGGAGATGGCTATGCGCAAGCGCGGAAAGCTGGATGACCAGCGGCCAGGCCGAGCCCGTTGGGCGCTTCCGCCTAGGAAGATGAGCACCAAGCCCTACGAGGTGTCCGCTGACGGCGTCCCGGTTAGGTGGATCCCCATGACTGTGTGAAAGGTGCTCTGCCGCTGTCTGGGGGGGGGGTCAAGGTTCCCCGTCAGTTTCCCGACACGGGCAGGACAATGACACGTCATGTGCCTGAGCAGGGTTCCTTTGCAATGCCGATTTGGGCAGGACGACACCCGGGAAGCCACCCGACACCCAGCCCTTCCCCCGGTCCTCTCTACCAATGCATTGGTAATGCGATGGAAAAATTTTCCATGGAGAAGGGTTTTGGAAGGCCAGGCACACGAGCCAGCGGTCCCACAAGCCGGCCATTAATCGGGCCCTTGTCTCAAAAAGGGCAATTTACTCGCCCTGACATCACAGCCGGCCAGTGCCTGACTCAGAGGGGTAAAAAAGTGAGTGGGCGACGCTCATTCGACAACCGACACGACGGATAAGGCACAGCTTTCACGAGCCCTCGGACGGAAATTGTCACCGGAAAACCTCGGCACTCGACACCGACAGCGAACACCAGACACCAGACACGAATCACCCAATTTACATACCCACTAGACCCATTCGAGAAGGGCCATGATTTAGAAGCGAACGGGCATTTTCAGGAGTTTTTTTTTATTGGTCACATTTTGATGAAAAGACGGATTACCCAGCATATGGCACGGTGTCAGGAATTGCTTCTGCTTATCTTTTTTTCTTCTCTCCGTGCTTTTCAAGGGAACCTCGATCCCTTTACGAGGTCGCGGAATGCACCGAAGCATGTTTTTCTTTTTCTCAAGAATTAAGACGGCTCATGCCGGATATTTTTTCCCCAAAGAAGGTGGTTGGAGAATTTAGGTGGAGCAAGGGACATTTTGCATTTGTTGAGATGTGGACATTGCAATATTTTTTTTTGATTTCATTTTGGGACTGGATGAAACTGAGCGAATCAGAAATTTCACGGACACGGCGAATTTGAGGAGAGATATGAACAACAGAAGGAACAGATGGATGTTACGATAGTCTGTATGATGGATGGATGGGAGGAACATTGTTATTGGCGCACGAGACGAGCACATATCATATTTTGGACCACATTGGTAGATGATTTTTCAACCCGTTTCTTGGATAAATAGGCCATGTGCCCCAATTTTACTCATTTTTGTTGCTCAGGTTGACCTATCTTGGTGCGTTGGTGGTTGTGGTGGTGTGAAGCGGGGGGGGACATGATGCTAGGTGAATTGAATTTCGCTTGTTTAGCTTGGTCAACTTAGGTTTTCTGGCGTGGGGGAAACTTGGGCTGGCTGGCTGGCTGGATGGATGGTGGTGGTGGGATGGGTGGATGCATGCAAGTGTGCCCAACGGCCAGATTTTGAGCGTGTTTCAGCGATGAGGGCAAGGGATTCTCGGATCGAGGCCCGGCATGGTGGTCAGGCATATGCACCATGGTGGCATCAATTACGTCGTCGACCGGCGCGGCGGGTGAGGGAGATGAGGGGCATCTCGGCTGGCAGAGGGAAATTAGGGGTTCAATGCATTATTCTAGCGTTCTAGAAGGGCAGTCAAAGCTCGTGGGAAGTGGATCTAGGGGACCGGACCGGCAAACGCGGGATATTCCCGCCGGGCAGGTTTGTATGGCGTTCGGGCGAAGGGTTCGTTTGGTTACGGTGGGCCTTGGAGAGAGTTGTTGTTGTTGTTGTTGTTGGCCGAGGAGTGGATGGCTGTGCTGTCCTGTGACGGGTGGGCGGTGTGTGGTCAGGTCTGGATTGGTTTGCCAATTTTTTAATTTGTTGTTGCTGCCTTTGTGGGGGAGACGACAACAAGCGGAAGGGGAAAAAAAAAGGACTCTAACGAAATTGTGGGCGGTTAAAGGGTCTGCATCTGCCGATGCAGTATGGTGTAGTCTGCCAGGCGGAGTCGTCTACGGTAACTATTTGGTGTAATTGGGACTTGTCGTTGGATGCTTTTCTGCGGCTTGGGCGGCGCAGTGAGAGTTGAAAAACGAAAAAAGAAGAAAAAAAAAAACCCGCTTCTTACTCTCACATCGTTTCCCTTGGCTGTCACGTCGGGGTCTGGGCCGAGCTGCTGCACTCCGACTTTGTTACTTTGACCTGACATGTGGAGGGAGCCAATGTGCGCTGGCCTCGTTTGCTCCCGGCGCCGCACATCTGTTGGATCGGCGGTGTAAGAAGGGAGGAAGAGATGCGATGGAACAAGACCAGGCCGCCCGACTCGACTCACAAGGAAAAAATTTCCATTTCTGAGATAGGGCTTGCATTCAAGACAACGCGACCAACCACCATTTCATCCCATGGCTCCTTTTTTTTTTAATCCTTCAGAGTGGATTGGGTGTTTTTTTAATTCATTTTTCACATTTCATTTCGTGTTCATGTTTCTGTTGTTTCCCCCCTTCTGTGACCTGCACACCCCCC
>VTGD01000175.1:0-79795 GCA_013406985.1 Calonectria crousiana | reverse complement strand
AAAAAAAAAAAAATAAAAAAAAAAAAAAAAAAAAAAAAAAAAAAAGCCGTTTGATCACGTTGCAACTGCCGTCGCTTCTGACGCCCGTGCCGCCCTCGTTTCTTTTGTTTCCTCCCCTGCGCTGCCGAATTCACGTGCTTAACCGCTTCCTGTCTCTCCCCACGACTTACGTTGGTGATGAAGACTCTGCAAGGGAAACGCAAAAGATGCTTTGAGCTTGGCTGCGCTAAAGTAGATGAACTGACCAGCACCGCCGTCGATTGGCCGGGTCCGGACCCTGCCAAACCACAAGCGGCTAATGGGCCCCGGGAGCGCATCAGCCTCCCTCGATAGCGTCCTGCTCACGGCCAGAGCGACGGCCAGAGTCCCACTATCGCAGTTCTTGTGGCACCTATCGTTCCCCCTTCCAGCAAAAGAGGGTCCTGGAAGAGCTCCGTCGAGCCGAACCGGTACAGCCGCGGAGATTTTCGTGCTGGCAGGACATCAAAGCGTAAGGGCTCGCAGGCGGACCAGCCGGGGGATCGCGCGGATGCGTAGGTGATGGCTTATGCCGCAAAGTCTTTAGTGCAAAAGGCTGGGCTGTTTTGGGCACCGCGTTCAATGCAGCGGGCGTCACGGGGTTTTGACCTGCGGATCAATCTTTGTCACGAATGCAGGAACATGAGTTGAGTGTTTACATACATAAAGGCTGCAGGCGGGAAACTTGCCGAGTGGGCTTTGTACTGATTTGACGGGCAATGGGTCTTTAGGCGGGCGGGCCACCAAATCTGCATCGCATGCGAGAAACTCTCGGCGTATTCTCGTATTTGAATCGGGCAAATCTCCAATGCAGTTCAGCTTTCTGCAGACTGTTGGTGGCCAAGTCGTTGAAAAAGCTATTTCAAGTATGGGCTCCCCGGCCGTCGGATTGCCCCAGCATCCAAGCGCCCAACATTAAAAAGGCCCCTGTTTCTCTGCTCCATCTGTCAGCGCGGTCACAGCGCCAGGGCCGAGACCTTGGCGCCCGCACGTCCTCCGGTTGTGCCCCGAGACGCTCTGATCAGCGCCTGGCCAGTCACTTCAGTGGCCTGGGGATCCCAGAAGTGGTCATGTTCGCGAGGCCCAGGTGTCTTTGGGACCATGGCATCGCCAAAACTGGACTTGAACACCATTCGTACCTTTTGTAGTACGTTTCGCATTTGCGTTTAACGGCCTCTGATGGCCAGTCTGTGATTGAGTCCCGCCATTAAGGAGCTTATTCGCACGCCAAGGAGGCATGTGCTCAACGGGCATCGGAACTCAGCCACGGATAGCCAATCAGTCAATGGTTCCTGGTAGACACAAAAATTGGATGAACCGTCTCTCCTTTTTTTCCCGACCTGTCAAGCTAAGCTTGTCTATTGAAAACATGTCAGCTACTAAGACGGGGTTGTGTACATGAACAGCTGTCTTGTGCTTGATCGCTGTGTCAAGTGTAAAAGTACTCACTTCATGCCCGATTGGTGCACGTTCAATATTTAAATGTATTCAAAATATGTCTTGAGTAAAATGCCCACTTTGATTCTCTTCTATTCAACCGGGCAGTGGGCCTGAACTCCTTACCCCATCACACTTATTGTGATCGCCTCCAAATTGCATTCAGCCAAGATTGACACAAAGCTTGTCTTATTTTAGCTCCCTCAGATTCCACATGACCTGGGCTGGATCTGAGAATGATTGGCTAAATTTTACAGAGAGCAAGTAATGGAACCCACATCAATTTGTGCTATATAAACCAGCTAGCCTAGCCCCAGAACCTCCACTTGATATAGGGTATGTAATGTGATGGCAAATAATACCAGGTTGGGCCATAATGGCATTTCTCAACTTTGGTATACTCGATGAAATCAGAAAATCCACCATACGAGTATGTCTTCTTTGTTTTACGGGCGCATGGGACATCAAATGAGTTGGTATTCCAACGTTTGTAACTGGCGGCCCCTGATTGCAGCTCGAGGTTCTTCTTCCTAAGTGGGAATTTATTGAGACTGTTATCAAAAGTCTGGATTGCTCCGGCGAGTTGGCTCAGGGGGTCTTTCAATTCTTTCTTCATGGTGCCTTGGATTTGGATGAGTCCATCACGCACCTTGCGAGAGGCTGCCGTTTTGGACAAATCGGGCCGCTGCCTCCAGTCTACAGCAAGCAACGCATTAAGCTGAGATTGGGCTGTTTTTACCCGATTCAGGTTCTTGGTCAGTAAAACAGGCGCAACAACTTGTCTTTTAAGCTCTGATGCTGTGCTGGGCAACTTTTCAATGACCCGGAACCCCTTGATGATGCCTGTCATGTCTTTTATCTGGCCAGACTGAAATAAACTGGCCAAGTAAGCTTTATCGGGGGGGAATTTTGTTGAATCAATGACGACTCGTGTCAACTTGTCCATAGTTGAAATGGCTATGGCAGAACTGGTGGTTCCTTTCGTAATGTCTTGCAAGCCCTTCACGGTCGCGAGTGCCGCGGACACTACTGGGTGTCAACAAATTGTATAATCGTAGTGGAAGACTCTTACCCTTAGCAAGCCATGATTTTGCGACCGAACCATTGCAAGCACCGCTTCTGCAGACGATCCCAGTAACAGAAGAGACTCCCTTGGAGGTTGCGTTCAGCCGATCTTGAACCTTTTTTACCGCTTTTGCAATGGCCGAGGTCTGCGCTTTCAGGGTGCCGTAAAGCGCAATCCAGTCGTTCAACATGGTGTAAAGATTTCCGTTTCTTATTTCATCGGAGATTCCAAAATATTGATTATACCATCGCAAAATATCTGCAGTTTTGCTGCAACGACCTGTGAAGCAGCCGTCCAAAGAACCGAGAAGACTCGCAAACATGGCAACATCGATCTGAACTGCCGTTAGTAACGTTCTAGTGATTCGACAATCTTACGCACATCTTGACCTCGCACTACGGTCCAACCTTGTGTTGATTGAAGCTGAGTTCCCAATACCTCGGACCTTGACTCCTCAATAGTCAGGTCGCTGTTGAGAATGCACTGCCGTTTGTTAGCAGAACCCTAGAAAAGACCCGGGATGATGAACTTACAGTATCAATTTGGTTGATGAAGTTGATTTGAGTGGCTGCTCTGGCCGAAATTTCACCCAAAGTGTAGACTGTGGCGTACCAATCGTCTCTGGAGAAATCGATCGCTCGTGGGACGCAAGTACATAGGGGTCCCGCCCTACTGATGAAATCCTCTCCAGAGGCTCCAGGAAGCGCACGGCGAACAAGTTCACAGACATTTTCTGAGGTAGTTGATATTATTACTCCGCATACATAGTTTTGTCCAAATGAATTGGTGCCTGGTGGTTTGTAAGCACTGAGAACCACCGCAAATGGGGATTATTTTGCCATCAATCAAGAGGAGAAAGTGTATTTAATGCTTACAGTATTCAGGAGCTGAACTGGTTGGTTGATCAAAGTCAACAGAGCACTCCGAGACTCCGCCTCGTAGACCATCGCATACGTCAGTCCTGATATCGACGTCGGCTGCTGCAAGAAACAGAACCCAAGGCGGGAGTAGTAAGAGCCGATATGATCGCATGGTAGACTATTAGGTAGGATCTAGTCAAGATTTGTGACCAAGGGGTGATTTGAGACAATCAAAAATATGAGGCATGGTGTGTTAAATAGACATTTGATCAGGCCATCTCTGTCACATGAGTGAATGGCACAAGAAGCAAAGCCACGATTGGTCGAGGCCTCAGCCGAAACACAGCTCATGAGTGCCAAGAAAGCTAGGTATCACGTGTCGGATGGTTATCCAGTGAGGACGAAATAAAGTACCTGCTTTTGGGTAGGTTAGGTTTGATCGGTGTCGGGGTCGGTCGAAATGGAGAAATTTGAACGGAATGCTTGACAAGCCTAACTATCTTTGCCATGTTTTACACGACCAATGTGCCAATAAGAAGTGCTCAAATTTGTAAAAGCGCATTCCATGCGCTCATTGACCACTGTTAGTTGCTACAAATGGCTTAGTACATTTCTTGCGCCACACAATTGGGCTCTAGGGCTGATACACCAAGCTTGCGAAAAGAATAGCGCCATGGGAGGTGTAAGGTTTAATTCATGGTTATTTTAAGGTGAGTTGGCTTTATTCTATCCAACTGAACCTTTTGCGAGGAAGTTGCCGCTGTGCTGAACAGCTACCGGGACATGGTTGGATGGGCAACTTTGTTGCGTCCCACTCCGTTATGAGATGGTTAAAATGGAGGCTTTTTCTGCCTTTCTTAGGTGATCAGATATTGGATTTGAATTTACTCCATTTGGTTGTGACTTAATTAAATCTCGTCTGATTTGGGGAGCTTGATCCGCGAAGCCCTGGTGTTTTTATGCCAAGGTATCGTAACGAGTCAGCGTAAGCCTCACACGGTGCAGAGAGTGGCAAATGAGAAGATTCAAAGCGAATGCAAAAGTTAAAACCACTATACGATCCGTTCTAGACATCTGAATTCTTCACCAGTGTATTTTGGTGGTCTTGTTGACGGGGGTGTTGGGCCATGTGACCCGACAGGTATGCATTAAGATGAAGGTGTCTTGGGTTTCTCTCCGTCACTAGATTCATTAAGAACTCCATCGCTGCCGTCGCTGACACCCTTAAACGGTTCTTCATCTGGTCCTTTCCTCAAAAGGGCCCGCCAGGCTAGTTTGGCTGCCGTGGCGAGAACCTTTCGCCCGTCGATGATGGGGTAAATGCACGCGACGAAGAGGCAGAAAAACAGCCACACCATGGAAACCGTTACCCATCCCATAAAGAACTAAGCCACAGTCAGTAAGGGCGCTGAAATTGGAAAATACGATTTGGGGGGCTCCGTACAGGCTTGTTAAAGATCCAGTTCCGGTATAAGGGCAATGGCCACACGACCCATGTAACAAGTCCGATGACCACGCTCGCGACAGCGGCAATCCACTTTGCTCGGTTCATTCTACGCAATTCATTTTCTGGGTATGGATGCTGGACTTGATCGAGATCCTCAACTTGCACGATACGCGCTGGTGCTTGTGGGTCGTCTTCGTTCACTTGAGTAAGCAAAAGGAAAACGCGCCAGTCAAAATTGTCAGGCTGCAACAAGTATCAGAAGCTGAACATGCAAAGCCACCCAATAGGGGAAGGGGGAATATTCACCTTGATCATTGTGATGACGATTGAATAAATGGCTGAAGAAAATGTCGAGGTAATGGCTCCCCACAGACACGGGAGCTGTGCCTCGGTGGTGAAAATGGTTAGTTCTCCGTAGTAGGCGTATGCTGTCCCCAGCCATACGGCAATGCCAGATGCCTGTGTGTAATCATTAGCATTGCGTCCACGGTTGTGAGTCTAATTTCTGTCTTCCTACCAAACCTAGTAGCGGCGAGATTATTACAGCCGCCTTTGACTGCTTGCGCCATAAAATCGTAAAGGCCATGGGAAACATTCCGGGGCAAATGATAGTAGCTAAGAAGTAGCCCATCCAGTTCAAGTCAATTCCGCCGTAGTGCAGAGCTGTCGCGAACGCAGAGGCGAACAGCCCGAACCCGACCACGGACCAATGAGAGACGCGGATCACCTGCTCTGGCTTTGCTTTTGGGTTGATGTATGTCCTATAGATGTCAAATGAGATGATACTGGAGACAGCAATGAGCTCAGCACTGGTTGTGCTCGTGACTGTCATGAACACCACCAGGAGCAATCCAGCTGCGCCGCCTTTCCCAGCAACCGACATTACCGTGTAAGGTAGCACGTAGCCGGCATTGATCTCGCTAGTTGTCATAGCTCTGGGGTAGGTTGGGAAAATTGAACTCTTCTCGAGAACAATTGCTGCTAGTCCAGCGGTTGTGCCCACAGCCCAAGGCACGGCAAAGTATGATATGCCTCCCAGCATATAACCAGGCATTGCAGCAGCAGTGTCTGCCGCGAAACCCTTCTGCCAGAAGCTGGTGTCCATAATTACCAAAGCAAAGTCCCCAAACGAATGAACAAGTCCAAAGATGATGGAACCTTTTGACTTGAAGGAGAGAATGGATTGCCGATAGTTCCCTGCAATGTTGTGCGTTTTATCTGCTTCCACCAGAGCGTCGTAAAAGCTGCCCAACCCATTGATGGCCTCATTGTTGAATACGGCAATGGTGATCCAGCACAACAAAATCATAACCACAAGGGTATGTACGTAGTCTGTAAGAAAGGTAGCCTTTAAACCCCCTACCACTGTGTATACGACCACTCCAAGTGGCAGGAGGAATGTTGATGCAATGATGTGCATGCCGGTCAATGCTGTAATCACGCCAGCGGCCCCAAGAATCATGGCAGTAACGGAGAGCAGGTTTGTGACGAGACACAAGAACACAAATACCATATGCGCGGTGAAGCCGTACCGAAGTCGAACGATTTCTAGGGCCGTGTGTCCATTTCTGAATATTTAGAAAGGGTTTCCATACAACAACATATTCAGGCGACTTACGGGATTTTCACCTTGGCATGGATGGCCAATACGGTCATGAGAGCAATTTGAATTGTGCATCCCGCGGCGTACCAGAATGGCGCTAGATAGTGTCAGCTAGTCATCGTGAAATAGTACTCGTGCAACTGGGTAAGTGCTGAGCGTACCGGCGATGCCATAAAGATAACCCTGAGCGGCAGTCCAGATGATGGCAGTACTATTTGGTCCGGTTAGAATTACTAAAACCACGCATTGGAAAGCTTCTTCTCTGCATGTTTGGCAACACTTACGCCCACATCCATGAAGATACGACAGCCGAGGCAGTCAATCCAGTACCCACGGAGCGATTCGCCACCATGAACATTTCCGGTCGATCAGACCGCTCACCAAGAAAGACTTTGAGAAATTTGGTGACGGCGATCATACCGAGGCCAAATGCAAGGCCGACGCCAATGACAACGCCATAACCGAGGCCTTGGGATAAGGGAACCAGAGCTTCATCTGAGGTGGACATTTTGGCCAATGTGGACTTTCTTGCCAAATGAAGGATTTCACGTTTGGGCGATCATCGTTACCTTGGCATCTCATCTATACTTTTTATCTTTTTACTCCCGTTGACATTTTATCAAAAGCCATTGGCTGTTGCAACGTGGGATAAGCTAGCGATAAGATCTGGCAGTTGCGTCAGAGCGGGCCCGTTATGTCGTGCTCGTCTGGGAGCGAGATCCCGACATCCAGACTGGAGTAGTGTTGCGTGATGTGGATCTTGCGGCTCGTGATTGGAAGCATAGCCCTTGTTGTGTTGCATGTAAATCGAAATATGCGAGTGCTTTTCTTGCGCAATCGCCCACACTTGCGTTGTTGTGGCGTAGCTCCAAACAGAGGTGGAGAATTGAAATTGACGTTTCGGCGTTTAGGGACCCGAGGGTCCGGCATGAGATGAAGTAAATGCGAGTTGTTACTGGGAGATGAAATGCGTGTGTGGGTAGCATGCTGGGTAACGAATTGTCCCTCGGGAAAGAAGAGGGTGTCGATGACTGTGAACATGCCTGTGAGATTAAAGAGGAGAGGAGAGACCTGATGCTTTACGTACTTTTCCTAATAAAACCAATTACTAAGCCATGGCCCCTACTTATTTACTTGTTATTATGTTTTTTTGGGAGACAAAATACCCCTGAAGTTATTTTCTGAGATCGGCACTAATAGCACGCACGTAGTGAATTGAAGTTGACTGTATGCCATGACTCCATGTATTGTTCCCGGAATCACCAACTAAACTTTGCTCAGGCACCTCCGGCGAGTGCGATGACATGTTCGACAAGAACGGTCTCTGCGGTGATGTTGGCGTAGGTTAATTTAAATGTACTGTCGGAACTATCGCTAATCGTACATGTCCAGAAAGAAGTGGACCGTTCTCTCCTTTGCCGACTCCATCGACACCAAGAACCACGATCTGTAGACGCAAATTGACGCGATCCAGATGAGATTCTCATGAATCCACATTCCAAAAAAAAAAAAAAACACAAACGCGCGCACACACATCTCCGCAAAGTGCGAAACTAAGCCAGGGTTTGATGCCCCCGCCTGCGCGAAACGGTTCGGACGGTACCATCGCAATTCCAGACCGCCCCATCTTGGCTGGCGATACGACACCGCGACATTCATTGGTGAAAGGGGAGGGGCATAGGAGTGCGGAGGCGCAGCCGCAGCCGGGTCCTTGTTTTTACGGATGCCTAGACCAACACCACGGCCGATGTGCAATTAAACCGCCGGCGGTGTTGGCAACGAAAGCGAGGCATCAAACGCCGTTCCTGTCGGCGCCTCAGAAATGACCACCTGGATCATTGCGGAGCAACCAATGGACCGACCACCGGTACGATGCGGCCATTCGGCTCCTTGATGCCTGGTTGAGTTACGCGGCCCTTCATGGCTGAGCTCCGCCAAGGTGAGGCCATGCTTGCGCCCACGAACGGAAATCTCCCCAAACTGCACTGTCCGTAGCAGCAGGCGTGTTTGATACTGCGGCGTGGGATCATTTCCTCATTCATTCATGCCCCTAGCTGATCTCCCATCCCCTACCCCCACGCGAATGCGATATTGGTGTAATTTTTCGCTCATGCGCCTCGTCCATTCGTCACATTCCGATAGAATGTCCCACAACGCCGTATTCTTTCGTTTCTGTATCGATCGAAAATCATTCAAACGCCGATCCCCGGGCCCTGCACGCTTCGTGCCTTGGCTAAAACATAATAATGCCATGCACCGTCACCGCACCGCAATCGCATTGCTATACAGCACAGCACAGCACAACACGTCATCAATTCTTCAGGTCCAACACCTGTTTCAACACGCCCTCGCTGGCCCTCCACCAACGGGCACGCTCCTCCAAATCATCCGCTGTGCCGCCCAGCGCCGCCTCCTTTCTTCGCCGAGCCTCCTTGGCCGCCATCATGCTGTTGTGTCTCTTGGTCTCGAGGGGTTGCAGCTCGGCCTGCAGCCGCTCGGCCTCTTTGCGCTTCCGCGGCGCCTTGGCTTGCAGAGATTCGAGCTCCCTCGCGAGCTCCTGCTGCTCCAGCTTGCGCTTCGTCACGAGATCAAGCGTCTTGGCTAGGGGGAGGTTGAGACTGGGGTTCGATCCAACAGGTGTGTCTTGCGACTCTTTGAGCTCTGCAATACGCTCCTCAAGCTGTTCAATCTGTTCTGGCAGCTCCTTGAGCTTGGCCATCTCAAGCTGGATGCTCTCGTACCGCCGGCTCAGCTCGCGACCCCTCTCCTCCAGGTCGGACACCATGTCCACCACTTCGTTCTTGAGCGCCTTCAGCTCGGACTTGGCTGCCACGTTCTCCTTTTCCAACTCCAGGTTTTCGGCCGGCGTGACAATCAATGGCGGGTCGCCCACGATAGCGCGAATGAATTTTTCCTTGGTGACCTGCTCAACGTAGGAGAAACGTAGCTTCGCAAAGAGTTCCTTGTAGTGTGCCAGGTCAGCCGCCAGGCTTGCAGGCGTGAGCCCATCGAGCGATGCATTGGACGCATCCGAAGTCCGCTGCCGGGCATCTTGCGGCGTTGAGCTGAGGATGGGCTCGCTCAGCTTGATGATGGAGATTTCGTGTTTTGACTGCAGCTGCTCCAAGCTCCGAAGAGCCTGCTCCGTCTTTTTCTGGTCCATGGCGTGATTTGTTCTTGCTAAAGATGCCGCGCTCTCGAACTTTGTAGCGGCCGTGGTGCGCCTGTAATCCGTTGTCGCAGTCTTCTGGCTTTTGTTCAGGCGCAAATTGTTAACTGAAAGCTTGTCATGACGAAAGCGCGACAGCAGTGTTTACTTACAGCCGAATGCGGCTAGTGCGGGTCCGTTGCTTATCTAATGCTGCAGATGCCGACGAAATGCGGTGACCCGGCGAGCCGAACGCCGGCGCCTAGGATGTACTGTAACATGCTCACCCCTAAACGATCAACTCAATATAATTATTCGACGCCACGGAGGGACGGGCCGCGCTGCGCAGTCGCAAAAACACCACCATGTCAAACGACGAGATCTTGACCGACGACTACGTCGCTGGGCTCCTATCCCAGGAGGCCAAGGACTGCTCGCTGAAATACTCGGCAATGGGCATGGAGGCTTACAACACCAGCAAAAAGTGAAGGACCACATCCCGACAGCGCCGAACCCAAAAATCTGTTGCTGACAGAGCTTCAGACCTACAAACATGCTCAAACCAAACACGCGATTCTTACGACATATCATCAAGGACACCGATACGCACAACAAGGCGCTGCTCGCCAAGGAGGCAGCCGAGTCCCGGGCACGTCTCAAGGATCTTGAACGATCGGAGGAGGTCAAGAGACTCAAAACGAACCCAAATGCGCGCGACATAAGAAGGCGACAGATGGGCGACATTCACGCTATTCTTGGTGGCAAGCGGCGACACCGCAAGACTGATGACGACGATGGCAATGACGAGGCGACGCCTTCCTCAAGCCGAGATTCCAGAAATCGCGGATCTGGCCGAAAGTCCGAAAAGGCTCAGGACCTGTTTAAATGCCGCAGCGATGACCACAGACATCGTGGAAGGCTATCTCGAGACGACGATCGCCATACCAAACCCGACGACAGGCCAGATCGGCCTAGCAAGCCAAGGCGCGAGGAGCGACGGAAGAGGTCGCGAAGCAGGGGCTCCGATCGTGACGAGGACGATAGGCGCCACCGCCGTAGGCGCAGGGACAGATCCAGATCAACGGAGCGCCGGCGACGGTCGCGCTCTCCGCGAGATGGCAAAAGCAAACACCGAGATCGATCACCGATAGAAGGTACAAGGGGGAAATCAAGGCGGAATGCGGATGAGCAAGCTGAGGACTCGGATCCCCTTGAGGATCTGATTGGGCCAGCACCACCCCCAAAGTACCGTGGGCGAGGCACGATTGGAGGGTCCTCGGGCATTGACAGGCGCTTCTCTGATAGTTACGATCCCAAGGCGGATGTGCAGATGGACGACGACGATTGCGGAGGTGACGACTGGGATGATGCTGTGGAGGCGTTTAGAGACCGCCAGAAGCTGAAGCAAAACCAGGAGCAACGCATGCGGGCGGCAGGATTTGCGGACGAGCAGATCCAACGTGCCAATGCGACCGAGGAGACCTTGACGAACAGCGTGCAATGGGCAAAGGCTGGTCAGAAGAAAGAGTGGGATAAGAGAAAAGAGGATGATGATGAGCTATAGGGTAGGAGAGATGTTGTTTGGATCAGACGATGTTGTATACCTGGACTTTCTTTTCTTTCCTTTTCTTTCCTTTTCTTTTTATATAACGACGACAACGCATTGTAGCAATTGAGTGGCTGGATTGTTTGGGATTGATGCATTGGATCGTCAGTATGCTGAATTATGAGAGTACATGAAGGCGTCTTGGAAATAGAAATGTCAACATTAAGATCCTGTGTTTATAGTCCCCACTGAGGCTTGGTACTGTTCACGTCGATACGTTCGAGGTGTCAAAAATAGATACAGTTCACGTCACAGATGCGATCCTATAGGTGGACTATGTTTTCTTTCCCTTAATGTTTTCTAATCAAAACGCAACGAACCGGTTCCAGGTAGAAGTTGCCGGGTGCCGACCGTTTCTTTAGCTCCGGTGAAAGGATTCACAAACGGTGACGTCGATGGGGTCTAAAGAACGCCATTGAAGAAAAGATCAGCCCATGGGGTGTCTCGCAGGCTGAAAAGAAAAGAAAAGAAAAGAAAAGAAATTAACGGCCTCGCGGACTGACGGTGAGATGGCCCAGGCTCGTCGTGCACCCCGTCCAGCTGTTTCGGGACATGGTAGTGAAGGGTCCGTGTTGGTGATCCGACTTTCCGTGGGCAACGCGTTGGCGTCCCCAATATCGGTCCGTCGTATGAAAGGTGGATTGATGAACTGAGCACCAGCAGTCAACGGGAACGGAAAAGACCGAGAGGTAAGCTTTTTGGTGTGTGGCTGCGGCTGAGGAGATTGGATATCAGATTGCCTGGTCGCATTGGGCACTTGATTGCACCCAATAATAGCGCCGATCCTGTGTCTCAGCGGTTGCTGAACCTGGGGAAGCGCCAGACGCTCCGAGACGAGGACATGTCACTGGCAGCAGGCCCTGCGACGAGGATGCTGCCGGGGGGCGAGGGGCGGTGGCCGGGAACGCTGCAGCAAGCGGCGGCGGCAGTGAAAGGCACTGAGCCAGGGGTGAGAGGGCTATTTTTACGGACAAAGCAAACGACTGGACCTGTCGAAACTCAGGACATGCCCCACGCCAGGGAACAGGGGCCCTGCGGCTCAGGTACGGGTACGCAACACCTGGTGTTCACTCAACGGGACTGACGACGCCCACGGCTATATCGGAGCGAGGACATGCATGCCTTGCTGAAAGAATCGCAGGCATGAAGATGAGCAGATAGTGAACTGCATTGTGGCGTTCCCATCCCTGCCAATGCCAGAATTGAGTTGACAGGTCAATTCCAAGGCCTGACGGTGTGAGTTTGCACCACTTCCAGCCAAGAACCCTCAGTATCAAGTCTACTAAAAAAAACGAAAGAAAAGAAAAAGAAAAAGAAAAAGAAAAAGAAAAGCAAAGTATTGATTACGCTGGCATTATGAATATTTTCATGAGGCACCTAAAATAAACAATGCAGAAACCGAGCAACAATTGTTCATGTATGAGGGTAAAAAGCATGAAGAAAAAAGACTCTTTTTCGTGATTTATCATTCTGACTTTTGAAATTTGCAATACACCATCTGACTTGGCTCTTCGGCACATCTGATGCCCTCACGTGAGACACGCCAGGGTGGTTCTCGGCGAGCGTGGCACTGGGCCGCACGCGTGCGGGTTTTGGCGCGGCGCGGCCTGGGGGCAACTCGGTTGGCTGCTGGCGCTCGGGTTTCACCTTGCTACAGCATCCGCACTTGGCGGGCTTGTGCGCTACCCCCCGAGAATCTCGATTTCGATCTTTATCGAGACGGAGATTTTGGAAGAGAAGAAGAAAGAGTTTGGAAATAAAAAACAAAAGCAAGGGAAGGACCATGGTTCACGACGGGAATAGGAACTTTTTTCTGCTGTCTTCTATTTTTTGCATCAAACTGCAATCTGGGCGAAACAGAGAGGTAGCCAACGGCCATGGGGGATGATTGTGTGTTTGAAGCTTGCCGTGGCTGACCCTGTCAGTTTGTGACGTGATCAGAACACCTGTGTACGTGGTTCAAGTCTGAAGGATACCCTTAATAGTGGAACCTTTCCCTGGCCGGTGCACCAAGCGCACGCAAGTGCCTGATAGTGACCTGCTTCGGCGGCAGCGTGCGATGGGGACCAAAGCAATTAGCGTTCCTCTGAGGAGGGCCCTTTGTGCCTCTGTTACGGCGAGGCCAGTCACAGTCAAGTGGGCTATTATTTTTATTTATATTTATTTATGTATTCATATATGTATATATATATTATTATTTTTATTTCGCTGTTATCGCTATCTCGCTGTGCTCCACATATGGCGGACAAACAGAGCTTGGCCAAGCCTGAGACGGGTCGGGTGATGGGATGGTGGGTTTTGGGCTGCGAGAGGGGTTTGGGGAAAGCGTGCATTTTTTTTTCCCCTTTCATGGGCATGGCATGCGTGTGTATGGGAGTCAGAAGTTTAGTCTCCCGGCGAAGGAGGTGTCGATCGGTTACAGATTTGCATTTTGCGTTGCGGTACCTTGCATTGCTCCGAGATCAACCCTCATCATGACCACGGCCGTGGGAGGTACACGCAAGACGCTGCTCTGATGGACATGATGCGTCGTCAGGTTCCGTAGGCTCAGGCTCAGAGGGGCTTGCTAGCGGGTTTCCCACCCCGGCCCCTCCCCAGCCCCTTCTCCCCCCAGACGCCTAGGCCGGGCCCCCCTCCCCATATGCTACCCAGAGTACCACTCGTACCGCCCGTATGACACTCACTCATGACACCCTGGCGCAGGGCTCCCAGCAGCGCCACAGGTTTCTGTTCGGCGCGCAGCGACCTCTGGCGGGCGCGCCCCCAGCGCTCACAGACATGTGCTCAGTGTGATGCCCGCAGCCCACAGGCCTGGCCCCGCCTTTGCCTGCGCCGGCTCCGTCGTCATACCTTCCACGTCTGGTAGGTTCGTGGTATGCCCGCATCCGTCCGGTCGCAAGCGTCCCACCCGTAACACGCAACCATACAGGTAGGTCCATGACTATGACCACCAATGGGCCGTGGTGAGCACCCGACCCGTAACTGGGCTGAAAGCGAATTGCGCTGAGCCCGTTCTCTTCTTCCTTTGTTTCTGCTCCGTCGTACTTACATGCACCCATCCATCCCCGTCTGCACTCTGGCCGTCTGACAACTGTATGCGCGTATTATTGTCTATTTTTTTTCTTCTTCTTTTTCGTTTCCTTTTCATCCTGCCCGGTTTGTTTTGTTTCCTCACCTTTTCTCCCGCCCCTGCCTCTGCCTCCTCCTCTTCTCGACCCGGCCCTCGATTCCTTACCTCCCACCCCGGCCGGTGTCCTGTCTCGCCGAGCAGAACAGCAGTGCACAAGAGTGCAGCGAATTGAAGTTGTAGCAGCAGCAGAAGAGTGCAGGGCAGCGCAGAACCGAGCGGCGCATGATCCGTCATATCCTGACGCCGGCCCCAAGACTCGTCGTACGGCGGGCCACTGGTGGTGGTAGCTGCGAATCACCTTACCTCTCACGTCACTAACGCCGCCGCTTGTGCACCACTCGCTGTACCTAAAACCTACTCACCTCTACCTCTCTCGTATTGTTGGTTTCCTCTATCCTCCCGTTGCACCTCAAAATCTGCAACAACTCAACCGCCCATCATGCGTCCTCCTCGGATCGCCATTCTCGTCTTCTTCCTCACCGCGTCCCTCTTCCTGCTGTTCCGCGCTCTCTCGTCCTCCCCACGATCCGCCGGCTCCTCCTCCACCTACCCCGCCACGTCCAGAAGCGGTCATGCGAAGTCTCAGTCCACGTCCAAGTCGGATTCCTCAGGGTCCAAAAAACCATGGCGCTTCATGTACTACAACACCCCGTTCTCTCTCTTTCCGCCAAACGCCGCCATCAGCTTGACCGACGACAATAGCACCTCCTTCGCTGCCCGCCCTGCTGCCTTCGGCCCCAAACTCGCCGCCAGAGGTCTCAGCGGCCAATTGTGGGTGGGAAATGGCTTTGCCGAGGATACTTTGGGTTCGGGCGCCGAGCTGGGCTGCGGCGATCTTCCGGGATGGGACAAGAGCACTGAAAGTGCCAGCCTGAACAAGGCTTTGCGGGAGGCTGTCCCCCAGGCCGCCATTCCCAGGTTCGGTGGTCCCAACCAGGCCAAGAAGCGCTCCGGTCAAAACAGCCAGGCTGCCCCCATGCCTCAGTCTCAGTCGTCGCAGACCAAGTCCTCGGCCGTTGGCGCTCCCGTCATCCACACCGCCCACACTGATGAGATCCAGGGCAAAATTGTGCTGCTAATGCGTGGTGGGTGTGGTTTCCTCGACAAGGTCATGTGGGCGCAGCGCCGGGGTGCTATCGGCGTTATCGTGGGAGATAACCAGAAGGGTGGCCCTCTTATCCAGATGTTTGCACATGGCCCAGAGGTTGATAACATTACCATCCCCTCCGTCTTTACTGCTCGCACTACTGCTCAGATCCTCTCCTCCCTCACCCAGCCCGGGAGCTTTATTGAGGAGACGCTCGACGCCGAAGGAAACCTCGTATTCAAGGTCCAGCGGGGTGCCAGGTCCAGCCAAAGCAAGAAGCAAGTAAAACCGTCCCAGTCCGGCAGTGCGGGATCGCCCTTTGCAAAGAGGTCATCCCTGGCAGCGGACGCGGCTGCTACCTTCTCCCGGTTCTTGCGCTGGCCTCGACCTGCGGCTGGCATGGCAGGCCGGCGCGGATTAGAGAAGAGACAAGCAAATAATGCCCGCAGTCCCTTCTCGGGAGAGGATAACAACGAGGGTGCTTCTGGTACCTCTGGAGACCGGGACACCTTCATCTCCAAGGTTTTTGCTGAAACTGAAACCGAGGGAGGCAACGGTGATGCCGACAGCTTGAACGACCACGACTTTTACTCGCCCGATGAGCCCCAAAGTCCTGTCCGCGAAGGACTGTGGGTGACCATTACTCCCACAAGCAGTGCCAGTCCCTTTTTTGATACGCTCCTCGTACTAGTCATTAGCCCGCTGGTGACATTGACTGTCGTGTATTCCATGCTCATCCTCCGAGCCCGGATCCGTCGCAGGCGTTGGAGGGCACCCAAGTCTGTCGTTGAGCGCCTCCCAGTTCGCACATACCACACCGTCGCCACCACACCAACCGATACCCCGAGAACACCATCCCCCACCAGCTCGTCCCCCACCACTCCTCTGCTGCAGGATAGCCCATCCCGGTCACGCACCCGATCAAGGACCACGGGTGCACTTGAAATTGAGTCCCTGCCCACGGCCAGCGCGGCCATTCCTACACCTTCGTCTGGATCGCGGAAGACACAAAAGAATGAGAAGGGCGCCGGCGGCTTTTCTGCTGAGTGGAAAAAGTACATGGGCCGGCAGGTCGAGTGCGTCGTGTGCCTGGAAGAGTATGTTGATGGTGTAAGCCAAGTGATGAGCTTGCCATGTGGACACGAGTTTCACGTCGAGTGCATGTAAGTGATTTCGCGCCTTGTCGTAATTCCTTTGGCTGACAAAGACCCTAGTACACCCTGGCTTGTTACTCGCCGACGAACCTGCCCCATTTGCAAGGGCGATGTTGTTCGATCCCTCGCTCATGGCCCCTCATCCGAACCTCACTATGAACCGTACCGAGATGACAGTGACGACGACGAAACCATTGCTGAAGGCTCTGGTGCCCGCTCTGATGAGCGAGAAGAGGACCTCGAGCAGGGTCTCTTGCCCGCCGAACAGCGTACCTCACGAGGGTGGACGCGACCCGATGGTTGGTTGAGCCTTTTTTCGAGCAGCTTCAGTGGCGCGCGATCACGATCCCCCGAGGACCGTAACCGATAGGATGCGGCTATAGAGGCTCTCTGGAACTAATTTTATTTTCCTTTGTTTATTATGGAGTTAATCATGGCGCATTTGAGGTATGATAGGCGGATCTCATCACACACATGACGACAGGCAGCGTACTGGGGTTGGGCAAAAACAGAGCTCGATCCAGAGACCGGTTTCCTTACATGCCAATTCGGCTTTTTTTTTCTCCTCTTTTTTTTATTTTTTAACGCCAACACAAATGGCCAGAGCGGATCTAGATTATTGGTTGAAGGGCGCATGGGGGAGATTATCGAGATATACCCAAGTGGTTGCCGCAAAATGCGGTATGGAATACAAAGATTCATGATGGACCATGACGGACCATGGACATGACCAGAAGGTTTCGCACCCCGTGACCACATGTAGAGAGTCCGGCAGGACCCAAATGTTATAAGCGTGCTCAACTCTAATCCTCCCAACAATTGGTGGAGAGGTCCCCGAGGGGTGACTTGGTTAAGCGGTAAACAATTTCCACCGCAAACCTAGGCAGGCCAAAGTCATCGCTCGGGACCGATCCTCAGACACACTGCCAACCCCCGGCTCTGACCACGTAGACCAGCACAGGGCAGCCGGGGTTGGAGAACAGTGCAAAGAAATATCCAAGGCGAAAGCTGGACGCGCTGTAGTACCACCACCGAAAGAGTGGTAGCAGGGCGTTGAGGATGATTATTCCTCCTTTTTTTGTTCCATTTTTTTTGGTGTTTCAGGTTCGAACCATACCTGTGTCTCTCTCTTTTTTCTTCTTTTCTTACTTCTTCTCCATGCTCATGTTTTCAACCCAGTACTTTGCTGCAGCTATCAAGGTGCGCCATTAACGTTTTCACGACGAGTGGCTACAAGACAGTTGGCATTGGTTGTTCCATTACTTTGTGCCTTGGTAAATTCGATCAAGACATAGCTGAAGAGATGTTGGGAAGAAAAAAAACAAGGATGGAAAAAAGGGTGTGATGCTTGGGACTAGCTGACTCTGACTAAATAAAAATATTCTGCAAGGCACTCGACATTGTCAAGGATGCTTTGGCTGTCGTAACAACTCGCTTAGGATGGGTTGTTGACGTCAGCCATGAAGGTCCTTATTGGGGGAAGGTGGCCGTTGAACAAGTACAGAAAGGGATACTCCTTACGAAAGTATGGGCACGTGACGCTTATACACAGCAGTACGGCGGCAAGATTCATTTCCAAACTTCATTGCACATCACCATCCTCCACATGCCTTTATTTACTCTCCCAGGCCCAATATGATTACACTCTTTGAGGACGCGCCGATGACGCTGTCCAACCCTATCCAACTTGCCAAACATTCAGAGAGTGCCAGCTGATGGCACGTACTGGTACCACAGCTGGTGACACTCATATCACAATGCATAAAGCTAACCCAAAAGACAAGACAAGGAAAAATAAGAAAACTTTTGGAAGCAGATTGGGCCGCACTGCAACAAGAAGCATCATCACCATCATCATTCACGGCCATGGTAACTGAATGGTATTCCGCAGCATCCACGGCAGCAAAGTCATCCTCGACCAGGCCAAAAGCCAACGTATCATGGCAAAGACCTTGAAACAACCTAGCATGGTGTCTGTTTTGCCGACGGTCAACGCCTCGATGATGTGGATTTCGTCGCCCCGGTCTCGGGCAAACAGGACCGTCCACTCGCAGCCACGCACTAGGAGCAGCGGCAGCGTCACGCCCAGGACGGTGTGATTGTCAGAACCGGGGTCGCAAAGGTCCTGCAGCTTCTTCATCTGGGCGGCTGCCCACAATCCCAACCTTGTCTTGACCTCGTCGTTTGTCTCATAATGCTCCTTGCATGCAACGCTGATGGCTATGGGCTGGTAGCGGAGGCTCCGCGCAGTCCACGACGTGTGGTTGATGGAGATGTGACGGCCCAGGTTGTCCAGGCGGTTGCGGACAGGCAGGTCCTGGTGGCGCGGGAACCCGGGGCAGGGCACCCCCAGGGCAATGCAAAAATCGGTCATTTTGCCGGGGACGTTCATGTGCTCTGGGCGATAACGCCTCTCGATCCGCACATCGGTGGTGCGGCGCAGGACAACGAGGGGCGAGTGCCAAACGGCGATGACAGTGACGAGCACGGCAGCATGGACGTCATTCCAGGTCGGCCGGGGGTTTTTTAGCTCGTCCAGGGTGGCCAAGCAAACGAAGCTGGCCGATCCCCAGTCCATGTCTGATTTTGGCTCTAGGTTCGCTCTACCAGGGGGCCAATCACTAGGCAGGTAGGTAGCGTTTGGTGCGAGCGAAAAGCCCGCTCTTTGCTCGTACCTCACTCGCGCCGCTGCAGGGATGACCTTGACGCCGTCTCGGGTTTCACGCAGGCGAGCGAGCAGGTCCAGGACGTCGAGAGGAACGTCGTCGTCGTTTTCAAGACTGGCGTGTCGGACGCGCTTCAGCTCGCGTCGCGGCGCATTGGATTCATCATCGTCGCTTTCGCCGCTCTGGGAGGGCGATGGTGGTGGTGTAAGGACCCCGCATTGCCAGTCGAACCTCGCCGTCGACGGCACTTGGGCTCCAGCTGGGGTACCGCCCGCGCTCATTGTTTTCACCTTTGAGCTGCTGGGGGTAACGTTGTTGAGATGAACAACCACCCCGTCGACTCGATTGCAATCAACCCCGCACTTATGTGTTTCATGCGTGCATATGTAAGCCGCCACCCGAAAACGCGACCAGAAGACGAGTCAGGATGATTGGTCAAGAAAAGAGAAAAACATTCCAGCAGCAATCACATATTTGAGAAACATGTAGTTGTATTCTGACTCAATTCCCTAGTTTCAAAGGTCCACCCGTGGTGGGGTCGGCTCTTGTACGTTTCCGGCGGATCCAACCATAAGATGATCCCACATCATTGTCCAATGAAGTAATGGGTATTTTTTTTTGATAAAAACTATTCTAACTTTTATATATCCGTATTTAGATGTATCCCTTGAGCACAGCAGCTTCGGCATTCAATATCGAGGAACCCGCTGCTCCAATGACGGCTGCCCGATGTTAGTAGTCCGCAATCTGGCTTTGGAATCTGACAAGGAAAACTTACTGTTGTGGCTGAGAGCAACGAACTTGAGATCGAAGATGCCGCTCTCATCCTCGCGAACGCGTCCAACGCTGACGGTGTAGCCACGGCTCAGCTCACGGTCAAGACGGGGCTGGGGTCGGTCGGCCTCGTCAAAGACCTTGATGGCTGGCGTGGGGGCCGAGGGGCAGCCCAGAGCCTGGGCCTCTGAGGTGTAGGCGCGGAGGGCCTCCTTGACCTGCTCAGCCGAGGGGGCGGGCTGGCGCTCGAACTTGAGACTAACGCAAGCCGTGTGGCCGTCCATGACAGGAACACGGTTGCAGGCGGCGGAAACGCGGAGGGACTCCTGCTCGACAAATGCGGTCTTGGAGTCGTTGATACTGCCGAGGATCTTGCGGGCCTCGGTCTCGAGCTTGTCTTCCTCGCCTTGGATGAAGGGGACAACGTTGTCAATGATGTCCATGCTCGACACACCGGGGTAGCCGGCGCCGGAGACGGCCTGCATAGTGACGATGCTGACTGTGGATATGGGGCCGAAGGCGGCCTGGAGGGCGGCAAAGGGGATGACAAGGCCAATGACGGCACAGTTGGAGTTGCAGACTAGGAAGCCCTTCTTGAGGCCACGCTGGGCTTGCTGGTGGGGGATGAGGTCGAGATGGGGAAGGTTCACGGTGGGGACGACGAGGGGCACAAGGGGATCGCGGCGGTAGTTTTTGGCGTTGGAGAAGATGGGGATCTCGGCTTGAGTAAAGGCGAGCTCTGTTCGAGCGGGTTAGCATGACGGCGGGGACCTTGTTCTTGTGTTGTGCATCAGCAGAGGAAAGCCGTACCAATCTCGCCGGCAACGTCAGAGTCGAGGCCGCTGAAGACGACGTCGCAGTCCTTGAACTCCTCGGCCTTGCACTCCCTCACGACCATCTCGGCAACATCGCCAATTGGCGAGGCTTGCTTCCAGCGGACGGCATCCTTGTACTTCTTTCCGGCAGAGCGAGACGAGGCTCCGATGGCGTGGAGCTTGAGGAAAGGGTGCTGAGCGAGGAGGAGGATAAATCGCTGGCCGACGGAGCCCGTGGCACCGAGGACACCTGAAGGAAGCGCGAGTTAGCTGGAGCACCAACCAATGGCCATGTGGAGAGATATGGACACGAGCGGGCGTGTTTGGGTCATGGTCGAGCGGTCCCCTTGTCAACCCATGATGGAGGGGTAAATTGGCACCTGGATGTGAAGGGGGGCAACGTACCGCACTTCTTGATGGGAAATTCAGGCATGTTGTTAACGAGTAGCTCTCCAAGCCAAGTCAATGGAATCTTCCAATAGTCAGCGGTGACGGAGGGTGTAGTGGATTTGGAAGAGACGAGTGGTGATTTTTTAAGCCTCGAGTCGATGAGTCGACTCCCTCGACAACCCCGCCATGGCATACAGAAAAAAACGGTCCCCCGCCATCGGAGTCCATTGGCAGCGGACGGACCCACATTGATGCGCTTCTCGCTATCCACCCTGCGTAATAATAGCACGACGATTTCCAATCTTTTTTAGAGTCATGATGCTGGGAACCAATCTGTGTTGTGTGTGTATATGTGTAATATGTTCAACAAATTCCGGCGCCATATACCAAGGGCCCCTCCAAAAAAAGAATCTAAACGCCCGGCAGACGCTTAACCTAACAAAATATGATGCTCCTAATCAATGCAGTGTGGTAATACCGTCTTCCCATCTACAGCGTAGCAGCCAATCCAAATTATCCCAGCCCTCTGGGATTCGAATGCTGACTGTGCATCACGCGGCCCAGACACGTGCATTCGACACCCCTCGGCAAAACCCATATCCAAACGCCTAATCCATGCAACATGATTCACATTTCCAGGGTCACAGTATGTCGCGTGGACCTACTCAGGCAAACCTCCTCCAATATCTCCAAGTCGTTAAGATTCAATAGTGCTGCTTCGCGTATTCTTCGAGTACAGTCGGAACTGGACAAAGATGATGCAGTCCTCGACAATAGTTCCGAGAGATCCCATGAACCAGGGGACCGCCTTGAGCAGGTACGCCTTCTCCTGCGAGTACGAAAAGAGGCTCAGGCCGTACATGAGGTTGCCCGTTAGCGAAAGCATGAAGAAGAGCAGTGCAAGGCCCTCGCACGACTTTTGGCGGTAGTTCTTGAGAATCTGAGGGATTCGCGCGCTGCAACCGGTTAGCCTTGTCTCACGATCCCCAGGTCATCACACACATACCAGAGATAGCAAGCAGCGCTCATATAGCCCAGGACAAGCCCGATAATTTCCGTAGCGCTCTTGGTCGCGTGAACATCGTCGGATGGGCTTGGCTGAGCACTGTCCCATGCGCCAGCCTTGTACGAGATGAACCAGCCGGCGAATCCCACGCAGTACACACCCAGCAGGCTGAGGGCGTTGAAGACCCAGGTGTTTCCGACTGCCGCATCGCTCTCGCCCTCAGAAATCTTTCGGGCCTGCGATCCGGTTCCCGAGAGGAGCGGTGACTCCTCCGAAGCATCGGTGGGCTGTTCGGTTTGCTGGGCGGTCGCTCGGCGGGCGTTCTTCCTGTTGTAGTAGAGACACTGGCTGATGAGAATGACGTCGGAGCAGCAAAAGTAACTGGCCAGAGCGATGGCCGTCGGAGCCAGGTGGGTGAATAACGCTCCTGCATCCTGTTAACGACTGTGACGGGTGGCAGTGGTGGACGCCGCTAGGAAAGGTAAAAAAAAGCCCATCAAATTTTGCTTCTGGAAAGGCGGGAGAACCGATGGCCCGTGGGAGAGGCCGACGACCGGACAGGACCAACTCTTGCAGGACAAAAATGCGATCGAGGAAATGGAAACTGGTACGAACCAAAGAGATTTGTCAAATCGCCAAAAAGCCAGATGGTGAGGAAGACCATGCTCAGGCCATCGGCGCTCTGTGTCCGGTAGTTTGTGAGCAACTGCGGAAGCTGTTGTGAAGGTCAGCAGAGTTTCCCGAGATATGAAGTCGGCGGGCGGGAAAGAAAGCGCCTCAAGCAATACGCACCAGAAGACACATCCAGGCAGTCAAACTGATGCTGCCAAAGATGCCCGAGAGGGCCTCCCGGATGGGGAGAGCCTCGGTCACGGCGTCGGCCAAGGTTGCGACCATGGGGAACGGCATTGCGACTCGACGTGCGCCTGTTTTTGCAAGAACTGGTACAAACAGAAGGTTGCGAGGAGCGCACGACTTGGTCAAAGCCAAAAGGATAAAGGCAGGACGGTGGGATTACGAGACAGAGTTGGTGAGCGCACGCGACCAGGAGGCAAAGCCGTGATAAAAGGGAGAGCAGGGGAGATAAGTTTAACTCGACTCGAGCGGCCCGTTATCGGATAAGGCGAGCGACAATGAGTCGGCCTTATCAGACCCCTCTGCTTGCATCGCTCCCTCTCTCGCTCGGGACTGGACTTGGCCATGGCTTGAGTGAGCCATGGTGGATACCCTGTTTAGCGGCCTATCGCTCCGTGCTCAGTGGGTTGCGGCGGCGAGGTCTTGAATTGGAACTGCCTGTATTGGCCAGCGCTTATCAGGCGGTGCAGGCGACGCTGGGAGGCTGCTGGGGGGGGGTGCCGGGTGACGCACTGTGACGCACAAGGCCGCCCGGAGCGGGATCTTGTGAGCTAAAAACCGGGGTCCGCTCGTTCCCAGTTACTAAGTCGGGCATGGCGACCCTTGTGCTGCGAGCCCTCAGTGGACGTCGCGTGGAGAGCATGAGAGGGATGTGAGACGCGCAGCCCACGGCACGAGATGTCATCCAGCTTCTCTCGGGCTCGTGGAGGGCCCGCCAGGAGCCGTAGAGGAGGGTCCCATGCTTGGCTGCGACCGTAGGCAGGCACGTCTGATACCCCAGAGTGCTACTGTGCTGTATCCCTGGGTCTGCCTCGCATGAGATAGTAGCGTCGCACAGTAGCGGCAGATCAGAATCCAGAATCAAAGATAAGCTGCTGCGGCTGTCTGTAGCACAATGGATGAATGGCCCGACAGCCCGCTTAGCCTTGACTTTTTTTCCCTTTTGCGCCCGATGCTGACGGAAGAGCATTTCAGCCCTTTTATTGACTCAGGCATTGTCTCGCGCTCCCCTCCCTGATCTCCGCTCCCTCCTGATACCACGCTCTTCCCCCGCAGATGGCTGCGTAGATCCGTCAATAGTGTCAAAACTGGAGATTGGCGGCGTTCCTCGCCTCCCCCATGTCCCCCTTACTCTGGGGGGAGAGGAAGACCTGGGGATTCCTATTTGGGAACGCTGGGACCCAGCTACCGTTCAATAGCACGTTTACATGCAGCATCTAGCCAGCCTCCAGCCAGCCATGGCACGACGTGGCCCCAAACTGGGGACTCACAGCACCTGGCACCAGTCGAGAGGCACACGGGCTTCACGTGGGGCTCGCATGCGCTGACGGCGGTGCTGATTTGCCAGCCGCGGGAGGCGGACTTCCCCCCAGCCTGGCGCCCAGCTGTCCCTGTTCCAATGGTTTCACGGGCCCTGGTTCCTCTAGCAACTTTTGGCTCTAGATTATTGGGTGAAGCTTGATGCCGATCCTGGTTCCAGGCCAACCCCAGCTGTCCAGCGCAGCCTTGCAGCGCCTCAGACATAACAGTTCCAAGCCATATATAAGCTCCAGGTAGCATTGGCCTTTGGTGCGAGCTGCGTCGCCGCACTCTGCTCTCTCGCCCCGTCTTCCCACCCAAACTCCGTTCCGCTGCATTCCGCATCGCATCTCATCATGAAGTTTACTTCCACCAGCGCCTTGGCCATGAGCGCCATTGGCCTCCCCGGAGCCGCTGCTTGGGGCTGTGCGTGATTCCTACAATTCCTGCCCCGGAGCTTGAAAGCTTTGAGCTCCCCTGCAAAACCAAGTGCTAATGACGTCGCGCAGGGTTCGGCCACAGCACCACGGCCTACGTCGCGAGCCACTTCGTCTCCAACACGACCGAGGCCTTCTTCAAGGAGCTCCTCGACAACCAGGACACCGACTACCTGGCCAAGGTTGCGCCCTGGGCCGATTCCATCCGATACACCGACTGGGGCAAGTGGAGCAAGAACCTCCATTTCATCGACGCCCACGATGCGCCTCCCGGCCAGTGCAGCGTCGACTACGAGCGCGACTGCGAGGGCGGCTGCGTCATCAGCGCCCTGGCCAACTACACACAACGGTCGCTCGACCACGACTTGCCCCTCAGCGAGCGCAACATGGCCGCCAAGTTTGTCATCCACTTCATCGGTGACATGCACCAGCCTCTCCATAACGAGAACACAGCCCTCGGCGGTAACAGGATCTACGTCCACTTTGACCATTCCCGCTACAACCTTCACCACGTGTGGGATTCCTCCATCGTCGATAAGCTACTCGACAGTCTACCCGGCATGCCCACAAGCGCTGCTGAGAGAGCCGTGGAGTGGTCTTCCCGCCTAGCTCAGGCCATCAACGATGGCGAGTACAAGGATGAGAGGGAGTCGTGGCTGAAGGACCTCAACTTCAACGACCCCGTCAGCACCGCCCTGGCCTGGTCAGGCGAGACTAACAAGCTCGTCTGCCAGTATGGTACGTTCCAAGTTGCACCTTCGTAGTTGAAAAGCGTTCACATCCGCTAACACGTCATCACAGTCCTCCCTGAGGGCGCAGAGGCCATTCAAGGCAAAGAGCTCGGAGGCAGCTACTACGAGGCTGCTGCCCCCGTGGTGCAGAAGCAGATTGCTCGAGCCGGTTACCGAATGGCAGCCTACCTGGACAAGATTGTCGAGGCGTACCAGACCTCTAGCAAGATCTCAGAGGAGCTGTAAGAAATGTGTAAAATGAAATAGCATAGCATAGCATGAGTAGACGCATTTGGATATGACATGAACCACATTGAATCATCATGAGAACCCCCATGATAAACTAAGCTGGCCCACAGGCGAATCGGAGCCAGGCTAGTCAGAACAAAGTTAGTGAAGCAAGCTAGCCAGTGTGGAGCTGGAGCGACCAGGATCATGACTGGGCTTTATGTCTTTATGCGTAGTTGCTATGTTGAATATAAGTGAATGTCTGCGTTCCATGACGGCAACATGCCCTCGGGATCACTCGGCTGAGTGGAACTCTTCCTCCCCGCATCTACAGATGACTTTGCGCAAAACCAGAGAAAACAACCCCTCACTCGACAAACACTCGGGCTAGTGTAACGGCAACACAGTGACCGACACACAAGTTTTGCTTATGCCCTTCGGGAACCGTAGAATCAGCTTCGACTCCTGAGCCTGCGGTTTATATTTCTTTTGTTCTGAAAGGTTATATTTGAAAGAACCCTTTTGACCCTTCCAACGACTCCGCTGGGGATACTAAAGCAGGGGGGGACGGATCGTGAGTTGAGGAATCAATGTCCCTTCATTTTGTTCTGAATAATACGAGTGAGTAAAAATGTGACATGGTATATGGGCAATTTCCTGTGAAACTGACTAGGACGTAGGACAAATGTTGTGTTACCCAAAAGCTCGGGAGGTGATTTAGCTCGTCAAGGTTTTGATCCCTCACCACTACGATGCACACAAGACCAAGAGTGATTATCCAAGGGCGAATCGATGCCCAGTGAATTATTTGATTATTTTAATTCACTGCAGTCATGTTCTTATTCTACCAGAACGCACCTGGTGTTCGGCGCTGCTTGTGTTACCATATGCTAAGAGTTTTTTTGTTACTCTGACGCATCCATGCAAGTTTTCGGAGCATTTTGCTTTCGCCACCTGCTCGTGCAACAAGTATGTGTCTCCCAAAGGTCGCACTGGATGGAGCCACGCAGTCGTTACTGGTGGAAAGGATCCGGAGTCCAACGTCTGGGGATGCACAAAGGATTCACTTAACCGTTCACGTCGGTTCACGGAGCACCAAAATAATACTCCTCAGCTGAGATGTACGTACCATGCCACATGCTGCGTCGTTGGCTATAAATCAGAGAGCCAATTCCCACATTGTTTGACCCCCTCCTTCTTTTCTCCTCTCCAACAACCAGCTCCAGGCCGCATTTTTTGCTTCCTTGCAGTCAATCACACCCTCCATTTGTCTTGGTTTGAAGCCGACATTGCCGTAAGTCGAATACACAATTTCTGTGCATATACAAGAAGCTGACCGGGTGGGAAGAGTACACCTGGATATCCCCCAAGCATCCAGATTATCATGAGTGATTTGGTCATGAGCCCAGTGTGGAGGTATCCCCAAGATCAGAGTTTGACGCCTGGCCACGCTACGAAGGCCGAAATTATTATAACTCGGAAGGAGGCCATCGAAGCAGCCGGGGATTTGTTTGAGAAACTCGGACGGCCCACAAAGTACGACCAGGGTGACTTGCGAGGGGCCATGAAGGCGTGGCTCACCGAAGAAAGAATCCTGGTGATGCCGGACTATCTCAAAGACAAGATATATACATGGTGCAGTCGATACGATACAAGGTGGCTCACCTTTATTGCATCAGCAAAGGAGGACTTGAATTGGCACGCGTACGTTCTCGAAGACCAGGTAACCGGCAGAATGAAGGACCAGGGGATGCAGATCCGAGCCGTCGCCCAAGCGACAAAGGAGCCATACACGCGACGGGCTCTCTTGGCCATCGTGAAGCAGTTCGACGACTCTGCACATCCTGTTGCTTGCAGCTCCGGCGGCGAGTGCAATGGGCAGGTGCAGAGCATGCTCGAAGAGATGAGGGCGTCTCGGGTCCACGATCAGGAGCTCGTGGCTTCCATGCACAGGGCTCTCACCAGGAACCGAGAGCTCACGTCGTCAATGGAAATCATGGTGGACGAGCTAAGGGAGGCCCAGGCTCAACAGCAGGATATCACTATGTCTCTTGAGGAATCGAGGGACCTTTACGTACATATCAACCACTCCCTCAAGGATACCGTCAAGGAGTTGGAGACCGGCAAGCAACCTATCCAGGCGGGGAAAAAGAGGGCTCGTGTCCAAGACGCCGCTATTGCCCGAGTTAACAGCTCTTCTATTGCTCGGGTTGACAATGTTCCTCGGGCTCATCCCTCAGCGAGTCTAGAGCAAATGATGGACATGGGCCAAATAGCATCCAGGATCCAAGACGGATTCCCGTTACAGGCATTTCTGAGACTGGCCAGAACCATCATGTCGGATGAACAGTTCCGGCTGTTCGGTTCTGAGCACCGCGCACGGCTGTACCCCGAGACCGAGACTGGAGGGGTTATGTCAGGCGAGCAGCCATCTATGGAATCACGCAGCACTTCAGAGTCCAGCGACGACCTGGAAGAATTCTATGTGAAGGATGTTCGTTGGTGAGTGATTCATGGAGCTGGTGTCACAAGAAGCCGGGTAAAGGACCGCTGGAGAGCTAAACTTGGGCAGGCTTGCGTTTCGCTAGACCAATACAAGATAGACTGTTTGTCAAAATAGATCATCTGCAAGATTTCCGAGCTTTTCACATAGTGATCAGTGTTTGCTCATGGTTTGCCAAAGTAATATATTTCGGATGCTGCTCGGTTGCTGCCGTGCAGTATCTGGTTTCCCACGAGCGTCCCTCGACTTGTAGTGATGCCGGGATTAGAAGCTAGATTGGTACTTATACCACCGAGATGGACCTAGCTGGCTGTTTTGCTCGCCGTCCCAAGAGAGTGTGCACCAATAGTAGACGGCTTTCAGCTGGCAATAGTTACTGGCTCTACTACAAATTGGTCAGCCGATTACTGGCGGCTCATTCAATTACAATGGTTCCCCGGAACGCTGCATCTGAGTGAATCGGTGATCGACCCTTTCCGCACGGTTGTTGCCGCCTGGCAAGTCGTCGGAAAAATTCTCAAGTGCTCCCCTGCCACGCTCTCCTCTTTCTTGCCTTCAACCTCATCCGCTTTCACACCTCTCCCCGCAAGCTCCAGAAGAAGAGGCAAACCCCAAGAGTTTCTTCCCGCTCGATGAAGCATCTTCAAAAAAATCCTAGGGAACTCCTCATCTCAGTTAACAAGACCGACGCCTCCCGTTAACCAATGGTAGACCAAGATCATGTACGTTAAACCTGAGCCACAAGTTTGCATCGATACTTGCTTCGCCAATCTACAGTATATTAGCCTCATTCACCTTCGCACTCATCCAATCAGCAAGCGTGATTGGTTTAGTGGTAAAATTCTCCGTTGCCATCCGAGCAACGTCGGGGAGCCCTGGGTTCGATTCCCAGATCACGCACTGGATTCTCTTTTTACCCCGTTTCTCTTTACCAACAACGTACAGATAATGATAGGCTTTGCCATTGGCCTGCGATATCTCTCAAGTTGATGAATCTGGTAAAGGGACAGGGCAAAAGAATATGACTGTTAACCCTGCAGTTCCCCTCGATTAAGCCTTTTTTTTTTTCCTCTAAAGTGCATGAGTCATTCGAAGCCCTTACACTAAGTCTATGACAATTTCACAGACCACTAATTGCCGAATATGTTCGCCAGTCCGTCGAGGATCAGCCATCATGGGTCTATCTTTTGTCAGAGTCTTGCCCCACACTCTCCCAACTCACTAAAAGCGTCCAGATTGACATTTGTTGCGCTAAGCAGATCTTTCTCCCTACTTTTTTTGTGTAGTATTTTTATATAAAATATGATTTGAATATGAAAGATCTACACCAATGCATAAACCAGAGGTGCCACCTTGCCTTGCAAGTGGTGCATTGTGGGTTCCATAGGATTCTGCAAAGGACCCCGGTTACCCTGCACAGTCCTGGAGCATACCAAGGACCCAATCATTGGCCACTATACTCTAAAGACATGGATAGAGCTATGTTTCTTTTTAATCAAAGTATCAATTGGACTAATTTGGGTTCAAACGATTCCTCCTTTGCGAAAGTGAAATTAGATAGTGCCTTGCTTTCTGAGATAGGTGTCCAAATGTTAACGCATTTAATTGTATTTCGACAATGATCTTGCTAGGTTGATTGAATTATCTGGATAGAAGATAGACCTAACTGTTCGTCTCCATCTCAAAGCCGAAGATATGAACTTGTTGGCCATCCAGTCCAGCTATCCAGCTCGCGTTATATCCTGGCGCAGATTTCGTCATGAACAAGGAGCACTACCCTGCACCGCAAAGCGATTTGTTTGTTGACCTGGCAGTGGTTGCTGTGATCTAGAAACCGAGGAGTTGAAAGATTTGGCCGCCACGATTAGAATAGAAACGGACCCTAAAAAATACTGGCTTGGCTCCCGGCAAACAAAGAGATACAATTGATTACTGAAGGACGTGCGCAAGCTCCGGGATTATGGAGCCCCGATCCGAAGGCGGGACAGCAGTATGTGCCGAAGGACCCACTCGCTGCCGAGGCACCCGGAGCGATCATCTCGATGCCAAGCAAAGTATCGTAAGAATGAACAGTCTTGCCATACTCGGCGACCATTGCTCTCACAAGCAAAAATGATTTGCAAAAAATACAACCAAGGCCGCCCGAGAGGGGGGTCGAACCCCTAGCCTTGCGGTATCATGTTGATCCGGAGGATCGTTGTAAAAGCCGCACGCTCTGACCAATTGAGCTACCCGGGCTGGTTGATTGATGGGTCGAAGGGCAACCTCATGATGCCTAAATTCGGTGTGCTGAGTGCTCTGCGCCACATGCTGTGGTTGGAACTGTCAGTGATCACATCATCACCAACGGTGTTTGTTCAGCCGTTGCATCGAGCACCGCATGTATTTGTTTGCTGGACGGAGATGTTGACTTTTCTTTCTTTCTTTTTTTTCACATTCACAAGGTGTAGGTGGGAGATACCGTCGTCAACACTATTACTTTTCATCCCAGCATCTACCTTGCATAGGCTGCCAAGAGCACCGGCAGAGAAATCTGCGCCACAGAGGCATTCCTTCGGGATATGGATATCGCTGAAAATACGTTTCTGAGGACGAGTTCAAGGATATTGCGATTATAGAGCGCATGGAGGCAGGGCTCATTGCGACAGACATGGCCTGGCGACCAGCAATGTTGCTGCTGCCACTCGCCAATCATCCAGACGACTGAGCCTGAGAAATTATGCCGACACCCTGAAGACGCATTTACCGTTCAGCAGGACGCTTGTGTTGAGTGATAAAAAAAATGACGTTAATTCATGGTTCCCTAACTAAAGTCCGCAACGCCAATATACACCCATCTTCCTGTTCTAAATTCTTCCAAGCAGCTCCATTACATCCTAAAGACACCAAACTTGGTATCGCCCGCCTTGACCTCGTTGCGTCCACCCATAGCTGCCATCAACCCCAATCCGAGATATCGTCGAGTATGTTGGGGCGGGATAATTCCGTCATCCTGCGCATTGTTAGTGCTTTCTTCATCTGTCTCGAACAAGCAGGAACTCACCCATAGACGAGCTGACGAGAACGTTGCATCGCTCTCTCTCTCAATACGTTCTTTTAGCTCCGGATCCGCCTTCTGCCCAACCGTCTCCATGACGGCGGCCAATTGCTCACCGCCCATCACACCGATGCGCGCGTTGGGCCACATCCACAGGAAACGTGGCGAGTATGCTCGTCCACACATGCCATAATTTCCTGCTCCGTAACTGCCACCCACCACGACGGTGAACTTGGGCACGTTGGCACAGGACACAGCCGTAACTAGCTTGGCACCGTGTTTGGCGATGCCTTCACGCTCTGACTGCGAACCGACCATGAAGCCAGAGATATTTTGCAGGAACACAAGCGGGATGCCGCGCTGCGAGCACAGCTCAATGAAATGGGCACCCTTGACAGCAGAGGTAGAGAATAGGATACCATCGTTGGCAACAATGCCGACCTTGTGGCCGTAAATCTCGGCAAAACCTGTCACAAGCGTTGTGCCGTAGTCACGCTTGAACTCGGAAAATTCTGAGCCATCAACTATGCGTGCGATAACTTCACGGATGGGAAGGGGCTTCCTCAAATTTGTCGAAGCAATTCCGAGAAGCTCCTCTGGGTTGTGAAGAGGTTCGGCAAAAGTGGCCTTGGGCGCTTGTGTGCTGGGTGACCTGGCCGGCCAGTTGAGGTTGCTGATGGAGCGACGGGCCAGCACAATCGCGTGGGCATCATCCACGGCAAGGTAGTCTGTGACACCAGAAACGGACGAGTGCATCTTTCCGCCACCAAGGTCTTCATGGCTGACAACCTCGCCCGTTGCAGCCTTGACGAGTGGTGGACCGGCAAGGAAGATGTGGCCTTGCTCTTGAACAATGATGCTCTCGTCACTCATTGCAGGGACGTATGCCCCGCCAGCAGTGCAAGGCCCCATGACGACTGCAATCTGGGGAACGCCCTCAGAACTCATACGCGCCTGGTTGTAAAAGATACGGCCAAAATGGTTCTCGTCAGGGAAGACATCGGCCTGGTGCGGCAAGTTTGCGCCGCCGCTATCGACGAGATAGATGCAACTAAAAATGGTCAGTCTACGGGTCCGAATGTTGGCAAGTTCCCAAAGACCCACGGTAGTTTGTTTTCGCGAGCCACCGCCTGGGCTCGCAAATGCTTCTTCACGGTGATGGGGTAGTAGGTGCCGCCCTTCACGGTGCTGTCATTGGCGACAATCATGCAGGTGACACCTTCAACAACGCCAATACCAGTGATGATGCCACCCGCAGGCACCTCGGCTTCCGGATACAGCTCATAGCCTGCAAATTGCGAGAGCTCCAAAAAGGTGGTTCCTGGATCGATCAGCGCCGTGACACGATCCCGCGGCAACATCTTCTTGCGGGCGAGGTGCTTCTCCCTCGCCTTCTCAGACCCTCCCCGCTGGATCTTGCGCGCAAGCTCCTGGATGCGGGACATGGCCTCGCCCATGTTCTTCTCGTTCTCTTTGTACTCGTCCGAGGACGTGTCGACGAGCGTCTGCAGCCGCGAGATGGCACCAGCTTGGTGGGGAGGCGTGAGGTTGGCGACACCTCGTCTGTGCTGGCGATAGCTGGCCTGGCAGCGCTGACGGCCAAATTGGCCGCCCAGACGCAGCGCCTGGCGAGATGAGCGCGGCAGATACATGGCTTCGACTTGGTTACAGCTTGCGGGATTGATTGTGTGCTGGGAGAGCCGGCAGCTGGGAGAGCATCCTTTTGGGGGAAGTTATGGACGATGGCAGTAACCGAGCCGTGGAGGAGGCCAGGGAGCTAAGGCCGAGCTTGTGACGTAGCTAAAACCCGGGGTAACAGGCGGGTGGACACAAAAAAGGACGAAGATCTCGGGCTAAGCTACATGGAGACGCAGATGATTTTTTATTGTCCACAGGTTGGGGTAAGCTGCGGCCGCCTCCAACCGCGAGAACCCGCCGGCCGCTTTAAGCCGTCGCCCGAAGTTTGGACCTCTGCTGGCCGTTCGCCTCGGCAGGTCAGATCAAGCTACAGAAGACGCTCGGTCATCATTCTCGGCGACGGAAGTGTTGCCTTCTTCTTTTCCATCCTCATTACCCATATTCATAGACACAATGGCAAGCCTACGACCACTCCGAGCCCTTGTCCGCCCCGCGGTTGCGAAGCACTGGCGCCCTGCCATGTGCCTGCCCACATTCCAATCCAGACTGCACTCGTCGAAGCATCCCAAGGGATTCGAACCACCGACAAGCGAGGAACTCGACGAGCTGCGGGAGCGCGTGCAGGAGTTCACCCGGCGCGAGATTACAGAGGAGGTGGCGGCCAACACGGACAAGAGCAATGCCTTTCCAAACGAGATGTGGCAGAAGCTGGGCGAGGCGGGGTTCCTCGGCATCACAGCAGACGAGGAAGTCGGCGGGCTGGGCATGGGCTACCAGGCACACTGCATCGTAATGGAGGAGCTCTCCCGGGCGTCTGGGTCCATTGCGCTGAGCTACGCGGCGCACTCGCAGCTCTGCGTCAACCAGCTCCAGCTCAATGGTTCGCCCGAGCAGAAGCAGCGATACCTGCCGGGCCTCATCGCCGGCAACAAGGTGGGCGCGCTGGCCATGTCTGAGTCGGGAGCCGGCAGCGACGTCGTCAGCATGCGGACCACGGCCAAGGCAGTCAACGGCGGCTATGTCATCAACGGATCCAAGATGTGGATCACAAACGGGCCCGACGCCGACGTGATTGTCGTCTACGCAAAGACGGAGCCCGACAAGGCGTCCAAGGGCATCACGGCCTTCATTGTGCCCACCGACTCGGAGGGCTTCAGCTGCGCACGCAAGCTGGACAAGATGGGCATGCGCGGCAGCAACACGGGTGAGCTCATGTTCGACAACGTCTTCGTGCCCGTCGAGAACGTGCTGGGCAAGGTCAACGGCGGCGTGCGCGTGCTGATGGAGGGCCTCGACCTGGAGCGCCTGGTGCTAAGCGCCGGTCCTCTGGGCCTGATGCAGGCCGCCCTCGACGTCTCGCTGCCCTTCACGCACCAGCGCAAGCAGTTTGGAAAGCCCATTGCGCACAACCAGCTGGTGCAGGGCAGGCTGGCAGACATGTACACGAAGCTGCAGGCGTCGCGGGCCTACACGTATGCAACAGCCAGAGCGGTTGACGAGCAGGGCCTGATTCGCACCCAGGACTGTGCCGGAGCTATCCTGTATGCCGCGGAGCGAGCGACCGAGTGCGCGCTCGACAGCATCCAGCTCCTGGGCGGAATGGGCTACGTGGAGGAAATGCCAGCGTCACGGCTGCTTCGAGAGTAAGTTGACGGCGATGTTCCTTTATTATTATTTTTCCTTCCTGGGGGAGAAGCCGCTGTTTCCCTTCGGGGAAACTTTTGCGGGACCAGACACGGATGTATGTGAGAGTGACAGTCAACTGACTACGAGTGCACAGCGCCAAACTATACGAGATCGGAGCCGGCACATCTGAAATTAGACGAATGGTGATCGGGAGGGCATTCAACAAGGAATACGCCCAGGTCTGAGCACTTACAGGTGGGAGTTGCTGGTGGCTTAGACCGGGGTTACGGTATTGGGCAATTGCGAGTTGAGGCGGCGTGGGGGCCGCCAGCGCATGGGAACTTGACTGCAGGGCGGCACAACGAGATGAAACGACCGGACACCGGTGACGGTGAGCTGTAGTGAGAAAGGGAGGCGTTAGCGGTGTGATATCGTTACATGTATGGAAATATTACGGGATTTTGATTAGTGAATTCTGACTGCGCATTCACACATGCACACATCGTCATAGTGTTCCAAGCGAGGGAGCGAGACGGGATAGCCCAGTCTCGCCATGTAAGCATCACGGCAGCCGGCAGCTATCCTGACGGGGCCTCTTGAAAATTCATGCACTTTTTGAGTGTGCTCAGACACCTTTACCCCGTTCACCTTATTTAGCGGCGGCGCTCCCTCGCTGAGCTGAGAGAGAGAGCGAGGAGCGGGGAGGAAAAGCAGCTGACCTTGATTGCAGAGCACCGCAGCCACCAAACCCAATCTCTGCTAAGAATAGTGCCAGTGTCGGGACAAAAATAATTTAATCATGGCAATTGATTTCGTCCCTGATCCGCCACGGGAAAATTTGAGCCGATGAACGCTGCCCCGCCCCCGGGGGGTGTGTGCACGTACGCCCATGAGGTCCATGACCAGTCGATAGCAAACGTGTGGTGAGGGTAAACTCGCGACAAACTACTCCGTATCCCTTTGAGTGCGGTGCGGTAAGACTGCACCTCGGTACCTAGCAAAATACACCATTGACCAAAAGTCCCCAGATTAAAGATGCATTATCTTGCAGGTTAATTATATAATTCTGGTAGAAACAACATTTATTCTATATACCCAAAGAAATGTTACACTCTCGCGATGCGATTTTCTTCTTGAGTGTTTGAGCCGGGGTACTTGGGTGTAGTCTTACCGCACTCAAAGGGATAGGATACCGTTTTTGACGGGCGGCTTGTTGTTGCCCTTTCCTCCCTATCTTAAAAGCTTAATTCTGGTTTCAATTTCGTCCTGCTCGCCGCATCGAGGTGTCGAGATGCAGTTGACCATCCTGGTTCGCTCTTGGCATAGCAAAAAAAAAAAAGCTCGACTCGGCACATGCCCTCACCCCACGGAGCCATGGCCCGTTGAGAAACCTTTGTGGTGTTTGGCATGCTGCTGCGAACAACGAATCTCTGCCTCGCACCCCGTGGCCCATGCCACTTTCCTAAGAGGCTCGCAGGGTGTTGGGGCCGTTTTAGGGAGGAGCCATTAGTTCTTTGCCTTGTGCGTCCCGCCATATCAGGTCGCCCCCGACTCGAGACCTCCCTCATCCCTCGTGCCGGTATCCCGGCTGCACTCCGTAGTAGTAGTTTTTCCCTTCTTTTTGGAGGGGCGTATTTGCACTAGCACCTCCAAGTCGTCCTGGATCGAAATGCCCACAAAGTCCTTCTTTTTTTTTTTTTTCATTGCTCGGCGTGCCCATCCCTTCCCCATCTCTGCTGTAACCCATTCCAACTTCGCCACTTGTCAAAAGGGTATCAGCATGGTGAGGCAACGGGCAATGGTACCCCCGTACGGTCTCTCCCTTTCTCTCTCGCCGCGATAAGACGACTATCCGGCCCGGGCCACTATCCTCCGGGCTCTTCAGCCCTCTCGGCCGGAGACGAGCGAAGGCAAAAACGCGACAGAGCCGTCTAGAACGCGGGGGATGCAGTTGGTGTGTGTGTGTTAGTCCCCAAAATGGTCCTGGGGTGGTGGGATGCACTGTCGTTCCCAGCGCGGAGGGAGACCCCTGCGCCTCTTCTCTCCCCCTGTTGGCTCCCCCATTGCCTTGTGGGGGGGAGCCTCCTCCCCAATTTGGAATGCCGAAAACCCCAACCGCCAGGGGGTTGGTTGTGCTGTCAATCAATGTTTAGGTGGAGGGGTAGGGTAGCCAGTCTAGGCACCAGAGAACAACCTTGGCAAGGTGCAATCTTCTCGTCCCCCGCGAAGGTTTCATCGTCCAGACAGCAGAGGAGCAGCATCATGGCACTTGCTTGCGTTGTTGGAGGTGCCATTGTTCTTGTTTCAGCGTCAGAAATGGGTTCAATTGGGATTCAGGGCTCAAGCATCAACAACTTGGAACCCCTCGTAATGGAAGAGGCGTCATAGAGACAGGATATATATTTGCGCTGAAGGCTGAGAACTGCATTCGCCGCACTATGCCCATTTGATGGCAAAACAAATAAACATTAGGCATGCGATTCTCCCAACAGCTTGCTGCTCGATCTGGACCCATTTCGGTGTGGCATGGTTTCTGTCACGCGCTCGCCGAGTTAGCTTGCTTGCAGACGCCAGCAACGCCGACAATATCGACACAGCATGCGGTGGTGGTATTGCGGGAGCTCGGATCTCGTCTCGACTGTGCTTGATTAGCGCCATGCGGGCCCTGGACGCCAGGAAGGGATCCACGGGATGGATTTCGATGCATCATGGATCCACGGCCAGGCCAGGGGTGTGCGCCTAGGGGTCGATACGTGTAGTTCACATTGCAACTCCGAGCCCATGGCATCGTAGGTGCTAACGAGGAAAAAAATCTTATAAGACAGCACTGCTCATCTGCGCTCCCTGCTCTGGTTCCTCCGTATTTTTTCTTCTTCTCAGTCATCATCAATTGCCTCCACTGGCATCGTCCGAAGTTCATTTTGCCTTTTGTTCCCCCCTCCCCCGCCACATCATTCCCGCATTCGTCCTACCGCCACAAGCTCTCGTTTCCGTCATAGCTCCTGGCCATCGAGCTTCGGCTCCTCGCAGCTTGCGTGAGTGTTCAAAAAGAACATTCAGCTCCCTTTCCCTTCCCCCTTTCAACTCTGAGACCTCGCAATGTTGCCCTCACTCCTTGCTCCCGTCCTGCGCCAGTGCGCCCGTCGCGCTGCTCCTTCTCTCATCCGCCCCAGCTTTGCCGCCACCGCCGTCCGCAGGCTGCACAACAACCCTCCCCGCCAAGACAAGCCCGGTACATACTCACGAACTGATCCCTCCATTGAGCACGAGCATCCAGAGGAGCACGAGCTCCCCAGCAGCAAGCCCGTCCTTGGCACCGGTGGCCAGTATGTGAAGCCTACGCTAGCCAGCTTCTCGCTCGATGGAAACGTGGGTATTGTCACTGGTGGCGCCCGCGGTCTGGGCCTTGTCATCGGTCAAGGCATGGTCTTCTCCGGTTCAAACCTTGCTCTTGTCGACATGAACAGTTGGTTTTACCTTTTTACACAACCGGCCCAGCAAGATGGCTAACATGAGACTATAGAGGAGGAGGCCGAGAAGCAGACCACGCTCCTCATCGAAGCCTTCAAGAAGGAGAACCCCCGCGCCGAGCAGTATGTTCCCAATTCCCCATCAGTTTCTCACAAGGCAGCTAACTTGAGCATTTCCAGCATCCCAAAGGTCACCGCTCACTACGCTGACGTCGCCGACCCCGAATCCGTCGACGCTTGTATTGCTGAGATCATTGCCCAGCATGGCAAGATCGACAATCTCGTCACATCGGCTGGCTTCACCGAGAACTTCGAGGCTGTCAACTACCCAATCGATCGTATGCGCAAGCTATGGGCTGTCAACGTCGACGGTACCTACCTATTCGCCACCGCCGTCGCCCGTCACCTTATGGAGCGCAAGAGCCAGGGCAGCATGGTCCTGATCGGCAGCATGTCCGGCTCCATTGTCAATGTCCCGCAGCCCCAAGCGTAAGTTTTGATGAGAAAACACTACAACTGGAACATTTGCTAACCCCGACTCGGCAGCCCGTATAACGTGTCCAAAGCTGGTGTTCGACAGCTCGCTGCCTCTTTGGCCGTCGAATGGGCTCACGCAGGCATCCGTGTCAACTGCGTTTCCCCAGGATACATGCTCACAGCGCTGTAAGTGATGATCCTATCCACAGCTACCCTGTACCTCTTTTCTTTTCGTGTAGATCGGATGTGATTTTCCTCCTCCACCTGCTCCACAACGCCGATCGAGAACGTCATGGCTGACAATCACAATAGCACGCAAAAGATTCTGGACGAGAACCCTGAGCTCAAGAAGAAGTGGATCTCTCTCATCCCGCAAGGAAAGATGGGCCTGCCCAAGGATCTCATGGGCCCAATTGCCTTCCTGTTGTCTGATGCCAGTCAGTATGTCACTGGCGCTGATCTCCGCGTCGATGGCGGCTACACTGTCACCTAATCTATGCGTCTAAACAAAGCAAACCAAAAAAAAGCCAACAACTTGTTGTTATCGCGGTGTGGTCATTCAGGGCGGGCGTGTAGGAATAGAAGCGGCTGGCATCGGGTTTAGATAATGGTATTTATACAGCCCACCCCCTTGAGGGAGAGAAAAAAACAAGTCCTTGATTCCACATCCTCGAAAATTGCCGCTCGCTCACTGCGACTGGACGTGAGTGTGTCATGATGCTTTTGCATCGACAGATGGGATGCAAAGAATGAGGAGGGTGCATATCGAGGACCCAATCAGAAAGTTGCCATGGTCGCATTGCTTGTGATGACTGGCTGATTTCTCGCTCACATGAGCTCGGGTCGTGATGCTGAAACTCCAGGGTAATGTCGAGAGGTAGATTTGCTCCGACTCTGTGATCCTACCCTATCTTATGAATACTACCTCCGTGATCATGTTTTACGGCGTCGCGTTCGGATTTTCAATATAGGCATAATACGATACATGAGAGAGTTGTGTTGTGAGACTGGACACTTGTATCGGTTACATGACCAGGGAAGGGGGGAGAAAAGGAAAAAAGGCAAAAAAGAAAGAAAAAAGAAAAACTACGCATTGCTTTCAGGTTGCCGCATGGTCGCACACCCGTTCCAACCCATCATCACCCCAGATGCGGCCCTGCAACAATCCATGCACGAGACGGTCTTGCCGGGAACGGCTGAGGCCGACGGACCAGGGGCAATGGAGGGGTCCATGCTTGGTGGCGGCTGGAGAAGCCTGCGGCACCACCCAAGCAAGTTGTTAATCTCACCAGTCTGATGTGTAACCATACACTGCAGACATGCATATCGCTGGTTCCTGGTGCAGTGAGGGCAATCGGGCGTGGCGTGCGAATAGTCGACCTGCGAAATGACGCGAGAGGAGGATGGGACATGACGCTCTGTCAAGCCAAGCCATGAGCGGGAGGTGCGGGCATGTGGATGATAGCATGGCGGAGGCGCCGGGTTCGCTCTTGGAGCCGCCGAGTCCGGTGCGTCCCGTTCCATGTCACCAAGCAAGGGTGAAGCACCAGGAGATAGAGGAATTGTGGCCCTTCACATGCAAAATCTCTGCGCAACCTAATGTTGCGTGCTCACCAATTCTTGCTCGCCAGACAGTGCTGGGCAACGACCCCGGCCACTGACGAGGTGGCGACTTGTTGAGCTCGAGGCTTCGTATGTCGAAACGTCGGCGGCCCAAATGTCGGGTGGTTCGTCGCTTATCGATGCGATACCCAACGGCGGAACAGAGGGTCAATCAAGGCAGGCGCCAAAGGGCTGAGCCGGCGGCGTGTCCACGCGGGCATGTGACCTCCCATAGATGCCATCATACATAGTGCATGGGCAGCGCTTGTCAACTCAAGTCGAGACCATCAAAGGATGAACTGCCCTACCCCAAAGAGGCAGCTTGGCAGCTATCGTCGACGGGCCTACATGGCATTCCATCGGAGGTGGTGCGCAGCTCGACCCCGCAACGCCCTTGATTGGCGTGGCACTTGGCGGAACGTGGGGGAGAGCTCCAGCCTGTGGAGGTACCAAGGGTTGAGAGTCTTGTGTACCCAGCCCACGTGGGATGGTTGGCAAGGTCGTGCCATCCATCCATCAACGTCAGTCATTCTGCCCCGGCCTTTGTTGAGTGTGCTGCACCAAAATTGAGCAAAAGCTTTGGGATTTTGCCGGTCGTCTCTGAACCCGGAGTCGAGAGAGAGCTCCGCGCTGTTGGCCACTGGATAACTTACTGGCTGGCGTTTGCTCCCCCGCAACGGCGGGATTCCTCTCGGCCGACATGACGGCACCCACCAGGTCCAAGCAGCCACTTGAGGGGCAGCCGGCCGAAGCCGCATTTCGAGTCATGTGCCTCGATGCCTCCAGGAACAGGCATCCATACCCAGCCCCCGAAAAGCCATTCGATGGTGCGCACCAATGGCAAATCAGACAAGGTGGCCAGCAGAGTTTGCAACAGTTTCATTCGCCGCGGCTGGACGTCACACGACTCGCCCGCCCGGGTCTGATCCCGGTAAGAGGGCAGATCATAAGACTCGGCTCAAGGGCATGTTGGTATGCGTCTTGAGCTACCACGGCGAGGAGGGGGAAATGGAACGGGACTTGAGCCGGAGGGGATGGGCTTGATCCAATAGACCAATTGGCTCCCACGAGATGCCACCAGAAATGCCCGAGAGCTGCTGCTGCTGTGTCTTGCTGCTGAGGGGCAATGGCATAGTATCACTGCTAGCAGCAAGCCTGTCGGAAGACCAAGCCTGGTGTCGCGTGGCCAAGCGAAATGACTCTCGAGAGGGGCTGTCTTGCTCAACAGTTGCAATGTGAGGCGGGTGGAACTAACGTTGGAACCTATGGGCCGGGCGTGTACTGAACTAGATATTGGAACGAGAGCGTCATTCGAAATGGGCCGTCTGACCTTCAAGCTGCCAGCCGTGACTGGAAATACGAGGTGCAGCAACTGCATGAGGGCATGATGCGGAAATGTGACATGAGGTTCTGGGTGAAGATTAGCAGGGAGTGAGAGATTGTAGCAAAGATTGTTGGATGGCGAATGGAGACCAGTTTGGGGCGAGATGGATATGACAGGCGAGATGAGAGAAGAGAACGGGGAAAAAAAGATAAAAAGGAAAAAAAGCAAGTTGTGGGACCCGTGACTAGCAGAGAATAAAATACGCAACTACGATTGCCCTTGACAATGTGATAGATGATGAGTTCGAGGAGGGGTACAAAATCCGGTGGGTTGATTTGCGCATTGTTCTAGAATGTGACGCAGCGCCGGGGCGGGGGATTCTTGCAGGTGGAAGCTGAAGCGGATAGCAAGACGGTGGTTGACGATCATGCCGTATTGGGATCGGGAGGCGGCTGCCTTGACTTAGAATGGACAGTGGCACGGCGTACTCGAGACACTGCATGGAGCCGCAGGACTCGAGCTCCATGCATCGTGCATTTGGCTAAATGGCTGGTTTATCCCGAATGACCAACTGGAGGTTTGGTGACGAGTCATATGAAGCGGTTGGCCAGAGGCAGGCTTAACCAGGAGCTGGATCAAACAAGAGGGTCAAGGAGAGTAATTCGAATCGAGCGAGAAAAAAAGCCGTTGCTCGGGACGGGTCGAATGATGACACTGATGCCGAGCGCATCTGCGTTGTCTCACTCAATCGTACCAAATGCTGCGCAAGGGACCTATATAATAAGTAGGGGTATGTTGAAGCGGAAACAAAAACTAAACCCAAAACCATCGGGCGCTCCGAGGCTTGGCTGGATATCAATCGTGGCGGCGGTGAATGAAAAGAGGGACATAGTGAGTTGCGGTGATGTGAGACAAGCTGGGTGGAATCGGAACCAGGGCCAAGTCATTGGACTGGCCTTGCGAGTGTGCTCCATAGCCGGCTCCAACCTTGGCTGCGATAAGTTGCAGGCACGGACAGAAAGCCAAAGGTGTTGCTGTCTAAGTCAATGCAGCGCAGTAGGGCACATGTGTGTCTCATTAAAGATGCATGGAGCAATGTGCGTGGCGGCTGAACATGTGAAAAGGCGATCCAAAAGTTATGTTTTGGATAAACCATCTTGGACAGCACCAGGCCGTTTAACGACTGTCCGTCTTACTTAGCCACCGTGGCTGTCTGGGTGCCGGCCGAGCATTTGCTCCACTGGTAGCTACCTACGGATATACTGCTCAGCCGTTGCAAGGTGCACACGGGGCTACATGCCATCGTTTTCCCTCATCATGGCACTAGAGACCCGGTACCGACGGCAAGGTGCCACGGTAGTCATAGACAAGCAAACCTGGACCCAGCAACTGACAGCGCCTAAAGGGAAGTGCCCATCCCATCTCCACCAAAGCTTGCTTCGCCCCCCTCCCCGTTTGCCCTTCTCCCCCTCGGAAGAAAAAAAAAAAGCCCATGGGTGGAATGGGCCCCACTAAACTGAGAGGTAGGCACTCTGTCCGCTAAGTGAAGTTCTTTCATTGCGTGGGATGCGTGCCCTGAAAGAAAAGGAAGGACAGAACCCTCGCAGTTGGCAACTCCCACCTGCCGTCTCCCGTCTCCCACCTCCCATGGGCCACTGCTGGCTGCTGGCTGCTGGCTACTAGCACTACAACCCCTGCTCTTGGGCAATCAACCCATCCATCCACACACATCCACACTCCCGTCCACATGGGTTGGCTCCCTTACATGCCCACACACGCCCGCCCACGCCTACGCCCACGCCTACGCTCACGCCGCCGCTGGATTGCGACCCGCGCACCAAAACTCGCTACTGTACCGCATCGTAGCTCCAGCTCCAGCTCCCTGGTCGACCCTGGCACGAGGTACAGGCGGTACAGGGCTGGCCTGGGCTTGCGCTAGGATCCCTTCCCCCAACCATTTGGAACCTTGGATTAAGTCCCGGTAGCGGTCCCCGGGGACCAGACAGACCCGCCTGGCGGCACACACGCTTTTACTCGGTCTCTTGACATTGATAACTACCCCAAAGGTCCACGCTCGGCGGCCCACTTGTTGGCAGACTTGAATAAGATCGCTGAAGCCACAAAGCACTGACGAAACCCGACATGACGCTGTGAGACGACGAGCAAGACGACAAGCTGCAAGACACAAGTCAAGCCGAGTTTGACCTTAACCCGCTTCACCCCAACTGGCCCCGTCATTCTTGATTCACCTCAGCATCCTCTTGCAACCAAACTACATACCCGACTTAACTTCCTAGGGCTCTCTCCTTTTCCCACTCCTGCAACCACCTCATCTCCGCTTCTTTCGGTCTCCCCGTCCTGTCGTTCTTGCTTATTCTTCGTTTCTTTTCCCCTCCTGACTACTGTACTGGCCCCCAATTCTCTTCTGCTCATACGCCCGTTGGTTCACTCACCCAGCCAGATCCCCTACATTCAGGGTTGGAGCCTCCACTTCAAGATTCTCTCGGCACAGCCCACATTTCACCCCTGGAACCGCAACTGGGACTCGACCTATAAACACCCATCACATATCGACACGTCCCAATTCTCCATTGCAGTTCCGGAGCGCTGCGAGCTCTCTTCTCGATCTCGATCTTAACCACCACACCGGCGTCATCCGTGCCCGAGGTACCTATCCGCTCCACAGCTGCAGCAAGGCACAACCGCCAAACTCCAGCTTACTCCGGCTCACACCGAGTTTGCCATCACTTTTTTTTTTTCATCCTCGCGCGCGCACACACACACACACACGCACACACACGCACACACACAACCCGCTCACAAAGTCCGACGGTTAGGAGACTAAAGGCGCCCTGGTGGTTTAGGTGATTGATTACAACACCGCTACTAACAGCTCTCCGCCTTTTGATTTTTTCTTCTTCTTCTTTTCATGTGCCACACCCCAACGAATCCTGGCCACTCTAGAAACGGCGCTGGCACCAGCCGCATCACCAAACCATTCTTGAGCCCGACACCGTCTTTTTTTTTCTTTTTTTTTTCTCTCTTTCTCTCCATGAGTCTTATTCCCTGTCCCGTTACATGCGTCCCTGCCCCCGTGACGCGCACAATCTTTGCACGAGACAGCTGAATGTCGTATCCTTGTCCCGACAACGCCGTGGCATACAGTAACCTGGACACCTCGTAACACTTACACAACACCTCCCCGACTTCAGTTGTCAGCGCTGAGCTAAGCTTTTTGCTCCCGTGCGCTGCCTCTGCACAAACACGACGCCAAGCTAGGCGACAAAAGATAAAGACAGACGCAAGCTTAACTTGGCTTCAGCCACTAGCTCCTGGCCAAATTTTCGCTTTGCAAGAGAGTTTCCTTTTGAAATTTCGGCATTACTCGGGGCGTCAAATCGTCGGCTGACATACAACACATCTAAGCCACACAACGACCTCGGCCGTGTGTAGCTCTGCAGCTTTGGTTTCGCTCAACCCTGTGCTGCCAGAGTCGCAGCAAGGCCGTGTTCGTTTCCCAGGAGTTCACTTAGCCCAGCTTGTTCCTGTTCCGAGGTCAACCGATCGACTGCGATCCTTTGATCTTGTTGCCTGAGCGGCTGGCTCTTGACTGCACTTGATCCTTAGTATCAACTTCACTAGCGATGATGATTCGCACTGCCAGCCGCCAATAATCGATCACCAACCAAGACTCTACGGGCACACTGACGACCAAACCCGTACCCACTGCTTCTTTTGGCTGTCCCAAAGTCGCCAGTGGTCCTTTGGTCTTGGTGGTAGTCCCACCCGGCAAAATGGACTCCGGCGTGCCCATGATATTGCCCAAGGGCATTGTCATCAACACCAAGAACGTTTACAAGGAAGTTGCCGACTTTACTGTTGTCCCCCCCGACAAAGTTTGGGAGTATTGGCATGGTACGAACATCGCATGCCTTCTGCTAACCTGATCCCAACTAACTAAGATCCTAGTTTATACCACCACATATAAAAAGCTCAAGGATCCTACAGCTTGCCGGTTAGAGAACTTTTGGTGGCATGTTTGGGGAAGCAACCGCAGGTTCCTCAAGGGGAGCACTCTGGCGAAGCTGTATGAGGACATCTCTGTCGGACCGACCTTTGTGCCCCTCAAAGGCCCCCCCAATCGATGGGAGGGGCCCGATGTATGTCCCACCAAGGCCATGCTAATTACTTGCGGACGCTGACTGGCATGCTCTAGATACCACCTATCGTGAGGCAACTCATGGAAGTTGTTCAAGCTGAAGCTGCCCAAGCCGAAGCAATACCGCCCCCAGCAAAGCCCCGTTCGTCCAAGAAGCGAAGCGATCCGGTGCTGAAAACCCTATCTTCCAGCGCGTCAAAGCCACCACCTCCCCATCCCATTTTGAAGAAGGCTAGAGGCCCTTCGTCGTCCGGCCCACGACCCACCGCTCGATTTATCTCGCCTCACGAATCTGCCGATGAAGAAGAGATCCCTTCATCTGGAAGCACAGCTGCCACAGCGTCTGAAGCACCCGTCTATGTTGCTTCACCTAAAAAGAAGGCGGTCACCTCAACAAAGAAGTTCGTCGTTTCAACTGCTACAAAGAGGAGACCGTCGTTGCCCAAGCGGCAATCTTCCGACCTCGCCTCCAGGGCATCGGCCTCTGCTGGTGGATCACGGCAAGCAGTGAGCCAGCGTTCCGTGCCCCCCATTGTCGAGCGCGATCCGGAGCATGCCAGCCCTGCGCCAGAAAGCAGCAACACCCCTGTAAAACAAGACCACCCCGCAATGAGCGAGAAAGCACGGGGAAAACAGCCTGCTGCTCCACGGCGACCAATATCTAGGGCAAATGGACTGACGAAACAAGAAGGGGCTACCCCGTCTCAGCCAGATCAACTTCGACTTGCCAAGTCTTCAAAGCCCGCCCTATCCCAAGCACAGTCTCTTGTTGACATCTCTCACTCGACAGGACGGAGAGATTCGGCGGCGTCGCGGTCGTCTTTCGGTGCAGGGTCTTTGGAGAGTGGATCTGGCATCTCTGTTGCGTCTATGGCCCTTTCACAATCGCAGGGTGGTTACAATCCAAAAAGAAGCCTAAGCTTTAGAGCACCAGCGAGCGCGTCTACTTCCAATATCGCCGCCGAAGGAACCATCCTTGACCAGTCCGGTCTCGGGTCGTTGCCTCAATCTAGCGCTCTCGATCCGGCGCCAACACACTACTTTATGCCAATCGAATCTTCAAAACCATCTATCCTCGATTCCCGCCTCACGCCCACCCAGCCTAGCACTTCGGCTAGCGTACCTCTGGGACGCACAAGAAGTCAGCTCACGCTCCTGCTCGAGCGCGAAAAAACCAGAAGTGGCGGCAAGCCACGATCTAAGAATTAGATTTTTGTTGTTTCCTTGTTTTACCTACCTATACCCTCGAATCGTCACGTTTGTTTTGTAAATGTTTCACTGCCGCGGGAAATGCGGTGCGGTTATGTTGTGTCTTGCTTTGATGAACACGGTGTTCCGCTTATTCTTGCTATGTTTCTTATGTTATAAGGGTCTGAGAATAGATGCTTGGGAACGGCAGGCTAAAAAAAAACTTAGATCTTATATGACCTTGACTTGGAAGTTCTTGTGAAGTCCGGGCAGTTGTGTGAAAATATCGTTATGTGGGAATGATTGCAAGTCACCTCCTGTTTGTTTGTGACATCGTGTCTTCGCCACCAGAGAACCCACTTGGAATTATTTTGCTGGTAAAATATGTAGTATAATAACGAGAAAAGAAGAGAAGAAATTATAGAAATCCAAGAAAAGTTGTGGGTTGGTTGCGATAAGAAATTGATTTTTCTTGAAAGCAATTATTGCAGAGAGCAATCAAGAAGATCATCTCCTTGGCTGATCACCGCTAGAAAGTTTTACAGAAACTGGGTTGTTTTTTGAGTATATTGACTGGAGCTGAGGTGATGAGCTATGTGTTTCTCCAAGATAAAATCACACTAGTTTATATAAGTCTCTTTTGTTCTCAATCATAGTATCTGTTGTTGCTAAAATTTTTGAATATAATATTTACCAGAAGCAAATATAATATTTTGATACAATGTTGTATCGCTGCCGCGTTGCAGCTTTTTTATATCCAAAACTTTATGACCTTGGAGGTTTTGACTTCGACCGACTAAATCTGTTCTGCAACTTCACAATCGATATGTAGCCCTTTAATAGCTTTTGCCGAGGCTAATATTCCTCTCCTCCATCATATAGACAGACTAACCTTCCTCAATTGGACATCGGTTTATCAGTCTTTGTTGGCTCCCACGCCAATGATTAAAGACTCGACAGGATAAAGTAACTATGATGACATAGAGTAGACTTGATATGACTCAACCAAGGTCAAATATGGGTCACTCCCGAGAAGTTTCCAATCTTAAGGTACTTCTTTAGTCCTGAAGTGCGTCGTAGAGATCGGCAAGAAACACGAGAGATGCTACAAAAATGCCTATGAAATGCGAATATGTCCGCGTCAGCATCAGTATGCCCGCGTTCGTGTCTTACGACTTATATGGTGACTGGATCGAAGTCCGCCGCCGAGACAATTGTTGCTCTTAGCTAACTTTTGAGAATGCGGTGTAAATTTTTTTGGACCGGAATCTTAATCTCTAGCTCCGAGATGGGGTCTATTATCGGGTTATGAGGTACTTCACTCAGCGTCCCGAATTTGCCGAAAGACTCAGTCTGTCTTGGGGAAGGCCTCTCTCATCTTGGTTCGTGTAAGGCCCTTTGTGATGGCAGTTATATGCAGCGCTGTACGAACCCCGAAGAGTGTGCTCTGCAATAGAGCCCTGTGCCTGGTTGCGCGATCCTGTTCCGTAGCTTGCAATCTTACCCCAGCCGAAACTGATAATGGGGAGCAGGGGGCGGAGCGCGGGTAGCGCGACAACAATGATTTGTGTTGCGATTTCTACAGTTCCCACAATGTCTAGAGGAATTAATCTTCATGTTATAAACTTAAGCAGAGGGGTGTTTATGGGGTCCATACTCGTCGTGTATGACCAGATAGCCTGTGTAAACAGGGCAAAGCGAGCAACGCTAGCCAGGACCGTTATACAGCCGATTGTGAAGAGGCATATTAAGCCGTTCTTCTCTCTCTTGGGTGTGACTTTCAGCCTTTGGATCATGCCAAATGGTAGGATAAATACTGTCGAGAATAGTCAGTCTTGCGCTGAGTCTAGGTGAAGATTAGTATTACCGAGTAGCTCAGCGACAATGCCTATCGGCCAGTTGATCCAAAGTACGGTGGTGACAGACACTAATTGGCAATCGGACTCTTTTTGCCTATTTTTTGCCACCAACTGGGTCAGCCTAGGTGCTGATTGTAGGGGCTTGTGGGTTGATGAAGAGGAGAATTAACCAGTTTTTTGGGACATCAAGGCCACACCAAAACACGTCCATGAGTCCAACAGTCAGGAAGGCAGCAACATTATAAGCAGTCACGGCGTAAAGGAATTTTCGTAGCCTCTCTTCTGATACAGGGAAGAGCTCGTTGTAAAAGGCGAGCAGGCTGAATCTCGGGAAATAAAAGCCAACATCAAAGATGATGCAAGTCGCAAACATCCACTAACGGGGCGTTAGCTTTAAGCTACCTAGTGGCGGCTCCAAAATCACTTGGCTACCTGCCTTTGCAAAAGACTGAGTGTAGTAGCCCGCCTCAAAATCGTCGTGTCCGCCAGCATAAATGTACGTGTCGCCGATGATGAGGGCGAGGAAGAGCAGCACTGCGATTGTAAGAAACACCTCTGACAACCAAAAGGTCCACATGCGCTTCCACGTTCGCACAAAGAGGCGCGTGACAAGGACAAATATGCAAAAGACGATCAGGCACCACTCCACAATCTGGGCAAAGGTAGTCAGAAGACATGACGGAGGAGGAAAACAGTCAGGGCTCACGATGTATTCCCTTTCGCCGATTGCCATGGTATTAGCTCGTCAGCAAGGCACGGCATATGGGGTGCAATGCTGGGCTGCTCGAGTCTGATCGAGATGGGTCAACGGCTCGCTTCTCGATTGGCTTTTGGGAGGAGAGAGGGTAGCGCAAATTACAAGTGTAAGTGTAAGTGTAAGTGCGAGCGGGTGCGTAGCGCAGGTGGGTAGTGCGAGTGCGAGTGCGTGTGCGTGTGCTTGTGCATGTGCTCGCCCTCCTCGTGTCTTGCTTGTTGGGGTCGCAAGAAAGGGCTAGTCAACAGCAGCGGGAACCAGCCGAGGAGGGGGAGGAAAGAGCGATCCTGTTGTGGTCCTCTCCCAACTTCCATTTTCTGCCCGAAGAGGCTGAAACCAAGGGAAGGAGCAGGAAAAAGAAAACACAACAGCCGAAAATGACGTCAGCGAAACATCAACATCAGGTAAGGAAAAAAAAAAGCACAAGGGGCATCATCATAAAGGGTGGTAGTGGTAGTGGTGGTGGGCAGGGTTGAAACAGATTGTGGCTAACTACCTGGTAGAGGGGATGATGTTGTTTATGCAGCCAATATTGCGCTCTCCCTTGCATTTGAGTGGGCGAGAGCAGACTGAGGGCGGGGTTTTGTAAGACAGCTACTCTAGACGGACTAATAAGGTTGCCTTTTTTTTTTCGTCCCGCCGGGCAGGCAAGAAAGGTCCAAGATGCCTGAGATTGCTTGATTCACATCTAGTGTCCCGGGCTGTTCCTGGTGCCGGGCCATCCAATGGCTGCCGTGGCCGCAGCACGCCATGCCCATGTTGCAGTCCCAACTGAACCGCTCCAGCCCAACATGGCCGAGCAGCTGACCATGCGTCGACCTGTATTTCTTTTTGCTTGTCTAGTCACATCTCATGCCTACACTGATGCACACTGTGCACTTGGGGCCAAGAGACAACATATGCGTGCATGCACCTCTTCGCATCTCTGGCCCCCACCACCCAGCGCGGGCTCAATCAATCAATCTGCATCCTCCCCGCCCTACCTAGACTTTTTTGGCCCAGAGAGGTGGCGTCTCATGCCTCGGGGGAATTCATACTCTCGTGTGGTTGGTGCTGGAAGCGAGCCTATGAGGCTGGCGCCCTCCTGTGAACCATACATAGTTCACGGCTCCGCTTCACCACTGCAGACTTTGTTAAAAAAAAGACCCCGTATTCCGCCGATCTATCTTCTTCCTATCATTCTTGCAGACGAGTCATCCTGGTCCCGCTCCTGCCATGTCAGCATTTGTCGTTGGAAAAAGCATCACAAACACGCAGGTAGAGCTAGTTGAATCACGCAGCTTGCCTCATTGAGTCCCAAACAATGTCTCAAAGCCCGAAGAAAAAGCAAAAGCAAGAGATAAGATCAACAGGCGAAAGATCCCGGCCCGGGTCTTTGCCACCGTGATTTAATTGTGTCTATCAACGAATGATTGGACGAATCTGAGACACACGAACTGCAGACCTTCACAAACACACTAGACCCACACATGCATGAGTATTCCTTTCGTGTATTCCGCATCCCTCTCACCACTTCCACGCTAACAAAACTTTTGAGGTAATTAAAAGATATTATGTCGTTTCGTAAATCCCAGTCGGTCGTTTGTTCAAAGAAATGGGAAGATAAAACAAAGGAGAATGGAAAAGAAATTCGACACAGAATGGATTGGAAAATCCAAGGGGAAAAAAGAAAGGAAGAAGAAGAAAAAAATTGCTCATGGTTTGTGTCGTTGGCTTTTCAGCGCATTGTACTGTTGACCGTCCGGACGGTCCCTGACATGTCCTCAAATGATGGCCTTGTCGCAGCCGGGGCCATGTCGTCGTTTTAAATGGCGGAGAAATGCTCCCGCCACGTACCAGCCCTTTGCATCGGGACAGAAGTGACAATTGTAAGAGACGAAGTCGTTGGCAAACCCTACGGGTCCCGGGTGCAACCCACGAGATTGTAGATGGCGCACGCAGAAATCGACCAAGGCAGCAGGGACGTCATCAGGCCAGATGAACAGAGGCTTGAAGTTCCTTCGCCTGCCTTTCATGGGGTTTTCAGCGAGACCCGTAGGAAATATCTCATCGTCTGAATGTAGAGATTGTTCCTTGATTTGTGCCATGATCACACTCTGGGACGGAACGGCAACGAAAGCCGCCTGAACGTGTGTTTGAGGGTGAGAATAACCCTGAGTCTGGCCCTGAGGATAATGAGGATGAGCCTGGGCCTGACCTTGAGGATGATGGTGGGCTTGACCCTGACCTTGACCCTGAGCCTGAGCCTGGACCATGGCCCTGGCCCTGGCCTTAGACTTGGACTTGATTTTAGCCTTGTTAGTCCTGGTTTGAGCCCGAGCCTGAATCTGGGCCTGAGGCTGGGGAGGAGAGTTACTGGAGTTCATAAAAGCCAGACTAGGACTGGACGAAGCAAATTCGGGCTCCCAATTGAGGGGAGGGATATCGGCAGGTGGCAAGTTTTCCTCATGGGGTGTGACTATGGGCGGGAGAGGACTTGCAGGGTATTCTGGCCCGGAGGGGTTGTTTGTAATTTGAACGTCCGGCTGCGAAGGGACGCGGCCTCCTAGGGAAGGGTGAAGAGGCATAGGACGATCGGTGGGGCGTACTTGGAACAGCGCACTTGCCAGCGGCGGCGAGTTCATTGGAGCAAGCTTCTGTGAGGTATACACTGATTCTGGCAGGTTTTGAATGGGTGTGCGTTGGGGAGGAATGGGAGGAGGTTGCATGATAGAATGTTGCATGATGGAGTGTTTCATGAGAGAGTTTGACATGGGAGAGCGACGCGAGGGAGGAATTCGGAGAGGTGCAAGTCTGAGCCGAGGCGATGACTGTGCTGGGCGCGGCTCAACTCTCACATAGCTGTGGGATGTCGAGGGAGGGGTAGATGGGTTATAATAACTCACCGGGGCAGCTTGAACAGCCGGGGAAACAGGCTGACGGACATCGCCTGGCAGTGTTGCTGTAGAGGTGCATATGTCAGTGAGCTGGCCTCTGGGCATTTCAAGTTCGAATGCCCCCGAGGCAGTGCCTGCACCAGTGCTCCGCACTGCATCACTTGTCACACCCCCGGCGCCACAGTGCTCACTGGGCTCATGGTGGCTTGCATATTGGTTTTGCTGATGCATGGTCTCGAATACCTTCTCAGCCAGGCAGGCTATGGATGACGCGACGAATGTTGAAGGCGGGGGTTCCTTGTAGTGTCGCGGTTCCAGCTGCGAGATATCCGCCACTGACACCGAGGTTTCAGATGATACTGACTGAAGCCTCGACCGTGTGGGAGTGAACTGGTCTGAGTTCGGCTTCAAGCGTTGCTCAATCTGGAAACCCGGGGCCTGGAGTGGGACCGGTGCCTCCAGCACATCCGAGTCGAACACCGAGTCTTCATCTGTTTCTGACCGTGGGGTTTCCGCCCTGACCGATGGAGGAGCCTGGAATCCTGATGTACACTCTTCTGCACCAAAAGATGGAATTTCCTCCCGGCTTGGAGAAGTGGCAGTCGGCGCGATATGAGTAGCCTCTTGAGCTGGATAGTACTCTCTCTCGGGACTTAAACGAGGGACATACGACGGAGCAGGAGATGCAGCCTCTGGGGCGGCAGCTGGGGAGTGTGCCTTGCCCAAGGTTGGACAAGGAACAGCCACCACTGGAGAGGTGACTTCTCGGGCAGTTGGAGAGGGCAGGTTCTCTGAAATGGAACAAGTAATGGCCAATGCAGCGGGAGAAGTAGCCTCTTGGACCGCTGAAGAAAAAGCGTCCTCCGAAGCCGAGCGAAGAATAGCCACTGCAGGAAGAGAATCAGCCCGTTGTATCGGCGGGGGTGGCCGAGCTTCCTCTGCGGTTGAACAATCAACAGCCACTGTGGAGTGAAAACTGATTCCCTGGACAGTTGGCGAGGGTGGGGAAACGGCCTGTTGTATCGGTGGAAATGGCGGAGCTTCCTCCTCTGTGGATAGCATGCCCTCTGGGGCTAGCGGAGGGCGAACTTCTTGGTGGATAGGCTGAGCTGTCAGCTGGGGCGAGCTGAGAATCGAAGCATCAGGCATGGGAAGGTCCCCTTCGGAGTTCTCAGGGGCTTGGTCGTTGGAGATGACGAGGTTATTATTGCCATATTTGATGTTTTCGGTCCGAGATGGCGAACTGTAAACAACATCTTCCATCTCTTCTCCAGCAGAGGAGCATATGTCAGAGATATCGCTGGGATTCCAATCTTCGGCCCGCTCCCGCAAGGCTTGACAGTCCAAATCAGCCACAGAGCCGTCCTGGGCATCGTCATCGTCATCGTCGGAGGGCGGAGGTGGAGTGGAGCTGGATGGCCCCTCTTCTGACTCTTCGTAAACTAACATCAAGATAATCAAATCAGCAAATTGTTTCAGAACCAGTGCTGTCGGGTTTCCAAAGTGAGCTTACCCGTGATTTCGATATTGGGGCCGACCTGAATCTCCCTAGATGGAGACCCCGCATTCCTCTCCTCCCTTTCCCTTAGGAACTCGCGAACTGACTTGTAATGCGGGATGAGGGATTCATTAGCTGCCTCCACGTCAAACAGTTGGAGGTCCGTAGCCACCGCCCAGCCGACGGCACTCCTCTCTGGAAATTCCTGGCCATCAAAGTACATGACAGGAAATTGGCGCTGGGAGGCCAGCTTTCCGTCAGGCTCATACCCATCCTTCCAGCCCAGAATCTGTCCCTCTTCATGTTCGTAGCATTCTGGAACGCTTTCCATGAGGCCTAGGCTTTCGAGTGACCCAGATATTCCCAATCTGTCGAGGCCAGTATTGGGGAGGAGCAGGATAGCGGACCAATCTTTTGACATCGCCCAGTATGCCAAATAGACCTCCCCAGGAATCGGCTCGGTGATGCCTGGGCCATGTTTGAGCTGCCGGCGGCTACGTCCGCCTTGGTCTCTGACTCTGGGTCTTCGGGGCTGACGGCTGGATTCTGCCTCGCGCGAGGCGTCTTGGGAGCTGGGATGCTGATACCCATTCCTGTAAGCCCGCAGGACGGAGGCATTGTGCTTCTCAGCCAGCTCTTGAGTGCAGTCAACAACTTCCACGCCCAAGTGGTGAATGATCTGGGTGGGCTCTCGCGACCGGCCTTTGTGTAGCTTGCTGGTGAGGTGGGAGCCAGCTCCCAAGAAGGGATTCCCCTTGAAGTAGACCCCATGTTGCTTACATAGGATAATGTACCACTTTCCCGTCTTGTCTGGAAACTGGACAATCTTGTGCTTCACTGAGGCATTTCCATTTTGGTAGACCTCTTCAAAGCTGATGGTCTTTGGATCGGATCCCTGTCGGCGTTTAGACCGTGAAGCGGGACGAGCACCTGGCGGCTCGTGCGGCTCACTCCGCTTATTATGCTTGTTCTTTGGCAGCATGTTAGTGAATGAGGCAAGAGAATATGGCTCCAGAAGAAGCAGAGAAAACGCACCGGGGTTTCATTACTGCTGCCTGATACCTCTCTGAAAGGCGTAGTATCGGTGGCTTTGCTATCAGCCTCAGACTGCGTGCTGCTGTGCGTGGTTAAACTAGGCCCCACCAACCTATGCAGCGAACTAGTGGTGTTTCCACCATGGCTTATAACACGGGCCAATGATGCCTCCACTAGGTCAGGACCTACCATGGAGAGAAGGTCGTTGCAGAGAGACAGGGCAACTGATTGCTGCGAAATATCACGAGAAGGCTGATTGTCACCCGCATTTCTGGCGGTAGGAGTTTGGGGGTTGGCGGTGACCTCGTGACTGGGTTGTGAGCTAAGACAGACCTGTTCCTGGGCTGTGGTGGTGTTGCTGGAAAACACCTTGTCTTGATCAGTGTCAAGTGACGACTCAACAGTGTCGGACGCTTCCCGCCAATGAGCGAGACACTGGCCAAGCTGGCCGATCAAATTGGATAGATTTTTGGTTGGCATGATTTTTTTTCCTCTTTTTTTTTTCTTTTTCTTTTTTCCCTCTGTCTGACGGTGTTGTCGGGGAGCGACTCAATGTGAGCCCCGTCGGTAGGCAAAGCAGGAATGTGAGGGAACAGAACGAAAAATGCAGGAAGAGGGCGAGCGAAGATGGGAGAACAGCGCGTTAATGACAGGATGTGTGTGCGTGTGCGTGTGCGTGTGCCAGTGTCGGGTTGCCGCTTCTGCCAAGACAACTGTAGTAGTCTCGGCAATCAAAGCAAACGGCCCATCAAACAGGTCTCATCTGGCGCCCCAGCTCGGCTCGGCTCAGGGCAGGACAACGGGCAGGCACAGTGGAGAGAGAGGGAGGAGGGAGAAGTGGGAGCGAGGGCAGGAGATGGAAAGGAAGAGAATGCCGGGGAGTGAGGCTGTTGAGCAGCGCCCAGGTGCAGGCTGCCTGGGCGGGGAAGCATGGCAACAACATGGTGCGTGGTGGTGGTAATGGTGGTGAGTGGCGTTTGTTGGTTGGGTGACTGGCCCTTTCTCGCCCGGCCGCCTGCGTGTCGCCCGCCTATCACCCTCATTCACACAGCTGCACGAGGCTGCCACAGCTGCCAGGATGGATGTGATAGGGGGGTTGGTGCCAAGCACTGTGGACGCCTGTCGCAGAGTAACAGCCATGTCTCTCTCGTTTTCATTTTTTTATGTCAGCTTGCTCGTTGGTTTGCCCAACCAACGGAGCCCGCTCCACGGCTGCCTCGTCCTGCACAGCACACAGTATGTACCTTTCGCTTCTCCCACTCACTACTCACCTCACCCCTCCAGCCCTCTTGATGTAATGTCGCGTCGCTGAAACAAAAAGCAACGACCTACATATGTGGGCATCTTTGTCCGGCCCCTTCATTCGTCATCTCCCTCACCGGCACATAAACACACTTCTGAGGAATTCCGCTACTTTCCAATGTGCAGGCCTACTGCAACATTAGTTGAAAAAGTCCCTGCATTCATCATCTATTACTCGTTTGTGATAAGCATGTTGCTTGTGCTATTTCGTAATGACCCCTCACCCTGCTTATACCAGGTTAACTAGCCAACTAAGACATTAAATCGGGCGGCCCGTATCTCTCCGTCAAGGAGTGAGTTTCATTTGCGGCTACACCACCTCCAAGACCCCCCCCAACCCTCCGTTTCCACCCTGTCCCTCCATCAGACCATAGTTAAATGCAGAGCGTCGAGCAAAGAAGCCGCTAATCCAGCGAATGTGACAACTATCCCAAGGGAAATTGAAAGATTGTATCAGACTCCGTGCCCATTCTATGCCCCAACCTGCGCGGTTCGCCCGTCGCAACCATCCACTAAGCAATGCGCCGTAAAGTGGTGTCTCCCCAAAAGAAAAGGAATAAAGAATAAAGAACAAAAAGAAAAAAAGTCAAGTCATCAAGTAAAGAATTCAGACGTCCTAAGAGCAGGATGCTTCCGCGTCAGATGCATCCTCCCGACAAACACCCCTAGTCATGGAGGCCGAACATCTTGCGCAGGGAGCCAAACTTCTTCTTTTTTTGGGACTCGGGCGCGTCGCATCTCGTCCCAATATTATTGCTGGTCTCAATAGGCGCGGCGACGTGGACCTCCCGGCCCTGGGTCTGTCCAAGAGGCCCCTGTGACGTGCTGCGACGTTTCAAGAATGCCTGCTTGACTGGAGAAGCTGGCGAGGCCAAGGTTGCACCACTGGCCGTAGATGGACGCTTCTCGTCATTGACATATGTGTCGTGCGACTCGTTCTCTCCATACGCGTCGTCCTGTGCGAGGGCGGTGCCATTTTCCAACGGCCAATTCGACCCACGCTTGTGGAGTCGCCCACTGGCTGTGTTACGTATGACAGCTAATTCTTCTGTGCTGCGTTCCAATCGAGTGTCTCGCCGTGCCGCGCTCTCGCTGAGCGGTCGAGAAATCTTGCCCCCGCCATCCTTTTTCCGTCTCAGGATAGACATAAAGCTCCCCCGCCGCGTGTGACCCGTCCTAAGGTTCCCAGCTGCCAAGGCATTCGGGGATTGAGCTCCTCCCATCCTCTCACGTCCCGAACCACTACGATTGAGTGATGTCCTTGATTCAGAGATCATGCTGCCGTTGCGAGGGGGGGCCTGCTGAGCCTGATCAACTTCATCGTCGCTATCAAGAAGGTCAGGTGAGTCTTCTTCTTGGTGTGCTGGAGGGACACCCATGGCGGCGGCGGCAGCCGAGTTGGATGTACGCCGCATCGTCGATGGGAGGCCGCTGGCTCTAACTTTGGAGGAAGGCACGTCATCTTCATCACTAGAGTCTGCGAATCTACTTTGAAAAGTAGGGTGTGCGTCATCTTCATCACTGGAGTCGGCAAATCGACTACTGCCGCGAGGCTTCTTGCCCTTCCTGTTCGTAGAACGGCTAAAACCAGGCATACGCATAGATGCACCGCGATCACTCGAGTCACCGCGTAATGAGTGGCGCATGCGGCTTCCCGTGGCTCCTGGAGTTGGCGAGATTGCTCCTGAGTTTCGGAAACCTGACCCTGTTGGTGACAGGGACCGCAGGCTAAATCGGCCACTGCCTCTACCACCATCGGATGGAGGGCCCGAACCGTCCCGTAAGCTGCCTCTCATAGTCTTTCTGAACCCGAAACCTTCACTGCTGCCGATACGGGCACGACGAAAGCTGCTTTCACTCGAATCCGAGGCTCGTCGCCTCGGAGTTGGCTTGGTCGAGGGGCTCGCACTCACTGCAGATGATGCTCGGTTTGGGGACCGGTTGCGCCTCAACTTTGTAACAGACTGGGATACAGGCGGTGGGTAGGATAGGGGTCGCTGAGCTTCAGCAAGCGCAGACCCATTTGGCCTGAGGCTTGTTCGAGTCATCGTCCCCGGGCCAGAAGCGGCAGCAGCCTCGGGGTTTGCCCGGAGCGACTTTCGCAAGTGACCGTCTCGAGGATTTTGAGGAGCTGTACCAGTCCTCGTCGATTTTTGCATCTTGCCAGTGTGAGCAAGTTTCGCTTGCTGTGGTGCTACCCCCTGCCGCATTGACTTCCTGAGCTTCATTCCGCCAGAGGCGGCCCTTTTCTGACCATCGATTGGTGACTCGGTTGCTCCTGAAGAAGGCCAAGAAGTACCCGGCTGAATTTGATACACTCGTTCGGGATGTAGGACTTTGTTTGAAATAACCGGCTCAAGTGGTTTGTCCATCGACCTTCTTTTCTTCTTCTTTTGTTTCGGGGGTGGCGTCGCCTCCTCAAGATCAGCATCCTCTCCAGCCTCTTCCATAGCCTCTCGTTCCAGTTGACGACGCTTCTCTGCGCTGAGACTCTTCCAGTACGCCTTGGCACTTTCCCACTCGTCTTTTGTATCCTTGGAATGGTTTGTTGTGTCCTCAGTAGCCGCTGTATCCGAGTCGGCGCTAGCTTCTTTTGATTTAGCCATGGCTTTCTCCAAAAGCTTCTGGGACACCTTGTCAACTGGTCGTTCCACAATGGCATCGAGGGACATGAATCCATCGCCATCCACATCAGACAGGTCCTCGTAAGCATCGCTGTAAATACTATTGCCATCAGAGGACTCCTCTTCCTCTTGAATATCATGTATGAGAGGGCTTGGAGGGGTAGCGATGACGGGCTCAGCTGCTCGCTGCGCTGGCGTGGATTCTGATTGTGGAGGTTCTCTCCCCTTCTCCAATATTTTGGTTTCCGAAGCTGGAACCTTCTCGGCATTATCAATTGGTGACGTCCGAGTAACATTAGGCTCTGACTTGGATTCGTCCCCTGGAAACCCGCCAGGGAGGTCGAAGAAGTCTTGTGGTGAGTCTGACCGGTCTGCGTCCAGGCTATGCGGACTCGGTTGGGATATCGATATAGCCGGAACATTTTCTTCCGTTTGCGCCTCTATCGGGGGGGGGTTCGTCGTTTGCTCCAACTCGTTTGTTTTGGTCTCCAGGGACACCTGCTTAGTCACAGACAATTCTGCATCCGAGTCATCAGAGCTCAGGTCGCTGATGCTCAGGTGTCCATCTGAGTCAACCGAAGTGACTACCGGCGGCAATGGCTCTCTAAATTTTGAAATGTTTGCGGCGTTGCGGGATGCTTGTTCCTGTGCCAGCACGGCCCCAATTGCTGTGTCACTGGAAACTCTGTTGTTTGGAGGAGGATTTTGACCCAAGGCTGGCTGTAGCGATGTTTCTGATGCCAAAGGCGAAGACCAGGCTCGTTCCGGCGGACGCACCAAGGGTCGTTCCTCGAATTCTCTGTTCTTCTTTTCGCGAATGCTTCCAAACGATGGCAAGATAGGTCTGGGCCCCATCTTCTCATCATCGTCCAAGGGCACGGAATCTCTCTTGTGCCGGCCAATAATGCTATGCCACACCTTTTTACCCTGGGGACTCGGCAGTTTGTCCAAATCCGGTTCAGGAGGTTCTGCAGACTCTCCAACCACAACGGTACTGTGATCATCGAAACTCACCCTCACGCTCTTCTTTCGGGCAATTGCTGCTTCGTCCTTGCCCGCTGGGCCCATCAGCGCGCCTGAAGCTTCCGACCCATCCTCTGAGGGGGATGCAGCTCGTGTGGGACTCCGATGTTTCAAGGCTGATTTTCGTGGTGATAATGATCGGGGCGGGGGCTCATGTTTTATGACCAGCTGATCGGTTGTTGGAGCAAAATGAGGAGTACGAGCAGGGCTTTCCGACTGCACGCGAGCTTGCTGAACGATTTCTCCTGATGTCTCCATCATAGCCTGAACTTGGACTTGGGTGTGGAACTGAGACTGGGGCTGGTTTTGGGCAGGTTCGGTTTTAGGCCGAGCCAGGGTGGCTGATTCGATAGGGATTGGGGTAGACGGCTTTGCCGATGCTTGTGTCGAAGTCGGGACTGAGTGGTTATCCTGGGGTATCATTTGGTCATTCTGAGCATACTGATCTTCCAGTTCCGGAAGCTCGTGCACCACAGACGGCCGTTTCCTGACAGGCGAGCCCTGTGTTGATCTTTTCGGCGCGGGAATGGTTACCTCACGGCTTGTCGGTCGAACAGCTTCAATCGGCTCGTCATCATCGGAATCTGACAAAGGCTCAGAGTCTAGGTCAGGTTCTAACTCCTCGCCGTGTTCAACCAATGCTTCTTGGTGTTTTTCCATAATTGGTTCGGGCGTTGGGGGCTGGACCGGCTGCTTTACTTGAACCTCCTTGGCGATTTGAGCTGTCTCCTCGGGCTTTTCGGCAGGTTTGGGAATAGCATATTCCTGTGCGAGGGAGTCGACGGCAGTTCCCTTGATCCTGCTTGTGGTTCCCTTGGACAAATACGACCCGCTTCGTGCCACATTTTCCTTTCTCTTCTTCTTCACAGTTTTCTCCGCAGCTTCTTTAGTGCCTTGCTCAAGCATGAGCAACTCGCTGCGTGGTACCATCCTCCTAGAATTCGCATCATAGACCAGTGTGTGGTCGGAAGAAACGGATCCAGCTTCGCTCTTGGCACGGGGGTATGAAAAGTTGATGGATGAGTTCGGGCTGCTTGGTCGGATTTCAGAAGAGCGCTTTGGTTCGAGGATAGCATCGGAGCGTCGAACGTTGGATACATCTCCTGCAACTGCAGCCCCAAACCAGGTACCCTGCCCATCCTTCATCTTTTGGCTCGCAGTCCGGAGCGGCTGAGTCTGCAAGCTCGTTGCTCTCCTATGACCAGGGCTGCCCATATCCGATTTATAATGATCCTTCTTCGGTATGGTTGGTACAGGGGGGACGTCGTGCGAGTTGGGAGCAGTGGCAGCAGCACGAGCTGCCGATGGTGAAGGCGAACGTGAGCGAAAGGTTCGGTCCGACATGGAACCGCTGCTTGGTACCCGGTGCAGCTCGGTCCCACCGTGGTCTCGACTCCCAACAGATGATATCGATGCGCTTCTCCTCATAGCGCGCTTGGATTGCACTTGGGCGACGTTCGTTGGGGTCGTCGGGCGCGCTCGGAGTGCGGCAGCGGCTGCAGCGGAGGATAGTGAGATTGACGGTTCGCGGCGCGCAAAAGCTGAAGCGGCTGCAGTGGCAGCACTGGGATTGGCCGTCTCCTTGGTGAGAGGCTGTATCGTGCGCAAAAAATCCATGTCAGTATGCGATCGCCTGGGAGGCAGAGGAGATGGGATGAAAAATGCAGGGAAAATTGTTGCCTTTGCTGCCGGCGCTGACGGACACCACCATCGCATGCTGCATGCAGAGCATTCGTGCCGGACCAGTGTCTTCCAGACCGAACTTTAAAGCCAGGGCCGGTATCGTCGAAATGCGAGTTGGTTGGGGTGTGCTCACCTGAGGGGGAGGCCTATGCCTCCTTGAAGTTCCAAACATTGTGCCTGTGGGGGGCGGCGCCAGGCCAGCGGTTATCAGCAGGCGGAGCTCATGAGAATTAAGCTGCAGGTGTTGTGTAGGAGGATACGTGACAGGGTTGCGACGTATTAGCGAGGTACAATATAAATGACAGGAATGAAGTCGAAGCAAGGCGTGGAAGAGAAAGATATGTCTTGGGTTTTGTTGGACCTGATGACGAAAGGCATTAAGCCACTCAGGCTAAGGAGTGATGGCCCACTCTTTTTTTTCTTAGCATCTTTCATAAAAGATGAAAGCGGGCGGAAATGAGGATGGCCCCATGGCTGACGTCAGGGCGGGCCGAGGGGACCCTAGTCACCCAGTTTCGAGACACTAAGGCCTGAAGTGCTGGCCAGATGAGACGGGACAGCTGGCGCCTGTAGAGATCGGCCTGGTCGGAAGGGTTTTGCAATGACGACAGCGATTTTTGGAGGGACAGGACTAACTGCCGAAGTCTTCAAGACAAACCAGCATCATGCGGGAGGGGAGGGGGGGATGTCTCATACGTTTTCATATGGTTGTCTGGACCGCAACGCTGGTTCGCAACCAGATGTATTCCTTGTAAAACAAAACACATAATGCAAGTTTCCTTTATCCAGACCTATCCGTCTCCTTTCCTAGCTTCCAAGCCCGCCATAACAACTGGAGCGTTTTCGGAAGCTTAGCTGCCTCCCTCCGCCCCCAGAAGGCGCCATGGTTGGCGTGCACAGCTCAACAGCTGTTCAAGACTAACTATAAGCTAGCGGTCAAGCCGGAAGAGGTGGGAAAATGTCAGCGTCATTCGCAATGAAGCGTCCAAAATTGCGCTCGGACCATCCAAATCTGATCGTCTCCAAGGGACCTTGTCACGAATTAAACTTACCTAATCGGGCGCTTCGGGTAGAAGGTGATGCGGTCGAGCAACATCCAACAGCTTCCGTACCATGTCGACTATCCAACCAAAATGTAAATTCAGAAGGAGAGCGGTGGGGCTAGTCATGCATGGTTCTTTTATTGGGCACTATCTAAAGTTTAAGAGCCGGACATTCGGCTTTTGCAGCAACAGCACCGCGATTCTCTCATCTTGTCGGGGACGCGGCACTTGAAAGGATCAGCACAATGGGGTTGAGGAAAGGTCGCAAAGCCTATTTGTCGATTTTAGCACCTATATCCGCGGCTTGTCGATTTGTTTTATTCAGGACGAATCCTGATGCCGTTGAGCTTCCCCGTAAAGCGCTAGTGGAATGGCTAATGATGACTTGAACGTTTCAGTATCGCCAACGAAACGCAGAGCAAACTACATGCATCTTTTACCATGCCACAGGGAGAAAATGCATATTATTCATCTATTAAAATATGTCAAAATATGGCAAAATAAACCAGACAAATCTGCGTAGCTTCAAACTGCCCAAAATTGGCACAAGGCGTATTCATTTAGTTGCTTCCATTTTGTTAAAGAGTCTCATAGTCAACCTTTTTTTTTGATGCTATGTCAACCATCCTTCAACTTGACCAGCAGGTATGTAAGTGCGGCCTTCAAAGAATCTTCTGAGCCAATCTTGGGGATACTTGTGGGTTAGAGGAACTCGAGTGCACTTATTTGTTGCTGCTTTGACTCGCTTGTCATGCCTTTGCTTCCTTCATGCACCTTGATTCGGTTTCGTTCGCTAGACCTTGCAACATGGCATGTAGAGCCGGTCCCCACTCTGGTGCCTTGCTGATGTGCCTGCATGTACAAAAATACACAGCGCTAATTCGCAATAATTAAAGGTACCCTAGGTGGACAACTTACATCGGCCCACTCAGTAGCGTCTGAGCACCCGATATGACCATGTACGATCGTCAGTGAGGGGCAATCTATTTTGCACAGCCCCAGCGATGCACCCTTTAGTCCTTGAGTTTCCGAAGCAGCCAAGACATCATTCTCTTCTTAATGATTGAGATCGATTTGCCGCCGATCGATGCCCTAAGGCTGGACCAACAGCTATCTGATCAAGCCAGGGATGTGGGCCAGCACCTTCTCATACCCACCTAACCAGGGGGCTCATGGCATCATCGGACGAACGACCCCTCACGTGCGCGGATGGCACACAGGCGTATCCCCATCTGTTTGAATTGTTCTACCTAGGTGTAGGAAAAGAATGGACACTAACGATAGACATATAGCTTGGTCAGGCAGATTATCCGTACCCAAGTCAAGGCTCAGAAGAGCCTCCCAAAAAACTCCCCCTGCATCCTAGTGATTTCCCCAAACGTCCTAGTCCACGGAGCATCCTCCTCACCGATTCTGCTCCTCAATCATCCACTATTCATCCCCGCTTCAAAAGCAACAACCTTTGAGCACGGTTTGCCGAGCAGCTGATGTCCCTAAAAAGCATGTGCTGGGCGGTTCAACTACATCCAGAAACACACAACCAATGATGTTATCCATACATTGTTGTACTGCACTGAAACATCTTCCTGAGGACCTGAACAGCAATTTTCTGCCTGCCCTGAAAAACTTCAAGTTTGCTCGAAAGGTGAGCCATCAGCGCGACGCAGCGCCCAGCACCTAAGTCTTGAACCTCGGCGGTATGTCGTAACCCCCACCGCTATCGTCGATGTCGGGCGGTATATCAAGCGGGGGGTTTGAGTATTCGTCTTCAAATTCGTCCCCATAATCCTCCTCTGTGGAATGACCATGAGAATCAAGTGGCGGGGCATCATGGTCACCGAGAGAATCGACCTGGTCATGGACAGGAGACTGCGCAGTATTAGAGCCCCTAGCCGCAGGCTTGCCGGCTTTCTTGGCCTTGCGGCTCTTGGCCTTGGCTTTTTCGAGAAGCCGCTTGCGATCCGCTTCTTCTCGTCTGTGGCGGCGATCTTTGATCTCGTAATCCCGGATGAGTATCCGTGGTGGCTCGCCAAAGATACGCTCATACTCGCAAAATTCACAAATCCAAATATCATCAAACTTTGGGGGGCTGTGATAATAGTTGTCAGCAGCAATTTGTCGCCGCTCGCGAGCCGCGATAGCAAGCTCCTTTTCCAGTCGGCGGCGCTCTCGGCGGCGCGAATTGATGCGTCTGCCACCCGTACCCTTTGACGAGTTATCGTGATGACCGCCATTGCCGTTGACCCCTGAAGGTATGCCAGGAGTCTGGGTCGCCATGCTGCTTTTTGTGGAGTGGCCTTGTGCGATGATTAGCTATTTGCTATTTCAAATAGACTGGTGGGTCCTTACCAGGCCACTGAACAGTGCCGGGCACCTGCGAGTCGCAAGTGAAGGTGAACTGAGTTGACGCCGGTGCTTGTTTTGCGGAGTGTTGTTGCAGAAGGCTAACGTTCTCCTGCCCTTGTGGGCGCAACTTCTCGGCGTTGGCAATTGCGTTGGAAATAATTCCGGTGCTCTCGGGTTCTATCGAATCGTTAGATAAAATCATATAATTGGCGCCGATGAAGGTTATTCAAGAGCCAGCCGCCGACCTATACCGCAGCTGTGAAAAGGAGGCAAGGTAGGGAATAATCAAGGGGGTCAAAAGCGACGGCTCAATTCGCTGCGTGCAGCAAACTGAAAGAGAGCCGATGAGGAACCAGCTTTCCAGATAGGCGAAGGCCGAGGTAAGGTGTAGGAACGCGTGGTGTTTGGATTATGCACACGCCCGGAGCGCAAACACAGTACAAAATCCAAAACGGATCGGTAAACAAAATGTTGGAAACATACCTGAGGACGCCCATTGTGGGGCAGTCTTTGATGTGCGCCCGCTCCAGGTACTGTTACCATCTGGTAATGCTCGCAATGGGCTTCTTGCGTTCCTGGATCGCCCAAGTCTCCCCCTGCCAGACCCTGATATTCCTTGGCTGTTGGTCATAAAAGTCCCCGTGGCTGGGTAGCCGGGAGTTGGTGAGTATGATTTGTCACCATTCAATTCGCTTCCTGGGGACTGGCCACCTGATGTCATCGCAAGCGTGCTAACTTCGTTATTTAAACCATGCGTGCCGTTGATGGCAGGGTCGCCCGCTGAAGGGATCTTTCGTTTCTTTTTGTTGTTCGTATTCTCAAAGGAATCATACCCGTCAACCGATGACGTAGCCGATAGAGGCGGTTGAGGGTTCGGGTGGAGTGATTGTTCCAGTTTCGATGGACGGTGAGTTGTGCGACTTAAGATTTCGGGAGGGGATCTCGTCACCAGAGTGCTTCGCAATGCAGCTTCATCCTCATAAGTATCCGACAACCCCACACCACTCCGTCTTGGTGTGTAATTGCGGTTGGTGTCATTTCGATGCCCTTGCTCCGCAGGGCTCAAGGATTCCACACGGGGCGGACTTCCTTCCTCCTTGACCGTATATGGAGGATAGTAGAAGAGCTGAGCATTCTCATGAGCAGAGGGGGGATATTTGATCGAGTCGGCAACCTCAGGTGAGAGTCTCTCTCGAAGTCGACGCTTCGGCAGGGGCCGAATCGGTCGGTCTGGGAACAGCGACGATACGGTATCCGGGGACATTATCGGGCTAAGATCTGCTGGTGAAGAAACAAGGCGCCGCGTTAGCAAATAGATAACCACAGCACCAAAGAGACAAGCCGCGACAACAGATAGTAAAACCATAATCATAACCAGTCTGTATGTCGATGCTTGAACTGGATGAGACGCAGCAACAACATTGTCCTTGGTGACTGCTGGGAAATTCGAGTGGAATTGTAGCGGGTGGGTGATTGGGAGGTGGAGAGGCGGAGGGGAGGCGTACCCATCACTCATTGTACATTTGTGGTTTCGAATGGAGAAGCAGGAGCAATATAGCTACAGGACCTGCCAACGCAAACGAAGCAGGGTGCAAATACCGGGCGTCAAGTCGAGAAACAGTGGCTTGTCAAATCCAAAAAACTTGAACGCGTCGCTCTTTGGAGGGGTATCGGAATGAATCGTTGAGGGGGGGCAAGGTGCGCTGTTCGGTCGGGCTCTAAAGCATTCTGCGGGTCGTTGGTCAACACAAGCATGTGCAGGGCGGACAGGCCAGCATGCTACGCCAACACCACAACACAAGCGATCACCACAGACGTCTCGTCTCACGGTGGAACAAGGTAGCAGGTTGCTGTGCATGCGTTGGGTGCGTAGGTAAGTATGCAGGTGGGCGTTGAACGGGTGCCGAACCCGAATCCCGACTTACCCAAGTGATGAGTGGGCTACCTGGTCCGTGGAGACGCAGGGCGGAGGGAGGAGGGACCTCGGCCGGAGGGCCGGGCAAGCAAGGGAGCTCGGGCAGGAGTATTAGCTTCCTGGAGGAAATGCAGAGAGCGAGGAATCGGAAAGGAAGCAGCAGGAAGCTAGGAGAGGCCCGAGGGGGAGCGGAACGTCGAGAACTCGGTGCTGCGTGGTCGGCAGGACTCGATTGCAAATGATAGTGGTGGTCGCTGCTCTGTGCGGTTGGGAGGTGGGTGCCGTGCCCCAGGGCCACTTAGTCAGCACAGCCGTCATGGTGGGGAGGAGGGCTGCCAAGTCCAAAACCGGGAATTATGAGTTATCCACACACAATTCGAAGTTGATATGTGCATAAATCCGCATCCAGAGTTATGCACATGCACCCGCTGCGCCAAAGGCTCCATGCCATATGCCATACCGTGCTCCAAGGCAAGGTGCACCTGCGCCTGCGCCAGTGCCAGCGCCATCCCCCAGCCCCGCAGGGATTTCTGGTGGGCATCCGATGTCGAGCACGCGCTGGAGCAGCTCCATCTCCCTGCAAAAGGCAAAGCGCTAGTGAGACCACCCACTGCCCATGCCCATAATTCCCATACTACCCATACCCGCAGCGCTGCCCGCTGCCCACGCCCACGCCCACGCTGCATCTAGGTCGAGTTCCCGGCCTCTTCCTCTCCATCCCATTCTCTCGTTTACCTCACATCACCTTCGTCCTCGCCTGGCAACACGACACATCGGGCCCCGTCTCCTCCGTCTGCCTCCCCCGGCTCTCCTCCGTGCCATGCCTATTGCGCATCCACCCGTTCTCGACATGCTTAGTTGCCAGTCTCATCTCCGAACCGACTTCTCTTCCTCGTCACGTCTCTGCCAGTAGCGCTCCAACCGGCCGAGGCCCTCTTTACCCTCTCCCCCATCCCCGGGCAGGCTGCCAATTCTCTCGCGCTCTCCCGTAACTCGATCTCGCGGCACCCTGCATTACCATTCCTGCGTCTTCAGGGCTCGCCGCTCCATCCTCCCTTGTCCCTCGCACCCGCGCTCCCCCTCACCCACCCGCGTTCTCTCAATGGCACCGCCCTCGCCGCGACGATCATCGAGAGCCCGCGCTACCAATCCACAGTCACAGCAATCTTCCGTATCCTCGGGTACCTCTGGCCGCCACGAGCGGAGCACCCGATCCGTCACAAAACCTTCCTCCAACAAGTCCACCCCAACCGCCTCTCTCTCGTCGGAGCCGCTCGAGGACCTCGACGACACCCTCCTCAGCCGCCGACGAAAACGCGCCCAAGACGAAGAGACTGACAAGTCCTCTCGGCCAGACGCCTACGACATGACGAACGGAAGCGATGACCTCCAGGAGGAGGAAGATGAGGCAGTCCGCTGCCTCTGTGGTGCAGAAGAGTACCCTGGTCGCCCGCCCGTGGACGGGCCCGACATCGACTTTTTCGCCGCCATTGAGTTCACTGAAGACGTTACCGGCTTCTTCGTTCAATGCGACATTTGCAAGGTCTGGCAGCACGGCGCCTGTGTTGGCATCTTCAGTGCCGAAAGCTCGCCAGACGAATATTTTTGCGAGCAGTGTCGCAAGGACCTCCACAAGATTCATACTGCCAGCAACGGGTACGTCGCATATCTCTATCCCCTCGGAAGCGCTTGAGATGTCTCGATCCGAGCTCGTCACGATTTCTCGTTTTTTCCTGTGGTGGCGCTCGGCCACCTGGGCAATTCTGCCTTAATTTTTTCGTCCTCCCCACCCAAACACGAACTGTATTTTCATCGCGGCCTTGCCACTGACAAATTTCTAATTTCCAGACAAAAATACTCAAAATACGTTCCCCTAAATCGTCACTCGCGCGCCACATCCCGAGCCACATCAATTGCGAAGGAAGGTGCTCGATCGCCGAGGAATGGCTCGAGCAAAACTCAGAAGCCGACCACGGCCTCGCAGGCGTCCAAACGACGATCCACCATGAATAGCCGCGATCGGGCCTACGATGATGAGCAACTCCTGCGCGCTATAGAGGCTAGCAAGGAAGATGCTCCTCAAGAAATCTCAGACAGCACTGCCAGGCGAGCCAAGCGCGGGCGCAGTGACAGTGAAGAGTCCGTCGCCGTAGACTCCAAGCCACCTGATGGCAAGCTGATATCTTTAAGGAACAATGTGAATGTCAAGAGACAGCGAACCAGCTCTCGGTCCACATCCCCCACCGCTGAAACGGTCGAGGCACCAAGTCTCGACGAGTCGGAGGACGAGCCCAGCGTTCGTAATAGCTCGAAGAAGGTCCGGAATGGCAAGATCCATCGAGACAAGACTGAAAAAGACGAGAAGGAACGACAGCGACAGGAAGCCGCAAACAAACGCAAAGGCCGGGCTGATCGCCGACGCACAGACGGTAAGCCTCCAGCTCACAATGATGAGAACCAGAAGGCTGACTCTTCAGACTCTGACCCCTCGGACGAGACTCCTCCTGCTGTGACGAAGCCACCAGTACCCAAGGTGGAGGAGCCTCCAGCTATCCCCGAGCCTCCGGTCGAGCCCCAAACTACGCCTGATACCCCTCCAACCAGCCAACCGCCGATCGGGAGCTCCCATAAGAGGGGGGCCAGAAGTCATCACAAGAAGACAAAGGGGAGAAACCAATACACCAGGGATCGGGAAGGGGAAAATGGCGAATCGCCTGCCAGGTCAATGTCGCGCGACATTCAGAAGAACGGGGACGAGCCTCCCAGCGCGGGACACGGAAAATCATCCGCAAGCGAGCATCGACATAGCTCCAAGACCAAGTCCGCCCTGCCCAATAAGCTAAGCATGGTGGATATGAAGCGTCGAGTAGGTGCCATCATGGACTTCATCTCAAGAACCCAGGTCGACCTGGCCGCCGAGTCCAATCCCCTGCTCAGCGGAGACTCAAGCGGGCAGCCCTCTCCTCAAAAGACGCCGACGCCTCAGACAAACGGCCATGCGGATAGACAATCCAGCACCGCCGATGAGGAAAGCATCATGGAATCATCTCACGGCAAGGATTTCAAGGAGCTGAACTGTATGGAAATGATGGATGTTCTGACACGAGATATGGTCAAGTGGCAGAACCAATATGCATGAATGTCGAGCAGGTGTGAAGGAAAGGATACTGGGGGTGCGCAGTGCTATGATGATTGGCGTCGGTTGTATTTGCGGTCTGGTGTATGATTCCAGGAGTTTTAGGGTTGGATGCATTTTCCGGCGCTTTCAAAGCATCGAGGAAAACGATGCAGGAGGTTTTCTTTGCCCCGACTTTTTTTTTGTTCTCTTCATCGGGCTTCATTTCTTTTCCAATCCTTTGGGAGGCCAGCCCGCCACAGGTTTTCAATCCTCGTGGGCTCACCAACGTTATTTTTTTTTCTACATTATACCCAAGCAGGCTTGCTCCACGGCTCGACCCACAGAGGTCTCTCTCATACAGCTTTTTTTTTACTACGAAAAGATGCGCAATGTTATCAGAATTTGTTTGGACGGTTCAAGCACGCTTGGGCTCTTTTATTTGTTTGTTTTTTAATGAGTTGCAAGGTGTCATGTGTGCAAGGGAAAAAAGAATACCATCTATAAGTACAATATAGCACATCAGATTGGACAGAGTCCATCCTACACTTGATCAGATATCTCTTTTTTTTTCATGTGGTTTTTTTTTTTTTGGATTGACTATGCGCCAGACTTCTCCTGAGCACGTGCCTTTTTCTGCAGCTTCTTCGCCTGGTTCAAGCTCATTTTCGTATCAAACTGGCGCGCCACGTGCTCATCGATGGAAACATCAGACACATCGTCCAGGACATGCTTGCTAAGCTTGCCAATGCGCCACTGGGACAGTATCCGCGCCGCAGCCTCTTGGAAGTTTGGAAGCCCGCCAGCCTTGAGCTTGCCGTCCTTTGCGGCCACAGCCGTCAGGAACTCGGATACGTCGTTGGTCGGTTCGCAGTATCGCTTGTAAATCTCCGGATCCCACAGGTTGAAGCGGAAGAGGAGGTAGTCAGCGAGGATCTCGTCCGGGATCAGGCCCTTCTTGATGCCCTGCACCAGGGCAATCTTGACCATGGTCTCGCTGTCATCGACATAGGGCTGGAAGATGCCCGGCGTGTCCAGCACGTAGACGCCATCGCCCACGCCGCCGTTCTCCTCCGTTTCCAGAATCCGCACGGGCGTCCCGACCTTGCGAGTCACGCCAGCCTGATCGCCCGTCTTCGCCACCTTGGCGTGCCGGGACGGTGCGCCGGCCCTGCGCAGGGTGTTCAGGACTGTGCTCTTCCCGACATTGGGCATGCCCACAATCATGGCGCGCATGCCCGTCAGCGAGTCGACAGCCCGAGCCACATCCTTGACCTTGGAGAGCAGGGACTTGGTTGCGCCGGCGCTGGTCTTGTCCCAGAAGACGACGCGATCGCCGTGCAGCTTGCGCAGTGCCCTAACGGCAGCGGGGGTGTCCTTGCCGAGGTCGGATTTCGTGTAGACGACGATGCGCTCGCGGCCGGCGACGGCGCGCTCAAGCTGCGGGTTGTGCGTGGACAGCGGGAGTCTAAAATCGCGGCATTCGAGGATCAGGGAGATGTTGGAAAGTGTCTTGACGATCTTGGCCTCGCCGGCGGCATGGTGGCCAAGATAGTAGGTCTTGGGGATCGAGTTGGGGAGCGAAAAGACCTGGCGGGGAACAAATTTCGACATGGTTTAAGAAAGAATTCAACGCGGTCTTGTGCTTCGTATCATAGTGTCGGGAGCGCGCTCGCTCAGAAAGCTGAATAAGTCGGTCTCGCAATGCGACTCGAATCGAGCGGTGGAATAAAAAAGAGAATGAATGGTCGAAAATGGCCAGCCTCGTCGTTGGACCCGCGATGGCTTCAGCCTTGCCCCACGGTAGCACGTGGTGATAAGGAATTGGCAAGCGCAGATAAGGTTAATGTGACGTCATGCAGCAGGGAACCTATTGAGCCAATGGATAGCACAGATTGGACCACGAGGATGGTTCATCAACTGGTCCTGCAAGCGCCATACAGCAACTTCATGTCAGTGCATTGGGTTAGAAGGAAGATTTTAAATGCCAAGACAAGAGCCAAGAGGCAGAGTTCTTGGCCAGGCTTCAGACCCTCAGCCCCCAGGGTTGAAAAGCCCAGCATGGCGTCCCTCATGAGTCAATAGCGATTTTTCTCATAGGTATAGGCCAAATTTTCAATTGACCATCACAATGACGGGGAAATCAGCGGTTGGAGGGGCAGATGGTCTCTCAAACATTGTCTCATCAACTTCGACAGATATCCAGCGGAACCCCACTCGGAGACCTCACGGAGAAGAGATACGGCCAGTCTCGCAACCACAGTCGGTCAACCAGCATGGCGACTTGGACAACTCGGCACCTTCGCAGAGGGGAAAGCGCCGAGCCAAGTACTTTGGCATTGGTGGAAACCTACGCCCCTTTCGGCTCCTCAAAGAAGACATTCTCAACATCAAGGGCCGGTGGATATCGGACTGGCAGGTGTTTAACCAGCAGGTGGTGGCCAGTGCCGTGTACATATTCTTCACCAACATCCTGCCGGGCATCACGTTTGCGAGCGACTTGTACACATTGACTGGCAAGTCGTGGGGCACCATTGAGATTGTTTTCAGCACAGGGCTGTGCGGTCTCATCTTTTCGCTGTGAGTGGCGAGGCACGTCTCGTTGTCAAAGAACAAGCATCTGACAAGGACCAGTTTCTCAGGTCAACCCCTGACCATTCTCGGTGTGACGGGACCGTTCTCTGTCCTCGCTGAAAATGTCTATAAACTATGCGAAAATAATTTCAATGTGAGTTGCGGACTCAAACGGGGGGGGGGAATGCAGTGGACTTCATCTCATCTGTCGTCAGGTCGAGTTTCTGCCAGTCATGGCGTGGTCACTTATCCATGCGGGCTGGATGCACTACCTCTTGGCCATCTTCAACGCACACGACTGGACTATGCAATACGTTACTCATTTCAGCGCCGACATCTTCTCGCTGCTCAACAGCGTCATCTACTTCCACAAGGCGGCAATGGAGCTGAAGCGCACACACGCCCGAGTTTCGCTTGCAGCGTCTCTGTATGCCATCATCGGGGCGTTTGGGACATGCATATTCGCCATCGCCTTGTCGACGGCCAACTCCTGGAAGCCCTTGTTTCATCGATATGTCCGGCTCGGACTGACAGAGTACGCAGCCGCCATCTCCATCATATTCTGGATCGGCATGCCGTACATAGGCGAGCTGAAGTCACTCGACCATGAGCGCCTCGAGGTCCAGACAACTTTCAGGCCGTCCAGCCCCGATCGATCAACCTTTTTTGTTCGGTTTTGGGAGATTCCCATTGAATGGGTGTTCTTGTCAATGATACCCGGTGCCATCGTGACGGTCCTGTTCTACTTTGACCACGAAATCAGTAGCATCATCTGCACGGGCAGACGCTACGGTACCCAAAAGCCCGGCGGGTACGCGTGGGACATTGTGCTCCTGGGAACCACAACCATCATCTGCGGCATCCTTGGGATCCCCCCCGCAAACGGGCTCCTCCCGCAGGCCCCGCTGCACTCGGAGTCGCTCATGCACTATGTACTGGAGAGCCCTGGGCCAGGCGAAGAAGGCGAGGAGAGCGAAGCGCCGCGGCCCGTCGCCAGGACCTATGAGCAGCGGTACTCGCACTTTATCCAGGCGGCGCTCATCCTCGTCTTCGTGTCGCCGCCGCTGCAGAAGCTGCTCGGCTACACGCAGACGTCGGTGCTCTCGGGGCTCTTCATGTTCATGGGCTACCAGTCGCTCTGCGTCAACCCGATCCTGTACCGCATCGGCAACATGCTCACGCCGCCGTCGGAGCTCCCCGAGCTGCCCCCAGGCGTCACCTGGCGCGGCATCCACCTGTACACTCTGGCGCAGATTGTGCTCACGGGCATCGTGTTCGGGGTGACGCTGACGGTGGCGGCGCCGGCCTTCCCTCTCATCATCATCGCCCTGGTCCCCGTCAGGCTGTCGCTCATGAACAAGGTGTGGAGCCGCGAGACGCTAATGCTGGTGGACGGGTGGGCGTGTCGGGAGGGCAAGCCCGAGGACGCACCGTCCCACACGGACACGGACGGCGCGCAAGGATCCGGGGACGTGGAGAAGGCGAGCGGCAGCCGAGGGCCCTGAACCCAGCCAGCGCTTCAATCAAAGGCCGCCAGATGGTTTGCTGTGGGACAAGGAGGCTGTCACTGGTTGTCGTTGTGTCTCGAGTTTATCCTGCAGCGCGGAACTTTATTCCGCCTCCCTCGTAGAGTACCTTAGTCTAGCATCCCAGTATTCCATTAGCTACCCCGCAATATCCCCAATTCCCATCTCTTCGACGACTCCTCACCCCGCAACGAGGCCCTTTTTGTGAATATACTTCCAGATCCAGTCTTGTCCAAGAAGCCGAGAAGTCGGAAGAAGATAACCGCAACCGAGCTTCGTTTTTTTTTTTACAACTATATTTCATTTAATTATACAGCTTCGCCAGAGACGCTGTATCCTTTTCATTTTTCAAGGATTCCAAAAACAAAAAAAAGAAGAATAAGCAAACACTTTCCCAGTTGTTTCCCCAACTTTGGCAAAAGGAAAAATGGCTTTCACGGTTGAAGGAAAGGGGGCCGTCGTGACTGGAGGAGGCTCCGGTAAAGATTTACACCTTTTGACGATTCATGTCCCATCAAACCGAAGCTGATCGCGTGTATACCTTTAGGCATAAACCTCGAGTTTGTCCGCATCCTGCTCTCCAAGGGGTGCTCCGTCTTGATTGCAGACCTCAAGCTCCAGCCAGAGGCCGAGGAGCTGCTCAAGCAGAACCCGTTCCCCGGGGCCGCTGGCAAGGCCGGGGCCTTTTTCCACAAGACCAACGTCGCCTCGTGGCCGCAGCTGAGCGACATGTGGAGGGCGGCGGTGGAGAAGCTCCCGTCGGTCGACGTGGTGGTGCCCGGGGCCGGCCTCTTCGAGCCCAAGTGGACTTCGTTCTGGGAGGCGCCCAAGACGGAGACGAACCCGGACTCGGTCTCGGCGGACCCTGCCGACGGCGACCCGGGCCACTACGCCATCTTCGACGTCAACCTCATCTCGCCCGTGCGTCTCAGCCAGCTGGCCATCAGCCACTGGACCAAGAACAAGCAGAAGGGCTGCCTGGTGCACGTCGGCAGCATCGCGGGCTTCACGGCCGGCATCAACACGCCGCTCTACTTTGCGAGCAAGCACGGCCTCCACGGCTTCGTGCGATCGCTGGGAGGTCTGCGCGACCAGCTGGGCATCCGCGTAGGATGTGCGGCTCCGGCCGGCGTAAAGGTGAGTCGATCATGTTGCTTCTTTCTTCTTCTTCTTCTTCTTCTTCTTCTTCTTCTTCTTCTTCTTCTTCTTCTTCTTCTTCTTCTTCTTCTTCCCGAGTCTGGTTGTTCTGATGTGCTAACCAAACGCCCAGACTCCTCTCTGGCGCGATGACCCTACCAAGGCCGTCATGCTTGACGAAAACACGGTGCTCATGGACCCGGAGGAGGTGGCGCAGGGCATGTGGGAGCTGGTTGTCAACGAGGAGTACGGCGACGGCACCATCCTGGAGCTGACCAATGGCAAGAGAAGAGTCATGCCCCTGTTTGGCTCGACGCCGCCCTCCGGCGCCGAGGCCGCGGTGCCGGGATACTTGGCCGCAGAGGAGACGTTGTACAATAAGCTAAAGACTGACGGCCTCGACGTCTGATTGGGCGGGCCCGTCTAGAAAGAATCGAAGCCATGTTTGTGCATCCTGTTTGGTTGGGTTCATGCAAGCCATCAATCAATAGTTTGAAACAAAGAATTTTAAAAAATAAAAAATAAAAAGCCGGTCATGAAAAATCCACCATGCATGTGGCTGCAAGAAGCAAAAAAGAAAAGGAAAAGGAAAAAATAAGGGTCCAATCAAATCTACAGCAAGACGCTACCATGACTCGTGTCCTGGAATTGCCGAAGGAATCAAACGTCGTAAAACGGATGCATGGCGTCGGGACGGTGCAACCTTGCAGGTGGGCAGCTTCTTGTTTGTTCGCTTGCGGGCCAGCCACAAAACACGAACCGTTGGAGAAAAGCAAGACATTGGTGGGAAACCGGTCCACCAGCGGATTGGTCAATTGGGATTCGATAGCTTCTCTCTCCATCCTTCAAGATCGGAGAGGGGCCGTCATTCCATCTCTCTCGCTGTTCAAGATGACTGGTGAGTCTGGCTGCCTGGCGGTTTGTAAGCCAGCCCTACTCAAACTGGCAATTGGTTGTTTTTTTTCAGGGACACGAAATGACAAACAAGACGGGTCGGATGCCAATAACGACTTGGCTGCAATGCACACTTTGCCGGGTGATGATGAACCGTAAACCACTGAGAGAGAAAAAAATCCCATAATACCAAAACAGCCATCTGCAACCGCCCTTGGGAGTCTCGCGCGGAGGCTGGGGTAGCCGGTTCCTGGAACCTTGCGTCCCGCAATCCCACCCGTCAGTCCGCGCGGGCTGAGCATGTAACATACCTGTTTGAGTAAGTGATGACCTTGTTCAACCTATCATGGGAATAAAAAACATGGATGCCATGGTCTCAATATGAAACTCGCTACCCGGCTCCACACTCGGGAGAGGGGTCGTACCTGAAACTCCCCTGGCTTGAGCGCCGCCGAGTTTATTTTTTTCTCAATCAAGAACCTTGACCATGGTCCGGTGTACATATGAACTCGTGAACGAAAGTGGAAATGAAGTGTATATACAAAGATGGGTCTAACTCGTCAGTCATATTTCCCCACCAACTCGGACATGTCATGACGGTGGAGGGAGGAGCTACCCTAAACCAATATATCATGCAACCCGCCAAACACGCACACAGCATCGTATTCAACCATCCACGATTAATGGTGGTACGAGAATTAATATAGATATTGGTGAAACTTGAATTGAATTTGTCTCAGGTATAGCCTCTCGCTGTCAAATCAGTGTTCAACTCCGACATCGGGTGGCAACATTGAGCTGTTGCACCCGGGGTGACGACTTGGCGTGGCAATTCAACAGCTGTTCCACTCATCCACGACAAAAACCATATTTGGCATTGCCTCGAGATCGTTTCTTGTAACCGAACAGGACATCCCAAATGGGAGTTCCAATCCTGTCAGATATTGTCACCAATGCAACGAAGACGTGAAGTAATAGAGCTTGTTTGTGTAATGCAGTAATGGTGCGCAAGTCCAGGACCTTGCTCTATTCGTAATAAGAATTAACTATCCTTCCAAAGAAGCTGCGGCCTCGAGAAAAGTCCCATCCCGTTGTTTCAGAGTGGCCTTCCACCTGCTCGATTTTTTTTGTCTGCAGAGATGTGCACTTGAGCAGCGCACACGTTGCAATCACAACTCAATCAAGTAGCCACTTTGATATTCCAAACTAGGTCTTCAAAATCATATCCTTGAAATCTCTCCTCCGCTCAGAGATGAGTGAATAGGGGGGGTGATGTTGTTGCTGGTATCGGGTGTGAAGATGGGTGAATGAATTCACCCTCAGCGGCAATGATGGGAGCATGACAATTGCCCAAGGCTAACAAAAAAAGAAAAATCTCCTTAAAAAAAACCAACATGAAAAAGTCCATAATCGCATGCCAGATAATTGAGCTCGCAAAAAACGAGCTGGGTATCTCGATGAGCATTCTCCGCGCTCCTCTCGTCTTCCTCCTCCGTCAGCTCTTCTCATCTCATCAAGCATCTCGTCCTCAAAACGTGAACTCGACCCCAGCTCAGGTTGATGCTCATGTAAATAATAATGAAACCAAAGGGGGATAGGGGGGGATAGATAATTTCCTAAACATCGGTCGGCTCGGATGCGTCGTTGCTCGTCCAGAAAACGGAGTAGAAAGGGTGGTGGTGATGGCGGTGGTGATGGTGGTGGTGGTGCGTGTGTTAAGTGGGTGGTGGTAAAAGGAAAAAGGTAACAAATAAAAAACGAGGGCGTGAAATTAGCAATAATTTGGTGCTGCGTTGCTTTGGGTTTGTCGTCAATGTTCTTCTGCGCCGGAGAGCATTCATTGGGGAATTATTTAATGTTCCTGAAGAGGTCGTCGCCCAAGCTTCCCTCATCCTTTTCGAGGTCGGACAGCTCGGGGATCATGGGAGGAGGCGGGCCGGTGGGCTTCTTGAAAGTGGGAGTGGGAGGAGCGGCTTCCTGCAAGAAGCTAGAGCGCTTGGGAGTGGTGTCTCCTCCTCCGGTTATCCGCCTGAACCAACCGCTGCTTCTCTTGGACTTGCGCTCATCGAAGTAGCTGGAGCCGCTCTGGCTGGTGGGTCGACCACTGCTGGCGACGGTGAGACTTCCGTTCACTGTCTGGCCGTCTATGAAACTGTTATTATTCAATGTGCTTCTGGAGAATAGGCGGCGGATGCTGCCTTGGCGGCTCGAGGCGGCCGGGCTAAGGGGGACGGCATCATCCGCGGTGCGCTTTGTTCCTGCGAGATTACCATTGGAAGAAGAAGTAGTAGTAGAGTCGTCGAGGTCCTTGACGTCTTCCTTCTTGCTGTTTGCCGGGGGAGGCGTCTGGGGAGGCGTGGGGACCTTCTGAACCGGAGAATCCGGGGGTGGAGGGATGTTGGTTCCGTCGGTGATGCTGCCAAAGTTGAGGTTGAGGGCAGGCAGCTCGAAGCGTCGAGCTGCGGTGCCGGTGCTGGCGAGAGTCGGCATGATGTGTTGGAGTGTGGACCAGACCGACTGGATCGGGAACGTGGGCTTCAAGAAGGAGGGAGAGCGCGGTGGTGGTGACCGGAACCCGACCAAAAAAAAAAAAAGGAGAGTGCGGCGCAGGAAACGGGGAGCCAAGGAACGGACAAATTCCAACTTGGTCGAGGGTCCAGCAAGAGCAGGGCAGCAGCAACACAAAAGCCGGGAGAGGAATCGAGGTGGTGTAGATGTTGAAGAAGAGAATGGCTTCTCGCGGTCCCCGCAGAAAATAGAATGACGAGGCCCTTGGAAAGGAGAGATTTGATTTGGTTCCTCTGTTCAGGGTCGTAGACCGAAGGTGGGAAAGTAGAGCAGGGGGTGTGGTGGTTGCAAGGATCCGGGCGTGGCGTGGTGTGCTCGTTTGAATCTGGCGATGGGGGACTGACTGAGTCGTGTGAAGGACGCCGACGATTTTGAGTAGGTGGTGTGTGCACGGGTGATACGGATTGGAGACGGGGAAATAATTTTATTTTTGGCAGCAGGAAGCGGCGAGGCAGAGAGGATAGCGGCGACGAGGCGCAATCGAGGGCAGACGCGATTCAATGGCTGTTGTGCCTGAGGGAGCTTGTCGGTCGGTCTGGGGAAGTCGAGACGAGATGAGACGAGACGAAAGGTGATGCAGTTCTTTTGGGATGGGAGCAAGAAAGGTGGGTGGAGCCGACTACTACATTGCCGCTGGAAGAGGCAGAGGGGGGGGGGCATTTGGGCTTCTTTGGGGCCTGGGGGCCAGGAGGCTGGTGGGTGCGGGACGGCCGGTTACGTACCCATTCTAGCGGAGTGGTGGGCTGGGAACTGCTGGGAGCGGGCACAGAGGGCTCCAGAGCCACCAGAGGAGACCTGGCTGAGACCCTGGCCTGGCCCGTTTTGGGCATGGTTCCACAGGTCCGGCACGCCCACACGCCCTGTGAGTCGCTGGCGGAGGAGCCCAGCAGTGACCAGCACAGGTGCTAAAAGGGGGTCAGTGCATTTTTTTCTTCTCTGGAAGGGAATGAGTGCCTTTGGTGGGCCCCGACCTCCCGAGCGCGTGGCGCCAAAAGGCACAGGGCGCTCGAAGAGGGTGGGTAATGGGTAAGGGTGGTAGGATGGATGGGCCTGGGACCTGTGCCTGGGACCTGTGCCTGTTCCTGGCGGCGACTAACCTTAGTAGCGGTAGTGCGAAAGGATGAGAATAAATGAAATGCTATTAGAAGAGAGCACCATTAATATCGTGGATATTAAAACGGCCGTCGACATTTGCCGCGAATAAAATAAAAAACCAATAAAGGGATAATGGCCGCAATGAAA
>VTGD01000174.1:0-79967 GCA_013406985.1 Calonectria crousiana | reverse complement strand
TTTTTTTGGTTCGCAAAGCATTGATTGAACAAGAGGAACAAAAGTGAAGCAGGGTTCACCTTACCGTGTAAGCACCATGGCTCGCTCGGCCGACGCAAGCTGCATGCAGCTAATATAGCAGCAGCATGCAGGCCGAGGGGGAACTGAACTACTGCAGTGCGTAATTAGTCAGTCAATAAGGAGACGAGGCCATTCTTCTGTTGGATCCTAGATACATATGCACCATGGCTGCTACATGGGCAAATTAACAATCACGGTGCAACAAGGCCGCATGCTATGTAGTCCCTGCAGCACCAGCAGCACCAGCATGGAATCACCCAGAGACAAACAAGTATATGGCCTGCCAAGATGGCCAGGGTTTGATCGACGCTGTCGCCTGCCTCTCTGCTCCGGATCCTCACATGGTATCATTAATTTTCTCTCTCGACTCTGGTGCCCGGAGCACCCTCGAGCGCTGTGCTGCGCTGCAACAACAAGACAAGTCCCTGTTTCCGCTGAGGTGAGTGGTCAGCGCTGTTGAATGAATCCATGGGCCATCCCGTGCTAAAAATTGGGTCTGGCAATCCCTCAATTAATTCCTCGTGAAGCTAATTTGCGGGAGCCGAGGGATGCTGCCGAAGTAAAAATAAATAAATCCTGTTTGCAAAATAACCCGAAATAAAGGGAAAGAGGGTGGAATTTTTTATAAAAAAAATTAAAACAAACCTATTTTCATCATGGCTTTGGTGGTGGTGACGAGTCCGGTCGTCACCCCCTGGAACTCTCTACCCCTGGCCCCCTTCCCTTCATCTCTAGCGACTGGAATGCAAAGAAACACAAGCCACGGGGGAATGCCTCAGCTCAGGGGAAACAAATAATAGAGTTGGACGACACAAGGAAGGCGTCACAGATGGACAGTAGCGCGGAGCATCTTTCTGGTTCCTGGATGCACCATTGGGTGCGCGTCTGACTTTGAGGCTCTCTTCTTTTTTTTCTTTTTTTTCCTGCAGTCTCTTTAATTGATTTTTGCCTCCCTGGCCCCGGCCCTCAGCTCTGATGGTGAGCGCCTGATCTCACGGGGAAGGGATCTCGCTGCCGGAACGTGTGAGAACGAGGGAGCCAGGACCCCACCCATCTGACAAGCGGCTTGTATTTCCCGCGGGCGCCGCAATGCTCGTGGTCATTGGCGCTAAGGGACCCGGTGGGAGGGGAAGACCCTGGGGGGGAGAGGCTGAGCGGACTGATCTCATGGATCATGGATCTTGCCCATAAGGTACCGGGCGGATAATGATATGAACAGGCGCGCACAGGACACCCGGGGCGCCGGACCAACCAAGAAAGTGTGGGAAAAGGCCGCCTGCGAAAGGCGCAGGAGAAGGGTCCCTTCCCCAGAGGATGGCGATGGTGTTGAGAACGCTTGATCGTTCAGAGCCCTTAGTTCCCTGGCAATCAGGCCATGGCCTCACAAAGCTTTGCCCTCTTGGGGAGCCCAAGGTGGTTTTGGGTTTCCGACGCAGCGGAACGGTGCCGTGTTAGTCGCAGGAGGGCGGCGACCCGGCGATCATAAGTCGCTGCAAGGGCCCCTTCTAACCTATTAAGAAAGATCGATGGCGGGAGGAGAGAAAACATGCTTGTCTTTGTTTCCTAGCTCGCCGCCGCGGCACGCTGCAACGCTCCACCGATTGGTGCCATCACCCAACATGTGGTGGCTTTGGGTCCTTCTTTGTTTCTCCTGCTCCTGGTCACCAGCCAGTCAGCGCTGCTCCTTGTGGCATAGTAATAGTCCCTGAGGCGCTGCAACGCCATGCAAGCAATTGCAACTGGGTTTCCAATTCGCCCCATCAATCATTCATTGGGTAAGAAGGCTTCCTGTCCGATCCAGTGCGAGGCCCTCGGCCCCGAGTCACATCGCCTCACAAACAATCCCCGGGGTGCCTTTTGTCTTGCACTACAATCCAACCCTTGAATGATTAGTAGCTCAACACTTCAGCTACATGGAATCCCTACATCAATACCGCCTGCCTCAGCATGTTTGGCCAAAATAAATAAATAAATAATACCTAAAGTATATTTGCCCAGTGATAGTATCTTTTTTTTTTTTGGCGGAGATTTATTTTTGCTTTGGGCGTTGTTATTTGGCTGGGATCAATATTGTGCAGTAGTCGCGCTGAAGGTACATCCGGCACAGTCATTCAAGGGTTGGATTTGTATTCCCCATTGAAAGCCTCACATTCCAGAGCAATGGTTTTTGTTTTCCTTCCCTTGCCTAAAATCACTCCCCTCTCTCTCCCTCCCTCTCTCTCTCTCTCTCTCTCCTTGTAGGTTTATTTTCCTTCGCCCATACCCCCCTCCCTCGTCAAGCAATGCAACCCGTGTGCCTGCAAAATTGCGGGCTTGTGCTTGTGTTTGTGCGCAAGGACCCAGGTGCGGACATGAGCGAACCAACATGAGGCGAGCCGAACGCACCCAATACTGCGCTCACGACGCCGTAAATAAGGGTTTGGTCGCCGAGCTCCGAGAGGGTTCGAGTTCAAAGACAGTAATATCCGTGGCACGAAGATCACGCGAAGGTACTAGATGCCGTACGATTTGCGTGTCTCGCAACGGAGACCCCAAGTAATTCAGCAGTGGCTGCGGAACCGGGAGCACTCCGCCAGGCCCGGCGGAACACAGTGTTCCATCTTTGGTTTGGCAGAAACAAACACGGGAAGCGGGAATGGGAAAGAGATGATGGCAATTACCTGGCGTGTCCGCAAACCAATCGCTCAATATGATGGCTTCTCTCTTTTTCTTTTGTCTTTTACTCTTCCACATACGGAAAGGGAGTTCACACTTTCCTTCTCTTCCCATCTTTTTTTTTTCATACCCTCGTCTCCTACCTTGTATAGTACAGTGTGTTGTATCGTTCGTGGGCTCTTTTTTTCTTTTTCTTTTTTATTCATTGCTTTTTGGCGGCGCAGTTGCCACCACTTCCAGTGCCTCATTCGCTACAGCCGGCGAACCACCGAGCACCGAACAGGCATGCATGCGCTTTGATGCAGCTTGGTTGAGCTAGTTCGTCCCATCACTGTTTGACGGATACCGGCCTCCAATCTGAGGGCGGCGGGTAATTTCGAAAAAAGGAAAACTGAAAGAGAGTCCTGAGAAGCACCGAGAACGAGGGAAGGGAAAAGGCAGATCCAGGGCCCGCGATAGCTTGGCGACTGGGTACCTGCGGTCAGCTGGTCGGCAGGCCCAAGCCAGGTATGTATGTCTGATCTTGTCAACTAGTGCTCGTCGTCCATCATCATCCCATGTTGCCATTGGGCCACGGTGCGGTTCCGTGCAGAGCTGTGCAGGATCACAGCTGCCTGCGTTGCGGGGATTAAGGATGACAGGGCCCGTGTATCATCTCAGAGTCCAATTCGACCAATATTTCCCTCTCCTAACGCAACCCTCTGCAAATGCCCGTCTTGAATCCTTCCCAGCTGCAAGTGCTGCTCCAAGTGGTCCCATCCCGTTGCATCACATCTCATTCCCATCCACCCCATGTCCCCCAATCCAGATCCGATACAATTAGCCCCATCCACCCACCCATCCTCCCTCCTACCCTTGCCAGTCGCCCCTCGCAGTCGCCCCTATCCTGCATCATTGGCCCACGGCTGCGCATGGTATACAACCGTGTGTCATCTGGTAAGGCAAGCCCGTCAGTATTGGGTCGGCACGCTGGCCCATTGACCACTTGGCGACCCTTTCTGCAGCACAGGTGCAAATGCATTACCTCGCGGTGTTCCGCAGCCTCTGACCCAAGTGGTGCACGAACTCAACTCACTGACAACACAGAGCCAACCTTGATAGAACAAGGCTCATAGTTGCTCCTGCCCCAAATCCGGGGCCTTAACGCGGCATCCACACAAGGGAATACGGTCCCAAAACGTGCCAATCCGAGGCTAACACAAACTCGTTTTTTTTTACAGGGTCAGGAGTTGGTACGGTCGGTGCAAATCCCCAGGTACTAACCTTCACAACCCGCTGTAACTCAGCCGGCACTAGCTCGCCGCCCCACGCGACTCGTCCCCGGGGACGGCGGCACAACAAGGCGAGAGGAGGCCCCATCGATGATCATCGCCAGCAGCATGGAGTCAGTTGCGACGACCACTTCGTCCCTCAGCATAGGGCGAGGACCGCCACACGGGGGAGGGCGTCCAGCCACGGGGTCCGGGTCGGCAAGAGCGACCGGAGGCAAAAGGGCGAGCATCGGCATAAGTTCTAATAATAAGGCATTTCGGGCCATGGCCGCCTTGACCAACGCCAGGGCCAGCAGCAATATTAACGGCAATTCCAACAGCTCGAGCACAGGCACAGGCACAGGCACAGTGGGCTCGAGCAACGCCAGCAGCATCATCGACAAGCGACAAAGCAGGGGGGGGCTCAGCATTGCCAAATCCAAAGGAAACAGCCCAGCGACTGCAATGACTTCATATCCATGTTCAATGGCATCAGGTAAAGTTGTGCCATGCTCGGTATGTAATTTTTTCCCTACCTCTCTTCCGGCTATTCCCTCTCTTCCCATCCTTTCCTCTGTCGTAAAACCCCCCCATGTATTCAATCCTGTATACATGTAACTCCAACAAACGTTTTCCTCCTCCACACCACTCCACACCAAAACTTCATCACTCCCTTTGGTTATTGGGTTGGCCCCCATTTTTTTTGGGCCCTCCCACACCTTTTTTTTTTGCCGGTCATCCCATCTCATCCTTTCCGATCGTATGGGCCACCCAAAAATGGTGTCTTTGGGCCCTAACCTAGCTGAGACGACACGGCACGCCAAACGGATACCGTTGTATGTACCGTACCCCCCCGTACCTGGACTGAGCCCACCTTGTCTACGCCTCAGCCCAGCCCAGTTCTAGCCCGGTTTTCCTTGTCTCTTTTCATCGTCTCCCGGCCGGGTCCCTTACGGATCCTCACTCGCATCTGCACGCTCTATTCCCTTTCTCACGCCCTTTCTTTTGCTCTCTCTCTCTCTCTCTCTTTAGTAGGGGTGGCTGGCCGATCGTCTCTTCTTCCGCCCGCCCCCCTCCTCTCCACTTAATACTCCCCTTCCCTCCACTTGCTCTTGCCCAAACCCTGGTTCCCATCTGCGCCATCCCATGACTCCATTGCTCGCTCCATGGATCCTAAATGGCCCACGTCACCCGTCGACGCTGACAAGTTCTGACCGTTTACTATTACTGACGTCTCCTCCCGCCTCAGCACCACAGTCCTCCTTCCGCTGCTGCTCCTCCTGCCTTGCCCTATACACCTGCATCTAACTCGACATTTCATGCCGCCGCGAGCCCCAGTCACAGCGCTGCCAGACCCAGCAACCGGCTCAGCTCCAACGACCGCGACCGCCACGGCCTTAACCTTTGCCAACCTCAGGGATTTCGGCCCCCGGCAGCGCATTCGGCGCACACCACCTCGACTAGCACCGCCTTGAAATCCGTCATCCCGTCGCCGTTTCTCTCCGGGCAGAGCACCGCCGCTGTTTCTACCGCCTCAAACAGCCCGTCTCCTTTGTGGTCCCTCTCTGCACCAAACTCAGCTTCTTCAACTCCGATTATCACGAAATCAGCTTTTACCACCAGAACCTCGTCGTCAACCCCATCATCACCCGCTCTCAGAGCAGCCTCTCACAGACACGCACAAAAGTTCAACCGCAGCACTTCGCCCCTCCTACGGCACACCCCGTCGCTGCCCGTCCTCTCTGTCGTGCCCCCGCCTGGCCAGGACAGAGGCGACGGAGAGGCAAGGCGACCCACTATGCAGCGCATGTCCTCCTTCCTCCCCTCGTGGGACAAGAGGAATTCGGCTCCTCGCACCGGCAGTTTCTTTGGTTGGGCCTCGAACCGTGCCAGCACAGGTCCTACTTCAGCACCCTCGCCCAGCACCCTCGCCAAGATCAACACCGCTGCTGCAAACGCCAATGCTCGAATCAGCCTTGGGAACACTCGCATGCAGCGAGAGGCTTTTTGGCCCGATACACTCGATGGCGAGTGTGAAAAGGCCGCTCGAATTCTAAAATCCTTCTCTAGTAAGCTCCAACCCTGCTGTTCAACTTCAATTCTGCTGACCTCATTTCCCCAGCCGATGGCTATCTCGCTCCCCTCCAAGAGGACAGCCACGACGCCGAGCTCGTCGATGCCGGAACGCCTGTCCAAATCACGAAAAAGATACCCCGGCGCATCATCCAGAATGCCGCCGGAATCGCCATCTTCACATGTATGCGCAGCGGTCTATGGATGACTGGCTCAGGTGGCTCGGGCATTCTGATTGCTCGAAAATCCGACGGCACCTGGTCACCACCATCTGGCATCATGCTTCATACCCCTGCCCTGAGCTTCATCATCGGCGTTGACATCTACGATTGCGTCCTTGTCATCAACAACCTTGCCGCTCTCGAGTCGATCACAAAACCCCGGGTAACACTCGGAGAAGATGTGGGCCTCACGAGCGGTCCTCTAGTTTCCCTTGACTCGGACGAGTCGCATATCCGGTGGAAAGACTTGGGCAACACCGTCCTTACCTACATGAAATCCCGCGGTCAGAACCAGTCTGTGGACTTGAACGGGTGCATCTTGACTGAGCGAGCGAACGAGAACGAGCGATTCTACTCGAGTACCATCACACAAATGGATATCCTCGCCGGAAATGTATCGAGGGACGTCGATGAAGTCAGGCCCCTGTCCGAGGTCATTAAGATGGCCGAGGGAAGATCAGACTACGATGCATCCATTATCGAGAGGATTGCGGTCGAACCGGCTCCTGGAGATGCCATGATCGCAACCCCAAAAGCTTCCACACCCGCCTCTCCTCGCAACCCTGTGGCTTTTGGTATCCCCAATCTTGACGATCCCGATCCGTTCGGAGTCCTGGCTCTAGAGATGGCTGGCTTAGAAATCAGGGAAGCTGGAACCCGGTTGCGCCCTGACAGCAATCAATTCGACTTCAACCCTGCCCCGAGCAGCCCAGCCTTTGCCAAGTTCAGCAGACAGAGCGTTGACAACTACGGTACTAAGACAAATAGCAATCGCGCAAGCTTCATGTCATCTCGCACTGTCAAAAGCCAGATGACAGATGCCGGAACGCAAACCGATGTTGGAAACACCCCCGACACATCACCCAGTCCCAGTCGAAGTGAGGATGGACACGACCGAATTTCTCCGACACAAATCCCTGAGGTGACAGAGGAAGAAGAGGAGATCGATTACACGAAGATTGACCTGACTCCATTGAAGCATCTCAGTGCCCCACAAACCAGCGATGATATAACCAGCCAGGGTACCACGACAGAACAGAAGGATACATTGAAGGTTGATCAACCTTCAAGGGACGATACCGACAAGGCATCGTCCTACTACGAAACAGAGGAAGACGAGAAGATTGAGGAGAACAACGAAGACGACAAAGTCAAAAAGGACGAAAATGATGACACAGACGATCGAGCAGCAGATGACGAGGAGGAGCTGGACGATTCCGAGGATGAAGAGGAGCCCGTGGTGTTCGAAGTGGCTGCTGTGCAACCAGCAAGAACACAGGCCGTTGCCTCGCGGGTGATCCATGCCAAGGGTAGCGTGGTGACGATCCCCAAGCGGGTACCTCCCCCGTTGCCCGTGAGAAACCCCGGCAGGGCGTCTCGGTCCAGTAAGACGGAGATCGGTGACGTCAGCCACCTCAAGAGCCCTCTGCGACAAGAGTTCGCCGAACCCGAGAACAAGTCGGATGAAGAGACGCAGCCCAAGCGCCAGTCTTCCCCTTACCTCCGACCTGTTCAAGTGAAGATCATCTCAGCCAAGCCGGAGAGGAGCCGCGACTCGATCAAGTCCGAGTCTGACAGTGAGCTGACCCCAGTGTTGGAGGCCGGTGTCAAATCGGATGAGCCAGCCAAGGCTGAGGCTGATGAGGCCGAGTCCACTTCCACTCCCAAGACGGATGTCAAGACCACAGAGCCTCGCATCAGTGTTCCTCATCTTCAGCACTCCGACAGCTCCGACTCTCTCTCTAAGAAGCACACATCTTCCATCTACACTGGTGTCACCGAAGATCGCTGGAGCATGGACGGATCTTCGCTGACCACCCCAACCTCGGATCGCCCCTTCTCCGTTATTGGCGATGTCACCGTGGATGAAAGCTCCCGCAAACTCAAGGAGACGGACCGAATTGAGTTGAATGAGAAGTATGATGAATTAGAAAAGATTGGATCCAAGCAAACGACCCCCAACACAATCACGGTTGCATAGACGACTCGAGAGAGAAAAAACGACGACATGACGACCTTTACATGGCAGACCGGACGTGGCGAAAGATCTAAATGTATTACCTGAAAGATGTCCATAATTGACGACTTTGGGCATTTGGAGAAAAACCTGTCTCTTTATTTTTTTCCTTTTTTTTTATTTTTTATTACCTTCATGTCAATACTTTTACTTTGGCGGCGGCGTATATTATGGATGGATCATCACAGCGGACAATTGTTCCCAGGCGGCGTTTGGGCGGAAGCATTATTCTGCATCTGCATACTCGGGCAGTACGAGAACCAAGACAGGTTCAGAGATCATTTGTTGCAATGAATGGGAAAAGAGTTATTGATTATATCACCGTATGGCAAAATGGGCCCGTGGCCACAGACATGGATGACGGGGCCGTTAGAAGCGGTTGGTCTGCACGAGGAGTTTGTTGTCAATTTGTCCGGGTGTTCGGAGGACAGATCATTCCGCCGGCGTACTATTTCTTCAATGCCGTTGAATATGACGTGGACCTAAACTCACAAGTAATGTTTTTATATGTGATCTATCCTTAGATAATAAATGAAGCCTTCGACGCTCATCAGCGTCGAAGTTGTATGTCCAAACTCAATCCAAACCCAATCGCTATACATCTGAATCCACCTCCTGAGCGAGGAATGCAACGATTCTAGACTCTTTTAGTCAGGGGTTTAGTGCAACGTCGTACCTCGAACTGCAACGAGGCCAGAGATGGCAGAAGGTTTCCGGGCCACGAGCTAATTGCGGGATGAACCGTGAGCAAAGATAAGACGAGCGCGCACACGGGTGGTGCGGCCAACCAAGGGTACACACGTCTTGGAAGGGGTTATTGACGCACGATGCCTCAATCGACAATACGCGCTCAATATTTCCCCTCTTTTAACCCGGCATGCGGTCCATGCAAGCTGCAATGTGACCTGGCAGCCTGTCTTCATCACCACGAGGTTGCGATTGCAAGGGTCAGTTGGGCCATGTCATGCATTCCCCCGCACCGTGGAAATCGATAGTCGGCCATCGAGTGCGGCACCCCGGGAACTTTTCTCAACATCACGGCACAGCTTGCACGGACGGATCCTGGCCAATCAATTGTATTTTTTGTTTTGTTTTTTTTTCTTGACGGGATACACAAACCATTGAAGCCTATTTATTTCCTTTCGCCCGATTCAAACACTGATAAAAGATGTCGAAGGGCCAGTGAGTGCTATACTCAACACTGGATCATGATCTGTAAATTGGCAATGTGAAGGCAGGGGTTTTTACAAATGTGGGCATACAAAATCCGTCCCAAATTCGTGTACAAGTAGACGTGATTTAAACAGAGAGAGAGGGGGGGGAGACAAGGAAGGCTTAGTCGCTGTGCCATTCTGTTGCGAAATCGTCGTCGTTGTCCTCTTCGGATTCATCTTCAGACTCTTCCAGGCTTTCCTCGTACAGCCCGTCCGGTTCATATTCTTCACCGCTGGCGCCGCTATCCGAGCTTTCTGGTTCGTTCTCGTCGTCGGGGAATTTACTTAAGATTTCGAGCTCGGCGCCGTCGTTGTGCTTGCTCAGGCGGGCCGATGTCCGCGTTGGCCCCTTGCGCACTTTCTTTTGGGGCAGCGGCCGCTGGGTAATGTGCTGCCTGCCGGTCATCTTCCTTTTGGGCGCATCCTGTTTCGGTGGCGGTGGTGGTGACGGTGGTTGTTGTTGCTTTGGGCCTTTGGATTTCCTGGCCTTCATCTTTCGCTCCCTCCGGGGTTGGTTTGTCGGTTGCGATCCTCCCCATTCCGACAGGGTCTTGGCCAGATCGCCCTTGATAGTGTCCCGTGCTTTGTCCCTGCTCATGGGGCCTCTCACCAGGTTGTCGTACTGGGTATGACAGTGTCGAACGTGTGCTGCGACGGCAAGCCTTGCCCTCTGGTCCACGCTCAGCAACGTGGTGCGGCCGACTCGCCCGCTCCGCTTCTTGAGTGCTCGCTTGATGACATTCTGTGCATCCTCATCTGGTATTCTAGGAAAGAGCTTTTTGACGGCTTCTTCAAATTGCTGTTCGTTTGCACCATCTCGTCTCTGGACCTCGTGTTGCCTCTTCTCTCTCGTCGCGCGTTCTTCGTCGAACACTTCCTTCAATATCCATTTCGGTGCCCGAAGCCCCAGTCTGTTGCCCTTTTCCGCTACTACATACAGCTCTTTTTTTGCAGCATGTGTCTTGCGGCGAACATTCGCCGTTAAATAGGGGTTGCCCTTTTTGAGAAACCCATACCCTTTGGGCATTGGCGCTTTGTGGGAGACGGTAGTTTCTTTCGGCATGTTGGTGACTGTTTAAGCGTGGTTCTCTGGTTTTCGGTGAGTCGTTACAGATGATGTTTCGTAGCACATGCAAGATTTGGGGGCAGGGTGCTGATACTGCTAATGGTGACGCTATTCGTTATGCTGGGATCCAGCCAAAAGCAGGCATCAAGCAACGCTGCCTCAACACGGGGCGCCCATGAACGGACGGCAGACTAGAGGCAGCCCACGGAAGGGAGTCCAGACAGATTCTCAGAATGTGCACTATTTGTCTCATTACAAAGGAGCGCTGTGCTCGGTTGCATGTTGTGAAATCCGAAAGCTGCCACCCTAGACTACTGTTGGTGGGGCTACGAACAAACAATGCATGACGACGCACTTATACTTATGTTTGCCAGGCCGGTGCTCGTGATTAGCATCAAAGTATTCATGAGGGGTCTATTATGCTAGGGAGAGAGAATTGATCATGCATGGTCTACCTGCTGCACGCTATTATTACAGCTGTCGCATAAAAAACATACTTGTTGGAAATGACATCTGGGTTGAGCATCGAGCGAAGGAGTCACTGACAATGAGACCAGTCGTCAACAGATGCTGCAACACAAACACTAGAGCAAACATACCTCCAACCATACATCTACTGTAACTCGATATTCTATCAAAGTTGGCTGACACTGCTGGGCGGCTGGCTGCACTACATGCCACTTCTGGCGTGCTTAAAAACAATCTCTCGAAATTCCACCCAATACAACTTTTGTAATCCTTCATTTTTGCTTTATTTTTTGGTAATGATAATAAAGCCCATTTGAGTGGAAACCTGCCCACTTGCTACTAATTACAGCACCCAAGAGCTGCTATCCAATATGGGCAAAGAGATTCATACTCCCAAGAGGCAGGTGATGGCATACCACGTGACTGGATCACCAGCCACAATAATGGCGAGTGCCACAGCCACAGAAGCTCGCTACTCGTTCCGCAAAGATTCCCACTCGCGTACTACACCATCGCGATCCAGCAAGCGCGCGACAGCCGCCTCAGCAGCACTTCTTGTCGACGACACCCAAACACCTTGCGCCACTTCAACACCGCATCGCACCCGATCTGTGCTAAGACTAGGAAGGAGCTCCACCAGTAGAAGGCTGTTCACTATGAGCACTACGGGCAAATGGCGCGAGGAGCAGGTCCTCATTATCTGCCCTGGCAGTCTCAGCACCATGGCTCAGCTGGGTTGCAATGAGCTGACTCTGCCTGCGCGTCGCATGCCAACCAGGATGTTCAAGGATGGCGAGCAATGGGCGCCCTACTACAAGACCAAGCGCACAAAGATTGCGAATGGACGGGAGGAGGAAGAGTGGGTGGAAGATGTTGATGAAGACGAGGGCGCTGTCTATCCCATCCAAGGTAGGATTCACCTCCAAGCCTGAGCGATTGCGAAAAGCACAACCAATATTCGCAGTCCAGCCTGCTCGCGCACGATGACAGAAGCTAATTGCGCACCGCAGGTGGTCGTATTGTCCACATGGATGCTTTCTTGGCCTTTCTCGACCATGTCCATGGCTTGCTCACGACCACATACCACAACACACCCATCATGCTCATGGCATCTCCACAATGGACGCGCCCCGACTGCGAAACGATTGCGCGATACGTTTTCGAAAACACACGCACCCCCGCTCTTTGTGTTATCCACAGCGGCATTGCTACACAGTACGGTCTCAAGTGGCCACACATGACGGTAGTGGACATTGGTTATCAAAAGGTCGACGTGACAGCCATCTATGACGGTCGCGTTGCGAACCACATGGAGGTCAGCTCCACAGGACACGGATGCCAACTGAGCGGAGGCGAAGTGTTTACCCAGAGCCTGCTTAAGATGCTGCAAGGGAAGGGTTTCAACCGCGATATGGCTGAGCAGCTCAAGAAGAGCAACATCTGCGAGGTCTTGCCATACGACCCGAACACTTCAAACCTGATGGAGCTTCCTGTCGAGACCGGTTCTGGACTTCCGACCGGACCACCCCCTGATATTGCGGTCCCAAGCCTGGAGGTACCTAAGATTTCTGTGGGAGAGGACGGTGAAAACGGCAGTGGCAATGCTGAGGATGATGGTGTGCTGGATGTCGCTACTATCGTCACCAGCGGCCAGACCAAAGAATTCTTGGCCAAGAAGGAAAAGGAAAAGGAGAAGGGCAAGGGTGGGCGAAAGAGCAAAGCCGACAAAGAGGCTGAAGCCGCTGCGAATAAGCCTGTCCGCCTTCCCAACTCCAAGAGGACGCAGAACTCGTTTTTCTACGAAGAAATTGTTCTAGAGGAAGTGCCCAAGGAGAACCCAACCACTGCAACCAATGGAGCAGCCGAGGGTGAGAAGAAGGAGGGCGAAGAAGGTACCGCAGTGACAGAAGTCAAGCCCGAAGCCCCTCCCGCAGACGATGCTACGGCAAAGACAAATGAGGTGCCTGAAAAGAGGCCGAAGCGCGTGCGTCGGGATATCGAAGTTGGACTGGAACGTTTCAAGTTTGCAGAGCGTACCGAGATTGACCGCATCGTCAATGCCATCTACCGCACCATCCAGGACATTGACGACATGTACATGCGCCCACCTTGCTGGGACAACCTCGTCTTTGTCGGCAACGGCTCTAGGCTGCGCGGTCTCAAGGAAAACATCGTTCAGACCCTCAACGCTCGCCATCTAATCTCGCCATCCACCGCCACCATGTTCACCTCGGAGCTGCCCTCTAACATGGCGACACCCACAGGAACCGGATCGCAGACTCCCACAGGATCATTCACTGGCGCGCCCCATCAGCTGCCCACTAGCGGCGTGAATCCTCTTCTGCAGGCCGCCACGACAGCCAGCGCTGCGGGCAACGCCGTGGCGACGCCTCAGGCCGGTTCTGATGCTGGTGGCCCTGCTGTTGGGCACCACTTTCATAGCCAGACGCCCACGAGCATCAAGACGGCCGGCCTACCCACCTACTTGAGCGAGTGGACCAAGAACGGTTTCGAGGAGGCCATGTTCCTCGGCGCCCAGGTTGCGGCCCGTATTGCCTTCTGCTTGCACACCAACATGGACGCCCAATCCCTCGAGGCACAGAGACTCATGAGCTTGAGCAGAGTTGATTACAAGTAAGCCCAATTATTTCCACAAGTACTCGGATGACCATGAGCTAACAATCCCAACAGCGAGCTTGGCCCCAAAGGTATCCGCACCCACTCTATGCTTGGCTGATCAACCAACCATGAGCAGTGCTTTGCTTTTTCGTTCATTTTTTGTCACCGCCTGGGTTTATGCGACTTGAGAGGGAGGATTCGGAGTTTTCGGGCCAGCGAATTGGAATGGAGACGCTCAAAAGTGAAAAACTCAGAGATGCTCGGCGGCAAGCGGATCATGGAAAGAGACGCCTTGGTGATGTGCTCGAAAGCTGTTGTTCCTTGACAGCAAGGGGAGGGAGGCGGTGAGAGACCTTGATTATGCTGCCACAGGGCAAAGGCGTAGCGGAGAGGAGGGAGCAGGCAGACGGGTGTAATAGTATGGACGTTACGATAGCCTTGTATGATATCCCTCCTAGTCTTGGAATGAGATGGAAGTGACCATGATATTTCCTCATGATTCCGTCGCATCTTTTTTGCTTCTTCTGTTTCCCTGGGTACTTTGAAGGTTCTCGCTCCAATGGCAATATTTTGAGGAACATGATAGATTACTTATTATTCTAGACAGACATGATCATCTACAGAGAGGTAGATGCCTTTTCGCTTCGTTTCATCTTCACGGCATCTCTTTTTCTTCGTCTTAATCTCCAACGCCAAAAGTAAAAACAACAACAAAACCTGTCCTGTCATTTTTCATTTTTATTTTATTTTACCAACCTAAATCCATTCAAATGTACTCGCTAGACTCCCTACCCTTTTGAAAGCAGCGCAAGAGCATACTGTGCAATACCAAGTGACCTTTTTGTGCCAGAATTTTACTCGTCAGCGTTTCGGTTGGCTGCTTCAGCAGCAGCAATGTGCCAGTCCACTTTGAGAATGTAAATATACTCAATCAATGCGACGCTTGAGAAAGAGGGTCAGCACCGCAGAAAGCGTGACAAAAGGAGGACTCGGGAATTCTTACAAAGTAGTGCCAATGGCGACACTGACCCACAATCCGCTCAACCGCCAGCCGAGTCCGAAAGCCAGGCCCAGAGACAGCGGCAGAGAGATGGCGTAGTAGGCAAAGAGATTGGCGGGCCCGCCGATAGACTGCCTGCCGATACCGCGAAGTATACCACCGGCTCCTGCAGAGAGGCCGTCGAATACTTGCATGACGGCAACGATGGGAATGACAGTGGCTACAAGTTCGATGACATCGTCGTCCTTGGTGAAGAGCATTGGGATGTGGTAACGCAAGCCCACGTAAAGCGCGAGATTGGAAACACCGATGATGCAAGTAGCGGCAAATGCCTGAGAGTTAAAAAAAAAAAGAAAAAAAGTTAGTTCCGTGACGGAGCGTTGCGGATGTGGAATAGGGAGAACATACTACTACGCCCGTCTTCCTTGCGGCATCAACGAGACCAGCCCCAATGAGGTTGGCGATTCGGGTAGACGCAGCGATGGACATGGGGAAAGGAATCTGGTATGAAATGGTTGTCACGGTGGTGAGCACGCTCTGGGCAGCGAGGTACTCGGGGCCGAAGCGGCTGGCCATGAACGTCATGATCTCAAAAACCAACCACTCGGCCTCGACCATGATCATCCCGGGAAGGGCCAGGCGAATCATGACCCACCAGTTCGTCAGAGCACGGCGGCTGAAGCCTCCCCAGCACTGGTAGCCGTCGACGAAGCGAACATAGAGGAAGAGCAACACCGGAAGAAGGTTATCGGTGATGGCTACGGCAGTGGGGGCGCCAACGAAGCCCCAACCAAGGTGCCAGACAAAGAACCAGCTCAGGAATACGTTGAGAGGAGCGGCGACAATGAGAACCCACGTGGTTGCCCGGAAAAGGCCCTGGGCCTGGGTGAAGCGTTTGCCGCACTCAAAAAGGATGAAGCCGGGAATGCTAAAGATCATGACACGAAGGTACAGGCCGGCAAGGCGGGCAGACTCAGGCTCGGGAATGATGTGGTACAGGACATTTTCAGCGTAGTACCACAGCACAGCAACTGGGATACTGAGGCAGCAGAGGAAGAAGGTCATGCGCTGAAACTGCAGTCCTACGAGGTGCTTGTGACCGGAGCCATAGGCTTGGGCGCATAGCGTGTCCAGGCTTGTGGCGAGGCCCTGGAAGGGGGCCAGGCATGTGATTCCGGCTGACATGTTGGCCACTGTAAAAGCTGTCAGACCAGACCAGAACATGTGCTTTCTATCCCGTTGTTCGATGGAGAGGTTGGAGGGACTTACATGAAACAGCGCCGAGCTCGAGCTTGCCGATGCGCCCAACGGCCAAGATGCTGGTCACATTGATCGAGTACTGGAGCAGAAAAGTGACAATAAGAGGCGCCGAATAAGTCACAATGGTCTGCGTTTCTCGACGCCACGATGTACGAATTCTATGCTCGGCCACAGCCTGTCCCCATGTTTCGCCCAGGGAATCTGCCGATGAGTTGCTGTCGTCACCTAGCAGCGGGGACCTCTCGGTTGCCGTTCGAACGACAATGGCGGGCCGCTCCTCGTCCTGGGACTGTGGCAGCTTGGTGCTAAAGAGGCGACGATACACCTGAGACCAGAATGTGTCTTTGCGGTGGCGGTGCTTGGGAGGCAAGACATGGTTGTCCCGTAGCAGGCTGCGCTCTGCGTGACGAGACTGCTTCCTCTCGAGCGGTGTCATGGCTGGCTCGTCAAAAGTTTGCGGATTGAAAACCGGTCGGGAGCCGCCGTAGGCAACGCCGCTCGGTCGACGGTACATGGGAGGGAAGGTTTCGTACTCTGCCTCAGAGACATCTTCAATGGGTGCGTCGGCAAAATCATCATCGGAGCACTCTGCGAGATCTCGGGCCAGAGCTTCCTCGGCAAGCGGGGACGTGCTCCTCCATGATGACCCTAGGGCAGGATGGGGGGCACCGCGGGGTGAAGATGAGATTCTATCGTGGGATTTCACCATTGTGGCGACGTGAGAACGAGAATCAAGTGTGAGGCTGAAAGAGAGTTGGAAGGCGGTCAAAGTGCGAGAGCAGAGTTTTATACTTTAGAGTGTGGTCGGTCGTGAGTGTTATACTAACCCTGGGATTAAAAAATGACATTGGGACTAGTATAACTCGCTGCTCTGAACTGAATGAGATGTAATAGGTATGTTGGCTTGATACTAAAAGGGTGCTACAAGCAGCCCCTTATAAGGCAGCTTGACCCCTGTAAGAGCGGCTCGTAGCTGCAAACTAGAACAGTTAGCAGCAACTTCTGGCAGCCTGTGGCTGCGATCGGCAGCGGCTAGCTGCAGCCTGGCCGATCACACCCTTTGACTTGGTTGGCTGGTTAGTTTTGGAAAATTCTTGTGATGTGACAAGACCTGCACGGTGGAGACGAATGGAGGCAAAAAAAACGATAGGTTCGTATCAATTGAGTGACGGGATGGCCGTCCAACCTGTGGCTTATTCATGTATACGCAATGAGATTGTACGATAGTGATAAGGACATCATTTTTTCCCAAGGCAATGGCACGACTTGCCTGTTCGAACCAGGGTGCGAGGCGCCATCTGTGCAACGTTGGAGTGGAGGCGTCGCCACCGTCGGCCCGGGCATTGTCTCACCCTCCACCGGTTTGTCGCCGAGTGACTCTCACAAATTTTGCATTAGCCCGATTAGTTAGCCAAGACACTAGCGCCATCGTCGCCCATCGGCGACCGCCGAATAATGGCGCTGGGATGGAGTGGTGGATCGTGGGCCGTGATGCGGGGGTGGATCATGATTTGACCTCATCTCTAAGTTCAAGATAGCAGAGATTTTGCCTTGACATCGATGGCTTGGCGACCAATTGTAGCACTTGCGGCTCTTTACCCACCCAGGGGAAAGTCCGCAGATCATTCTCCGCGTCGTTGGATAAAAGATCGCCACCCTAACCCACCCATGTATGCCCCATCCAGTCTGGCTCATCGTGGGTCATAGATGCTACCCAAGGCACCTCTTGGCTTCCGTATTGTTGCAATGGCACGCTGTATGGAATACGGAGTCCTATGCAATTTCTCAAGCCATCATTTATCGGCGGTGGCTCATCTGCCCTGAAGGCCCCCACCATAAGCGCGTCTTCGTCCAGCAGCTTAGGCCAGATCAAGACGCCAATTTCCCATGACGCAATTCGCACCTCGTTGACGCGCACAGCCTCACCCCAAGCTTGCTTTGACATATTGGCTGATGTAAGCAGAGCCCAGTCGATGGAGGTTTGATTGTACCTGATATACGTTTTGATGTGCGGCGCTGCGCGACGTCTGCCACCGTCTTGGATGGCAACATCCTTGGGTAGATCTGAAAAGAATTAGCGTCCTGATATTGTAGTTTTCGAGAGACAGATGTCCTTACCCCTTCCGCTTGGGGAATCGTTTGCCCAGTGGTAGAATAATGGTTGAAGGTATTGGAGTTGCTTGGCTTGCTGAGAAGACTGAATTTTGGTGTGGATGGACCCTCCCGATGCGTACCCATCCAGAGATCTCCGGATTTCGTCTGCAGTTGGGAAAACCACCTTAAATTTGGGATAGGAGCAACCCTGATCCTTGCATACGGAAAGCGAATCAAACAGAGTCTTCTTGACCCAATCATCTTTTGCACCTAGCGTTGCAATCGACGATATCTGCGCCACGATTTCTGACTGGCCAGTCGTTTGACAAGGGACACATCGTAGACATTTCTTTAGGGCAGGCCAGCCCCACGCCGTTTGGGTGGCATCGTTCACATTGTGTTTGCCAGGAACACTTGCTACTAGTGCGGCCTTAATGCTGGAGAAATCATAGGCCAATAGTTGATCAGCTAATGCCTTGCATGTTACCCTCCGTCGATCGTATGATCTTAAATAAGAAAGCAGATCGAATTTGAATCGCCCGCCACTTCCGATAGGTTGATCTATGGTGGGCACTGCATCGGAAACTTTGGATGTTTTTGGGAGCAGAGGAGATCTCCAAACACCATTGGTCATGTTTGTCCAATCCTTTGGGATCATGTTGGCAGTGTGAATCACGACTTGTGCAGTATCATCATGGCGAAACAGAATGAGCATTTTGGAATGGTGGGTACCAAACATTTCAGGCATGGGAGCAACGTGGAGTTGGACATTGTCAAACTTGGCCGCAGCCTCCTGTTGATTTGTCAGTGTTCAGGATCCGGTCAACAAGGGAGTTGTGAAGGCCAGGACGGTGCGATTATTGCCCGAGTATGATGAGGGCGGTTATTGCGTTGGTGGTTGTGAAGCACGATGTGCTTACCTGGAGCGCCAGTCGGTTCGGATCCTCCTGCTTCCAGAAGCCATGAACTATGTGAACTTTGACTAAATGTTTAGTGTCTGGATCAAAGGCGCCCATTAGAAAGCGAATGTCGTGTAAGAAGTTGAACTCCCAGCATTCCGAGATAAGGGGATCACTAAGGAGGTCCTTCAACGTGACGGCATCTCGGTTTTGGCCCTCTGGAAGATCCTGGATCCAGGTGAGCTGCCAGGGGGACCGTATAATCTTTGCGCCTTGTTGTTTCTTGATGGGGGGGCTTATGGGGCGTGTCAAGGACTGAAGCTCATCGGAGCCCTGGTCATCGACCCGCTGGCGCTTGCCGTGGTGATCCATCCCGCGAGTGAGTTTGGTTGTCTTAAAAATGCGACTTCGGGGCCCGTCTGTCCTAGCGGTGCGGTTGAGGATGGGTCGTTGAAGAATGTAACTACAACGCAAAGCACGGCCACGAACAAGTTGATTTGAGGTATCCGTGGCCTAATTTGGCTTAAGACGAGAGCTCTGATTGGCTGTTTGATGCCTAAGATGACGTCTTCCCGTGGGCGAGGGTTGGGGTTTGGTAAGGGGCTTGTGAATCTAGAATTGCTAAGGCTGTTGACGGACAACAAAGGGAATGATCGGTTGCAAAACGACAGGGGTGTTGCCTAGTTTGCAGGGGCGCTCTGTGGTTCCTGTGCCGAGATGTGATGTGGGGTGTGGCGGCAGTTGTTTAGTTTGTTGGATGTTTGTGTGATGTCATGATCACACGGAGCCAAAAGTCCCGACACCGTTCCTGTCTTAGAAATATTGACCGTTAGAAATATTAAACGAAACCTGGAATATAGAACATTTTCGGTAAACACCATTAGTTTTGCCGCATAGGTTGTAAAATTCTTCTTGATGAGGACTGAATCTCCTCTGTCGGCAAAAAATACGCCCCGTTCTGACTCCTGACCCACTCCGGTCCGCGGAATGGATGCGTGACGTGACGCGGGAAGGAGAAGAAAAGAAAAGAAGCAGTAATATTTCAGTTGTGGCTGGCGAATTGCTGTGTTCTAATGCTGCGGTGTATTTTGCGGCTCGACTTTTGGTTGAGATCTGCGGCAGGGCGTACGCAGAAGCCGACCTATCACTTCATCCCGTCTTCGGAGTCGCTTGGCAGAGACAGAGGTATTATTTAGCGCCTGACGCCGTAAGAGTCATTGGGCAAACTTCACCCTTCACGTAACAGACGCTCCCGTTGAGTTAGTGCCTTGCAGGTATATAGTTCGGCAAATGCCCACCTATATCCAACGGTGCATCTATCATCACCTCCATTCAATGCGCCAGCCAGGTCCACGTGCATCCACGTTGTTATCCATCAATCACGCACTCAAATCTCTCCCTCCATCTGGCCGTGCCTCGAACTTGACACCGTTTTACCACATTAGAAACACGTCCGCCATCCACTTCACCACCAGCATTCACACAAAACCAACCATGGGTAGCACAAATGGAATCGCGGCCTCCAAGCCTGTGCTTTTCTTGTAGGATGCACTCGTCACCCGCTTTGCGAAGACTGCTAACATGAGCGTAGCGATATCGACAACTGTTTATATCCCAGAAGTAATATTAACACTCGATTTTTTCTTTCCTTTTCGTGCGTGGCGTGTTGACTTGTTTTTCTCTAGGCGCTCAAGTTCATGAGTTGATGGCCAAGCTTATCGACAAGTATTTTTCCACGCATCTGGACATTTCCCATGAGGAGGCAATCCAGCTGCACCGAGACTACTACACCAACTATGGCCTGGCAATTGAAGGACTTATGCGGCACCACAAAATTGATCCGCTTGACTACAACTCCAAGGTGGACGATGCTCTGCCGCTGGAGGACATCATCAAGCCTAGCCCGGAACTTCGCGCGTTGCTTGAAGATGTTGATACGAGTAAAGTGAGGCTTTGGCTCTTCACCAACGCCTACAAAACCCACGGAAACAGAGTAGTCAGACTCTTGGGCATCGACGACCTTTTCGAAGGGCTCACTTTCTGCGACTACGGCGAGCAGCCGTTGATCTGCAAGCCCGATCCAAGAATGTATGAGAAGGGTATGAGGGAGGCCGGCATCGAGCGAAAGGAGGACTGCTACTTTGTTGGTACGTTGCGTCGTTCTGCTATTGACTACCAGGCACTAACTCGCACCTTTTTAGACGACTCTTATCTTAACTGCTCGAAGGCTAAAGAATTTGGATGGACTGCTGCTCACCTGGTTGAAGAGGGGCTCAAGCCCCCCCCAACCCCCGCTTCGCAGTTCCAGATCCAGCATCTGCGAGAACTTCGGGACGTATATCCCCAATTTTTCAAGTCCAAGTCCACCTAAACACTGCGCATATTATATTGTGTACTTGACATGATGGATGGTGTTTGGCCATATGATTCTTACGATAACTGCGGGAACATGTGGTAACATCTAGAGATAAAGGTGATAAATGGCGGCGTTTGGGAGCCTCCATGCGAAGTTTTTCATTTGTCCGGCTATAGAGGAACTATCAGAGCGCACGGGACTTCCATATTCATCTACGACTAAACTTAGTGCTACATAGTAGAAAAGATAGAAACGGTATCACTATTTACTATCTAATGACTCTGATGTCACCATGTGCTGATTGTGGAGGCCTCATGCCTCAGGTTCTTGCTATCATCTATTGAATAGGTGCTGCATGGCATCCAGCAATGATTAGAATATAAACCCATGAATTACCACTCCAAAAGTGCCATGTGCACAATACCGAGGGGGAGCGTGTTCTGTTTGTAGGCTCCATGGGCTGTGCTCCATTGCAGGGGCTTTATCACCATTCGTCCCGTAATTATTTTCCCGCCAGCTTTGGGGCCAAGACATATTTGCCTTACTCCCACCAGCAGGGGCGATCGATGCGGTGTTCCAACCGCAGCGCCAACTTTGCAAGGAGCGGCAGAAGAAAAAAAACAGAGGACGCTGTTCGTGGAAACATGGTCCAGCCAGCGCTATCTGCTCCTGAATTTATAATCTCAGTATCCCGGGTATCTGTGACGAATCTTTTCCAAAGCAGTTGTTATTCACGGCCGTCGAATGCTTCGAATGACGGTGTCAAGCTCGGCCAGAATCTGGTCCTTTTCCTTGATCGCCTCCTGGCGCTGGGCTTCGGCTACCTTCAGATCGTCCTCTAGTTCCCTTATGCATCTTTCTTGATCCATTTCGCTGTTGTCGAGACCGGGGAGCGACGAAATCAAGACCTCAATCTGTTGCTCTTTGATAATGAGATCGCGGGATAGTTCGACCATGCCCGCACGGAATTCGTCGGCAGGGAGCGGATCAACTGTAAAATTTTGTCAGATATCCATGCGAGATTATGGCGGGCGCGATGTACCATACCTTCTTTCTGATTTTGCTCTTGCTTCACATCGCGGACCTTGTCATTGGGACCAAGGGTTTCCAGGTCATGGCGCCTGTGGACATAGTGCAAGCAAGCAACAAATTGCTGCGCTAGCTATATCGCGCAGTCAGTAGGAGCGTCGCGTGAGGCATAGACAGAAACAGGTGCACACCTCGTCAACAGCGTCTTGAAGCTGTGTTAATCTGTCGCCCATGATGGTGGTTATGATGATTCCGGCAAGCGTCGCGAATCGCTTTCGTCGATCACGCCCCGCTGCGGTACTTGAGACAAGTACTTACTGTGTCACGTGACCATTTGACTAGATTGTGAACAGTGTTTTGTGAAGTCTTTTAACATTCTGAGCTCAAGTACTAAGACGAGAGATATAGCGTGAATCGAGATTTCTAGAATTGGTGGCTTTGCAAGAATTGGTTCCATGAGCATCCTTTCGGCTCTTATTGGGTTCCTGCCTTCACGTTCTTACCTTCAGAAGGCCATTGGCACTGAACGCATTTTATAGGCTACTTATCACATTATACAAAAGGAGGATAATTTATAACGATATCATTTGCAAACTTTTAGCGGGTGCGTCCTCATTATTGTTGTTTCGCGCCTTCTCCTGGAGGCAGTGTCGTCATTCGATGCGGTTCGATTAGAATACATTAATTGAGTCACGTGCTGATAAGGTGCGGGAGGACACTCTGGCCCCGGGCGCAGGGGCAGGGAAGCTAACTTCAGACGACGTATCTCCATTTGTAGAGACACAACGTCTACTTTAGCTTCGTGGCCTTCTTTTCTTGTTTGCGCTCCGGTTCCTCTACGTTTTAATTATTCTCGCCGCTCTTTCTCAAAACTTACCACGATGGCCACTCCGCCCCCCCAACCAGGCCAGATGCCTGGCCCTGGCCAAATTCCAATGCCTGTCCCCGGCCAGCGCCCGACTCCCGAGCAGATCCAAGCGATGCAGCGCCAGCTGGCCATCGACGCTGAGAAGGCCGGCATGACTGTCCCGGAATTCGTCGAGCACATCAGGAGGCAGGCACAGGCTCAGCAGATGCGAATGCGCCAGATGCAAGCCCAGCAGCAACAGCAGGGTGGCCAACCTGGCCATGCCCACCCACACCCGCATCCACACCCTCAAGGCGGCCAAGGTGGCCCTCAGCCCATCGCACCTGGACCCCCGAACCCCAAGGGTCTTGCGGTCGCAGCCTTCCTCCGAAGCCAGGATCTCAAGCCTCGAACCGTCATCTTGAACGGCGAGCGCAAGGACATGTTCAGAGGTGGGTTTGCCATGTCGCATCTCGAATTTCCTGTTACTAACTCATAGCAGTCATGCGAGCTCTTCGCGCTCTGCAGTCCCCCGCTTATGAAAAGGCCCGCAAGAAGAATCCTCTCCTCCCAGAAATCACCGACCGAGCTTCTCTCGAGAACACTTTCAAGCTCCTCCCCCTCAGCATGCTCGCCCTGCGAGTTTCGAAGATTGAGCCTGAAGCTGGCCCCAACGGAAAGAAGCCCAAGCGTGTCAAGGGACAGTGGAACGTAAGGATCGAGCAGCAGCAGGATGCCCAAGACGAGATGTACTATGTTTGGCTGTACGAGGGTAGCCAGATCATGCGCAAGGTGTATGCTGGTCTTGCTTTGGTTGCCATCTTTGCCATTGTCCTCTACCCCCTGTGGCCTCTGGTTCTCCGACAGGGTGTCTACTACCTGAGCTGGGGATTGCTTGGTCTGCTTGGTCTATTCTTCCTCATGGCGATTTTCCGTGTTATTCTCTTCTGCGTCACCTATTTCGTTACTCCTCCTGGTCTGTGGCTCTTCCCCAACTTGTGGGAGGATGTTTCTTTCATGGACAGCTTCAGGCCTGTTTGGGCTTGGCACGAGGTGAGTCGCTCATTTGGGAATTTTGAGGTGGGATGATTTGCTGACATGATTGCTAGACTGAGAAGCCTAAGAAGAAGAAGAAGAAGGCTGCCGCCGCCGCCGCCGCCAACTCGACTGTCGCAGCCGCAACCGGCCAAGTGGCCCCCGCTACCGCAACCACCACCGGTACCGACACCCAGGTTAACACTGGTGAGGTGCAACAGCGGCAATATGTGGCTCCTAGGGTCGAGGAGCTCGCGGATGATGAGTAGATGTGACAAAAAATTGGGGCTGATGGGTGGCGTTAAGGAATTATGTACCAACATTTCTGGAACCTTGCTGTTTATGCCGTAGAGCTGGTTATCATAACAGGTAATAACATGGTTGGTTGTGTTGGTCTTGAACCAATGGGAAGCATTTTCAACATTTTTTTGTATTTGGTTCGAATTCGACTAATATTTTACAAATTCACACCTCTGAAAATAGGGAACTGGAAGGATGAGGCCATGGTAAAAGTCCATCACAGGGCATGGCCAAGCATTGTGTAAATCATATCACATTCATTGACTCTTGCGGGGTGTTGCAAAACGAAACCAAAAACAAAAAAGGCAAGCTACTGTTGCTCCCCGCCTATGGGAACATTTTCGCCAGGACTACTAGTAGTAGTAGATGATGGAGTCGCCTCCCCTCGCCCTCCAAACCAGCTTTTTTTTCTTTTCGTGAGAAAATCTAGGTATTGAAAACAAATGAAACAGGCCACGCACATCTTACACCGGGAGACTTTCAACTCATTGCTGAAGGTTCTTGTAGAAAAAAGTGCCGTCTTTCAACTCGCCGGTTGGGTTGAAAGAGTAACTGGGGATCTGACCTACCTCTACGTAGCCAAATTTCCTAAAGAAGCCCTCAGCAGGACCGCCCGTTTCTGTATCAAGGAGCTAAAGAGAGAAAAAAAAGTTGTTAGCGGATTGATTATATTGACGTGTAACATGGGCGTTGTGCTCGGAAAAGCTGCTGCCAAAGGTCTTCAGCACTTGAGAGAAAAAAAAAAGGGCTTTCTCACCAGCATTGTCCTGCCGCGCTTTGCCGACTCGGCCTCGAGGGCGCCCATGAGGGTTCTGGCGCCGCCGCGACCGCGGAAGCTTTTGTGAATGAGGAGCTTCTCGACGAGACCGCGGAAGGGGCCCGTCTCGGAGGGAGGTAGGCAGAGCATGACAACACCCATGACATCCTGGCCCTTGACGCGCGAGCCGGGTTCCGACTCATTGAGGAGGATAAATATGAGGCGCTTAGCGTCGTTGGCCTCGGCAATGCGCTCCTTCCACCACGACAGTAGTTTCTCGTGAGTCAGAGGCGGTAGGAAGGTGGCGATGGTGTGGTCGTGGGTGATGCATGCGGCGTGGATGGCAGCGAGGTACGGGACCAAGTGGCCGTGCTGGGCCAGGGAAAAGAGGGCCACGGTGCCGGATTCAGACATGATGAGCCGGCGCGGTGGGTGGTTTTTCTTTTCTTTTGGTGGGTTTTGTTTAGGAACAGAGGTTGTTGTTGGCCCGGTGGCCAGAAAGGCTTCTCCTGGTGATAAGACAGACAGAGTCCCACACGCACAAACACATACACCGCATTCACCCAGACAAAGTTGTTGGCTGCGTGCGAGGTTGCGCGGGTGACGGGTTCTGGCAATGCAATGCAATGCAATGCAGCGGCTGCCACAGGGGAGGGGGGAGAGGGAGGGGGGGCTGCTAGCTGGTTGGTAGTGGCAGCGTTTTATGACTATGGTGGGCGCCCTGCTCTGCTCTCTGCTGGTGGCCGTGCAACCTGCTGACGCTGTTCAGTTTTTGAGATTTTTTGGTTTTCGAGGGTGGGAATCAACTGAGCAGGAACGAGGGAACGAGACGAGGGATTGGGACTGCTCAAACAGGCGAAGCGGGGAATGTAAGATTTGGCAGGCAGCGGAAGAGGCCGAGAATGTCAGGAGTAAGTCAATCACGGCTGACACAAACCGATGGCTGATTCAATTCGGCTTTTGCAGGCAAGTCGCGCCCATGGGATCTTGGGGATTTTTTTTTTGCTCACTGAGATGATTTTCGTTTCAATTCCTATGGCGCCGCCATCTCCCGGCCTATGGCTTGGGCTGGGCGCCCACTCTCTTCTGCTTTCTCCCCCACCACCTATGACAGCACACCGCACTAAGTGCCTTGTACATGTACGAGTGCCATGTTGGAACACCCAATGAGCCCACGCCAGGACCTTTTCAGCCCACCATTATCGGGCAGCGCGAGTGCCTTTTTTTTTTTTCTTTATATTTTTATTTTATTTCATTTTTTACATGTGCTTGTGTGCCTCTGCCCTGAGGGTGATGGTGATTGGGATATGTGAGACAGGACGTGATGGCTATGCTCGATCCCATTTGGATTACAGAGCCAGGTTTGAGGTCGCCAAGTTGGACACCGAGAGGGGAAATCGCCTTGTTTCGGCCCGGTACCGCGACCTGGTTTTCCCCTCGGCACGAAGACCTATAAGCGCTCTGCTATACGGGCCAGCATGAGGCTCAACCAGGGGCGCACCTTTACTTCTTAGCATGTCATATGACTTATCCTTCCGAGGAGAGAGCCGCGCTTTTCACATTCTTTCCCCGCTTGAACATCCATTACATTCGCGATGAATCACGGGAAGCTTTATAACTGGCACATGACTATCACCATATTGCATAGTATTTATATACATTGTCAGATTGTCCGTGTAGCATATAGCTATACAATATGACAACAAAGTTGCTGTGTAGAAACTGGTCGCCATCGCCCAAATCACTTTTCAACTACCATATTTCAAAAGAAAAAAAGAGGTAGTCACCTATTTACTTACATGCAGCTCTGTGCGCATGACCTTGGGTTTCAGCTCTTCCCTTACCAGTGACTGAATGGGTGGTTTTGGTCTTGGCATGGGCGGGGAGATGCGGGCAGGTAACTCATTTTAGACGAGCGGGTATGCAATTAACTTGTTTGAATTTCTTAATTGTAATGTTCAAGTTTGAACTGGTATTGTCAAGAGGGAAATGGCGAGAAAAGGGGCGAGTAACTTGTTACACATGGCAGGTTGTCAATGAGGACACTCGTTGATGCTCTCGACGTCGGATTGTCTACGGACAAGAGAGTAGCAAGCTTTGATAACTGCATCGCCTCTTAGTTGTGAGTCTGCTTCGACCAATCATATAACAACAATCCACCCAACGGTGAAAGCATGTTCATTTCTGGCATTGTTTATCTAGAGCTGCCACACGAGTTTCTGACAGGAAACACACTGTCTTTTGTATAAGCCAGGCAGACACAGACGGCGAGTTCCGAAAACGGGGGCAGTCAGCTAGCTAAATTATCGAGACACTCCATAAGCCACCATCAGCCTTATGCGGCAACGCGCTTGCTTGACGAGCTTCCTGTTTGAGCAATGGCGCACATCAACAGAAATCCAAGCAACGCACGCACACGTTTGTTGGTGACGTATACCGAGCAGTCGGGTTTGGCACGGATTTGTCATTCAAGGTGCTTTCTGAGCGCTAGGTTGGACCTGCGCTGCAGCGTTTTGCGCAATATGTCGCCGAGTCAATCCACATTATGTTTGGAGCGGAGCCATCTCGCCATCACCGACGGGCAGGGCAGGGCAGGGCAGATGCAGTTTCGAGTTCGACTCAACTGGTTCACGCCATGCAAAAAAAAAAAAAAAGAAGCACGTTGCCGCGCCTCGGCGAGCCGACCGTTTGGAACACAGTCATGCCCCCGCGCCTCTGGGATGAGCCATGTTCGCGCGCGAACCCGCTTATCACATGGTGAAGCATCTCTCTCCCCCTCTGGGACAACCTCGACATTAAAGCTCTGAGTAAGAGGCGATGAACCAAGACCCGTGCACATGGTGCCAGGCCGCAGCAGGGTCGTGGCTGTGAAGCAGTCACCACCGTCTCTTCCTTGGAGGGTGGATGGAACCGATTCTTGTGCGAACCGCCTTCCTTGATCATGACAACTAATTGGTCAACATAATGGAACAGCACTCATCAGCTGCCGTAAGAAGCATACGTGCACAGATTCACACCAACTGCGCAAGTCTCTTACGTCGAGGTTGTCGCGGCCCCGGGCGTTTAGAACTCGCTAACTCTATCTTGATGCTTGTTCTACATCTCGGTTCCTCCTTACCGACCAACCATGACCGCCCACAGACGAGAACCCCCAAAGAGGGGCTGCGCGAGTCAACTCGGATGATCATCTCCCCGGGTTCCCCGCGATGTTATGATCGCTCTGGGCTTGGTGGCGTTTCTCGTCCGGTAACGCCTTGAAAGAATAAAAAAAGGGAGGAGGGCAGGCAAAACTAAACAGGAAGAAGAAAGAAGAAGAGAAAAAAGAGCCATTTTCGATGTGCTTATTTTCTCCACCCCCGGTTACCCTCACGCATCCTTCAGACAATGCGCTCATCCAATCTCCGCCCTTTCTCACATTGAGCCGCTGTTGCGTGGTTTGCTGACAGCCTGTGGGAGGGTTTTCGTCAGCCCAACCAGACGCCCACTAGCATCCCCCCCAGCTTGCCTTGTTTGGGCATGTTGCGAAGCCGCGGGTGCTGTGAGGCTTCTCCAAAGTTGCGGACGAGGCTTTGCGTAATGACTCACGCAATCTCTGGCCAGTGCTGGTGGCTGCCTGCCTTTATGTGATGCCACGCAAGACAGTCACTCTGGCCGAGAAATGGCATACGTCGTCTGGTTGTTGCTGGTCGCCTGACGTCCGCCACGAACTGGCTGCGTGCGTGAGTCTGCGGTTCAAGGCATCAAGTATAAAACCGTGTCAATGGAACATGTAGACGGGATTTTCAACATCAAGCAGACACAGACCAACATCAATAAGACAAATCGAGAGATTCTCACATTGAAGCTTCGCATTGTCCAACCCTCTTCAGACGCATCAGTCCTTGCTCCAGCTCATCTTTTGAATCAATCCATCACAACTTCGCTCTCGAAAATGTCGGGCATCCAAGCTTCTCCCAAAACCTCATCCAACTGTAAGCACACGGCAAGCCTTGCGGTATACTGTTATCCTTACTGACGCTAAGCTTACAGCCACCAACCCCGAGACCGCTTCCGTTGTATCCTATTCCTCCACTTCGGCCTTGCTCAAGAACAACAACGAGCCCAAGCCGGCACCGATTGACGCCAAGAAGTTACAGGAACAGGCTCTGAAGTCTCAGATCCGATTCTGCATGTAAAAAAAAAGAAAAAAAAAGAGGAAAACCCCATCCTCATCAATGATCCGAATACGGCTATCCTGTCCGAAATCCACCGTTTGAATGCTTCCTACCGATTTCCGCTTCTGCATCTAGCGGCTGCATTCCTCGGCCGCTGGATTTGACGCTACGACTTTATGGCCCTTAATGACCCGGGCCGGGCCTGCCTTTGAGGAGTTGGCAGTGCCTGAGGCTCTCGAAATGAATGGAAGACGAGATACACGACGAATAATGTACTGGAGGAATGATTTCGTTTCACTGAAAAGGGATGGCGAACCTTTTGGGTCTTGCCATGCGATGGGTTTTGGACAAGAATGCAAATTTCCTTGATGAGATACAGGTTGGAGGTTGACAACTAAGTGAGGAAGAGATGATAAGTCCTCGGGGTATCTTTCTTATGCTTTGATAGTAAACAGTTCAGAGTTGAAATAATAGTCCAGTTCCTGATAACCAAAATTCCACCCGTTTTAAAAACTGTCATTGAGAATGTCTTCATTCATCTTGACCATGCTTGGGCTATATTCCGACGAGTTGGGGTCTTCGCCAGCATCGAGCAGGATGTCTCCAACAATCCTCTGGCTTGCCTCTCGCGCTGTGAAATTCAAGTTAGCCTTGTGTATCAATATATCGATTGGGTCAAATACGCACCTGGGGTTTGTAGTAACTTGGAGGGAGGAATGGCGAACTGTATTGTTTTGGGAGGGCTCATGCCAGCGAAGTCTTCATCCTCGTCGCTCTCCCAATCAATCTCATACTTCTTTTTCTCGCTAGCCATGCCGCTCTCACCAGCAAAGAAATCCCGAGTCTTCCTCGCTGTTGCAGGCGTCTGCACGCTGACTCCAGGTGTTCTTGGCCCCTGTGTTGCCGCCGCCAGGCGCTCGCGGGCCTTTGTCTTGATGGGTGACATGAACGCCTCACTTCGCAGTTTGGGCACAGAAATCTCGGGTGATGACATGGGAGAATCCTGCCAGGCGGGTGTTTCCTTCTTGGGCTGGTTGCTTTTCAGTGGGGATATGCGCAGTGCTGGTTTATGTGGCGTAGCCTGGATTCGGTAGTTCTTGTCCAGCACTCGGTGCAGTATAGGGTCCCTAGCGCGCTGTATTGATTGCTGAATACTTTGGTCATCTTCAGCCACGCGCCCAGGAGTCAGTGCTAGGTCAGGGAGCCTGGCGGTGTGCTGTGCGAACAAAACCGTCGAATCCTCATTGTCGTCAAGCACAGTTGTGTGGTGCTCCTCGTCATCCATCTCGCGCTTCATCGTCTCATATGGTGACTCGAGACGGGAGAATCTTGTTTTGGTGGTTGAGGGTGGGCGAGGGGTGCTGCCGGACAGCTCGGCATCGTCGAGAATCGAATCTTCAATTTGATACGTTGATTGCTCGACTCCAGGGTCTGCCGTCACATCTTCCTCGCCATGCTGGGCCGTATAGTCGGCTGTTGTTTCATCCCTCACCGCCGTGCTTTCTTCCATGACCGTCTCATCTTCGTTGGCAAGCTCTTCATAGCCGGAGAGGGATACATTCGCAGAGGCCTCGAAAAATTGCTTCCAGAACTAAGCCCTCGTTAGCGGCAAGACTCGATCATATGACACAGGTGGTTCAACCTTTGATGCTTCCCAGACTGCCCGAGAGTGATCACCATATTGTTCAACAAGCGGAAGAATGCTGGTTGTCACGATGCGATGCGACTTGCTAAAGTTGTGATCGATTTCTAGATTGTGCATGAGCCAACAACGATCGGGGATTGGCTTCTGGAGACGAGCATACCTTGGAGCGTTAGTGTGATTGACTGCTCCAATCGCTCCAGCTCCTCCGTGAGCGTTAGATTACGGGGAGCGACGCTTTGCCGAGACATGGCGGCGGCTGAATTGGGGTTGATAGCTACAAAGCGGTGTTGTTGATGACGATGAATTAGACGCGTGGAGACGCGATGAGGGGCAGTTCTGGCGCCCAACACCTGGACACTTTGGCGGGGTACGGGCCACTTCGCTGATCCACCAAGTCGGGTACATGTTCGCTTTCTCGCGAGGCTCTTGGCCATGATAAAATACGCTTGTCTTGAACCATCATTCGGCCTCTGACCATAGCTACAATAAATCTACTGTTTAGCATAATAATTGTTCATATCCAACTTCATCAAAAGCTGTGCAACCATGTGATCTTCCCCAATACCATCTTGTCTCAACCCCAAGTCATCTTCGCCTCGATTGCCGCTCGAGCGAACTTTTTCCGTCAGCCCTCGACAGACTGTAATAAAAATCTGGACGTTCTTTTTGAATATGCGGTATAACTCTTCAGGCTTCTGTGACTGCTCAACTCCTGTGGATATCCCAAGAGCTTGCATCCTGGAGTATTTCGCATACTGTAGCACCAAGCCAAAGATTTCTTCGATTAAACCCAGCAATGGTTGCTGCTGCTTTTTGAGGAAGAGGGCAAACATAATACGATCCAGGACCAAAGTGTGCAATTCTCGAAGACGGTCAGGACTTTCAACCCTACCATCCGACTTGCTGCTGGTTTCCTTGTTCAAATCTGACTGAATCTTATTCAGCTTCGCTTCGAATGCCTGCCAGGGAATCGCAACTCCCGTATCTAAAAAGTATGAAGCAATCCCGGAAACGAAATGATGGGCTTCGCGAGCAAATCGGTAGGATGCATTTTTCGGATCTTCCCATCGCGTTGTCCGTGTGTTGAGATCCTGGAACAGTTGATTACTCACGTAAAGAACTCGGAGTATTCGTAGCAAGAGCTTGAAGATGCGATCGTACTGTGTCAGAATTACTGGCGTGATTATGGGCGCCAAGGCGTCTGGTGGCTTATACGACAGGCGAAGAAAGTCCAATGCCTCCAGAGAGTCTGGATTCATGCATTTATCCATCTCTTCCTGGGACAAGCCGCGAACAGCAAAGCTTAGGTCACCTGGCAGTGACGACGAGTCCCTCGAGATGTCGCCCAGCTTCGTCTTGGTGAAGCCCTTTTCAAAGTCGAAAGTGTCTGTGAGCACCCCCATCAGAGCTAGTCGAAGCTCGGAGCTTGCAGGAGGCCAGTTGTCTCGGCCTCCCAAACGAAGACCCATTATGCCTCCTTGGCGTGCAACTCCAGCATGTCTCTCGGCACTTTCCAGTTCTGGGTCGAAGAGAGCATGGGCTAATCGGCTGGAGTACATTCCGTTTCCGAATAAATGAAAATCGCGCTGTATTTTGAGATGACTCCTCAAATCGTGTTTGCTAAATAGGACTCGCAGACTCTCTTGGTTAATAATTTGGGCTTGGGAAAATGCGATGCCTCCAAAAGATAGGACGGCAAGCAAAGACCAATGAGGCGCGAAATGCGAGGTATTAGAAGGCGACAGGTAGTGGCCGGAAAGACGTTGCTGGACGACGCGACTAAGCGAATCTTCGGCGTTGGTGTCCAGCAGTGGCTGATCAAACTGCTTCATTGATGTCAACAATCGGTCCTCGAGTAGGGTCTCCTCAACCCCGAAGAATTGAAGCGCATTTTGATGATGCAAACTAAAACTTGGTTGTAGCTGAGGAGGAGATTGTGACTCTGATCGGCTCTTTCGAATTACTTTCAGCACGTTTTCCCGATATTTCACGACTCGAGTTTCCAGTTGCAAAATAGAATCCCAGTCATAGAGCCACTCAGCCTTTGGCGGCTGAGTTTGAATGAGCAATTCGGGGTTTGCTAACGGGTGTTCTGGGTGATTGTTTCTGATGAAGCGTAGATTTTTGCCCGCCTCAAACATTGACTTGGCAACATCCTGGGGCATGAAGTGTGGTATTTTAGTCTCGTCCAAATAAAAGTCAACGTGATCTACTGGCTGGCCGAAGTCGTCTAGGTAGGTTTCTGTGTCCACCTTGACAAAGCCTTTGGATTCGCCGAGGTTCGACTTTGAGAATGGGACACCCTCCTCACGCCTTGTACCAATCCATTCTTCTAGAAATTCTATCCAGGGCTGAGAGACACGCCTCAACACCTCCCGCATAATTTCACGCAATTGCTCCTCGCCGTGATCAACTGAGTATGCCTCATGAAAGACGATGGAGAGCACATGCTCATCAGCATACCCACGCCGAAGTTTTGCTGTAAGTCTATGAAAGGGCTCCAGAATAGCCACCAAGCTTTTGATTGTGGACTGAAGCGCAAGGAGAGATTTCGGATTATGACCATACACTGCCACGTGTTTTTGCGAATCTTTGAGGATTTGCTCGAGGGCACTAGCCAGAGCAACACCACATCGCGTTTTATGTTTTGCATAGGTTGATCGAACAAATGATCGTAGCTGTAAAAACATTGAACCGCAACGGAGACACTGTTTCTCTATTCCTTGAAGTACGTGCTTGGAATACCCTGATATCCTCAGCTTTGGTAGGGCAGGAGTGAATGAGTAACCTTTTTCCTGCTTTGAGAAGAAGAAGACTGATTCTTGACCAATGGCGAGTGAGAGCAAAGCTGAAAAATATGTTTTTGCCTCCACAACGGGCACATCGAAGTTTTTTAGTTGAAGGGGGTCAATGGACCAATTCAGCAGCGCATCGTACACTTCGGGGCCAGCCTCGGAGACAAGCGGTGGTTGGGTAGTGACAGCGGTTTGGTTCAGAAACGCATCCCAAGTCCTGTGCTCAGGTGTATTTTCTGCTACGTCCTCAAGGTCCATCCAGAGATCTTTTGTGAGATCGGTGTCGGACGTGCTCGCCGCCGTAGTCTGGGCATCATCAGAAGTCTCGTTCGATTCGGATTCGTTTTTGGGTGATGTGAGCGAGGGGAGTTTGAAGAAGCCATCCTCCGTTGTTGCTACTGGCGCAAGCTGCAATAAACCCGAACCGATAGCTTTTTTAAATACAATTAGCAAATGTAGCAGCATGTGGATATCGCCATAATCGCACCCTTGAGTTCAGTCGCAAAGAATGGCCGTGAAGTACCCGAGTCGCGGCCTAGCTCCTCGAACAATTCTGAGGCTTGCCATAGATCGGGGACAGCAAAGAGATCTGCCGTGTCCTCATTGCCAGCCATAGCTATAGTCTCAGACAGCTCTAAGAACCATAAATAGTCCTTTGAGCACCAGGGGTTGTGTGCTTTGTGACGGTGTTGCGTTGGTGGTTCAGAGTTGGCCAGTGTCCCCGACGTCAGCGGATGCTTGACCCCCGCGACGCGCCGCGCTTCAGGGCCTAATTCTAGCTGGCGACCCCTCCACCACGCGCTAGACAGTCCGATATGGCGCTACTAGCGGCTCCCTTGTACCAATAGCTAGCTACCCTGGTTGGTGCCTGCACTTGCCAACTTCATGATTGTCACGAGCTTCGAATTTCGGGGGGTTTTTTTTTTCATTGCTTGGGAATTTGCAAGAAATCCCTCGCTCTCTATTCCCAATCGCACCTGAAAAAGCGCTATAAACTAAATAGAGAGCACTAGAAACCCGCATATCCACCATGCCTCCTCGAAAGCGCGCACGCGGGAGCCAGGCTGCTGCGACGCCAACCCCAGCGCGTGATGATGATGTTATGGATGTCGACACGCCCCCAGCTGGGGAGACTGTGGGCGAAGCGGACAAAAGCAAGAAGCCAGACAACAATTATAACGATCTATGGACGGACGACCAGGTGGCCTCACTATTCAAGGGAGTCATTCGCTGGAAACCAGCTGGTACGTCGGATTCTCAGCCACGCTTCTCCAAGCTGACCAAGGACAACAAACAGGGATGCACCGACATTTTCGAATGATTGCGATATCAGAACATCTCCGAAACCACGGGTTTGACCCCGATTTATATCAACACACACGTATTCCGTTTATCTGGCAAAAACTCCGAACATACTACAACTTGGAAGTCATCGACGAGCGCGAGTACTTTGATGAAGACGAAAACGAAGACCGGTACAATGAATTCTCGCTACCAAAGGCCCAATTTTTTGATGCCATGATGCAACGCGCCATTGCCGACCCAAGTGAGGCACCCACATCACCAGCGCAGCTCGATCTCTCTCCGCCGTCCTCGCCGATTAAGAAGCGCAAGCGAGGGGAGACAATATCGAAGACTAGAGGCACTTCTGTCGAGGATACAGAGGATGGCACCGATGCTCCATCTCCACCTCCAAAAGGGAAAAAGCCTCCAGGAGGACGAAAACGCGCCGCAAGTAGGGCTAAGACCGAGAAACAGGAAAAGGAAAAGGCAGAGACTACAGAGGAAGACGAGGCTGAGGATGGTGACGAGAGCGGATCAAGCGAAGATGGAGAGGAGAGTGCCGAAGAAAGCGGAACTCCGGTATCTAGAACGACCAGGAACACCAATAGAGGTCGCACAGCGCAGGCTGCTCCGGCAGCTGCATCGAGGACACGAGCAAGAGGAAGAAGGACAAGACGATGAATAGCCGAACGAAATGGCAATGTCCTTGTTACTGCATCGAATTGATGGTCTAGATACCCCAAAAATTAATATTATGCTAATGAGACGAACTTCCTCTAAGAATTACGATTTGTTCAGTTATGCCCAAGAAGTGAATTTTAGAGTGCAAAGAGCATCGACTCTATCAAGCGTCGCTTGGGGGATCGTCCTGGGGTCTTTCGTCCACCTCCCACTCGCTGCGATAATTTATTTTGTTCCTCCAGTGTCGTCCGATCGGGAACATGGACTCAACATCCCATTTTGTGCGCTGCAACGGTCCCGGTTTTTGTATCTTGGGCAATTCCATAGGTGGCTTCTTCTGGAGCAGATCCCACAGCTTGGCCTCCGCCTGCCAGCTATCGTGCTGGTCGCTCTGCTCGGCAAACTGCTCTTGTCTTCGTTCCCAGTCCACACGAGTCTTCAAAGCCTGTTTCGCCCGGTGCGTCTTTGGAAAATCCGCTGCAGAGAACTGTAAGATCTCATCTACTTCCCTGGTGAGGGACGCTTCTTCGTCGTCAGATTGAGTGACTGGTGCTTTGGTGTCCGACTCGTCGCTATCTTCGTCGCCTAATTTTTTCTCCGCGAGTTCCTCTTCTCGGATTTCATCGCCCGATATCGATTCTTCTTTGATGAGCATGGCGGGCTCCCCCGAATCCTCTTTCGACGTTTCATCCATCTCATCACATAATGCTTCCTCGACTTCATCATACGTCAGAGCCTCTTGGTCGCCTTCTTCGTCCCTGTCAGGAGGTTCTTCGTAGACTTCTAAACGGAGCCTTCGGGAACACTTGCGCCAAAACTGTTGCGAGTTTGCCGTCATCCCAAGTGAAGTAATGGCTGCTTCGACATCCTGCCGTCTCACAATGTTTCTGGTTGTAGGGATGAGTTCCTTTTTGGCGCGAATCCTGGACATGCTGAAGAAAATAGTTGCTTGGACAAGACGTCGAGTAATTGAGATAGCCAAGTTGTGGAAGTCTTCAAAGGTAGTAGCCCACATAGATGGTGGATCCTCATCCATTAAATGCCAATTGTCACTTGGAACGGACGAGTTCATGAATATGCGTTCAGAAAGCCTCAGCCAGTTGCGAAGGTTGAAAGTCCCAGCAAAGGCCATCTGTCGATGGCTCGAGGCACCTTCACTTTTGTCAAAGTCTTGGGCAATTCTTGGAGTAATGAGCCAAGAATCACCCCACTTGCTTTCTTCTCGCTGCTCTTCCTTGTGCTCTTGTCTGACAGATATAGCATCAGCGGCCTCATCCAAGGCATAGCACAGCTGTTGGCTGAGCTCGACCGCCGCAGGGTACTCAGAGTATCCGATTGTTGGGCGTAACCCTTCTCGCTGCCGCAAGGTTTGTGCGGTTTGGAGAACGTTGAGGTAGTGATTCACCTCGACCTCGCTCTTGGTTCGTATTCGAGATGCTATTCCAGGCAGATCGTCTCGTCCCAGGCGCGCAAGGGCTTCAAAAAAAAGCTTCTTCTCGGCTGATGACCATAATGTTGCACCGAGTTGGCTTTCCTTGACTTCAGCCTCTTCCTCGACGCAGACTTGTTGAGCGGCATCTTGGATATCTGCATTGAGCAATTCGAGGTATTCTATGTTCAAAGTCCCCCTGTTCCTCTTGAATGAATGGAACGCGAGAGAATCTTCAGCAGGTCGCTTAAGAGAAGAATGCTTCGTTCCTAGACGAGCGCCGGGCCCAGGTTCAACCTCGCTGTCGGAGTAGAGGCCATCTGGACGATAATCTTCATCCGGCTCTTCAATATTTTCCAGGTTGTGCTTATACCCTGGGCTTCCTATCTCTGGAAGAGCAGCGTGAGCTGACAAGTTTTCCTCCTCGTCGAGAGGATGGTCGGTGTCTGAGTCCATGCGCACCTGTTGCTGTGAGCACCAATTAGGATGTGGTCAGACAGTGACATGGTAGCAGTAGCTGAGCAAATTTCGTCGCTCGGCTTGGACGAATCTATGGCCCAGTGAATTTGAGAGGCCTATTAGAGACAGAAGCGAAAAATACATGAGCGATGTACTTAGGTTAGCCGTCTCAAGCAAATTTTGGGTCCACGCATGGATCCGTTGCTGAATGGCTAGTACTATGATTTGCTTACATAAGGCGCCAGCAAGTTTGTCAACCACTGCGATGATCACAGAATGTCCCACCCAAGACACAATCTCAGATCCGAGTCGTGTGGATAGTCTGGATTGCACCTCTCGTGATGTGCAATGATAAAAATTATAGGAAAATGTATTTCAATGCCCAATGTCAGGCTGGGGGCGCCCGCCCGTGCTCTAAAATTTTGGGCACCCCGACAGTACTCCTCCGCCGTCTCTTCTAAGACGAAGCTGCGGCTTCGTGATTATCAAAAGGAATGCATAGAATCTGTGGTAGAATCTCTCAAACGCGGCCATAAAAGAGTGGGGATATCACTGGCTACAGGGGCCGGAAAGACTGTGAGGTGGAATCGAGACTTGATTCTGAACTTCAGGCTTATTTTTCTCAGGTCATTTTTACCCAGCTCATTGGCCAAGTTGCATCGCCATCAGCGGACGCTACTCGCACTTTGATCCTGGCCCACCGTCGCGAATTGGTTGAACAAGCCGCGCGCCATTGCCAGCTTGCTTATCCTGACAAGAGAATTGAGATTGAAATGGGAAATGTCCACGCTACAGGCACAGCTGACATTACCATTGCGAGTGTACGGAGCATTATATCCAAAGACCGCTTATCTAAATTTGATCCCTCGCGATTTAAACTTGTGCTTGTCGATGAAGCACATCACATTGTTGCTCCAGGGTACCTGAAAACCCTTCAGCATTTCCGTCTCGAGCAGAAACGCAGAGATTCTCCCAACTTGATTGGTGTTTCTGCTACTTTCTCACGATTCGATGGAGTAAAACTCGGTGCTGCTATTGATGAGATTGTGTACCACAAGGACTATGTCGACATGATTTCCGAAAAGTGGCTTTGCGACGTTCTTTTTACTACGGTCGAATCAACAGCCAATTTGAAGCAAGTAAAAAACAATAATTTTGGCGACTTTATGCCCGGTGAGCTGTCTAAGGCCGTCAACACCGACGAAATTAACGACATCACGGTTCGGAGTTGGATGGCCAAGGCTCCAGGGAGGAAGTCGACACTCGTATTCTGCGTTGATGTCGCCCATGTCGTTCGATTGACAGAAAAGTTTCGCCAGTATGGATTTGAAGCGAGATACGTAACAGGGGAAACCAAGCCAGTCGAGAGGAGCGAAACGCTCGAGGTCTTCAAGAGAGGAGACTTTCCAGTCTTGGTCAACTGTGGTGTTTTTACAGAAGGCACTGACATACCCAATATTGATTGTATTGTTCTCGGAAGGCCTACAAAATCTCGAAATTTGCTCGTCCAAATGATTGGAAGAGGCATGAGACTTCATCCTGATAAAAAGGACTGTCATGTTATTGATCTTGTGTCTAGTCTGGAAACCGGAATCGTCACGACGCCGACATTATTTGGTCTAGACCCCAATGTATTGGTAGAAAGTGCAACGGTGAAGGAGATGCGCAAGATCAAAGCTGCCCACGATGACGAAGAGGCGACTGGACAGAACGATCTTTCGTTCCGCACCATCCGTGGCCCAAGTTCTGCTGATACGGTGACGTTTACAGACTATACATCCGTCCTTGATCTTATCGCGGACACGTCTGGCGAAAAGCATATCCGATCACTCAGTCAATACTGCTGGGTTCAAGTCGGACACGAGAAGTTTGTTTTGGCAGCCCCCAACGGCTCGTATGTCAGGATTGAAAAACTTAACGAGGATGGCGGAACGCCTGGTGTTCTTTACCGAGCTGTGGAGGTACGAGCACTGCCAGCCGGTGTCGCGAAGTCGCCATTTGCGGCTCCCAGGGAAATCCTCACAGCCGCAACTTTCGCCGATGCAGTGCATGGTGCAGATAATTTTGCGGCCAAGGTGTTTCCCCGTACTTTTATCCACCGCTATCAGAGATGGCGATCCCTGCCGCCGACACAGGGTCAGCTGGACTTTATCAACAAGCTGCGTGGAAAGGGGAACCCGCTGACCACTAAAGGCATAGACAAAGGCAAGGCTGCCGACATGATTACAAAACTGAAGCATGGCGCGCGGGGCCAGTTTTCTAAACTGGAAGCCATGCAGAAGCGGAGGCAGAGAGAGGCAGCGACGATAGAGTCGAGACAACTGCGGGAACACGTCACCGTAGGACCTGTGAGAGGATGAGCGGGCATCGCGTGGAACAAGACACGCCTGTACAACAACGGGGTGGAATGACGTTCAGTCAACTGCTGGATGTACAATGCGGGGAGATTTATTGGGTAAATAGCTTCCAGAAGGAGTGAAAGCCGGGCGTGGCTCTGTATAGATAATGCTTCATTCCAAGTATTCACCTCTCGCCAACTGCCTCATTGACCCAACTCGTTTTTGTTCAGGCGACATGAAGTTTGCGCGCGCGAATATGAGGGGCCTAGTGTGTGACATATCTTGCAATCAACCACGCCAGGTTGATTCGCTTGCTTTGAAGCGCGTGAGAAAACTAGCCTCGGCGTGTGTAGCGAGTGTCCACGCAAGCATCACAATCCGTTATGGACAGTGATTCACTGTCCACAGGAGCAGAGCGATAATCACGTCTTAATTTTGGTATCGGAGGTACCTTTCTAGCCTGGCACGGGTTGTTTGCCAGTAATGCCAATATAAAACAAGGCAGGTGCTGTGTTAATGACAAACATGGTGGCGGTCCTATCGACCGGATTTCTCTTCTCACTTTCGTTTCACTTCCTCAAAAACGCGTTCATAACACTTTAATACTCACCTTCCAAGTCATTCCCCTGATTTCTCGACTTTTATTATCTCGCTCTTTCCCCCGCTACGAGAGATTCTGGTACACAGCACTGCAGCGTTCCTTCAGCCACATCATCACAACTGTTCTCTTTGGCAACCTCTCTTTCAGCTATGACGCCTTCTTTGGGTCCTGGAGTTCAGTCTAAACTATCAGGAAGCTGGCGTTCTGTCGATGATGAAGTGGTACCGCATAGCCCTCGCGATTCAACCTCAACTTACTCGCGACCTCCCTCATCACTCCTCATCGAACGACCCCAGTCTTCGTCTTCCCTTTTGGAGCGCGGTATCGATGCACGATCCGAACCCAACCCTTTGAACTCATCCCCTATTTCTCCTACCCGCCGTCCATCTGAGCCCGCAGCTTTGCAGCCATCATTCCAAGTCACTCAATCGAGCTGTTCATCGCTTGCCACCACTGTTGACAAGGAAGCTGCCGGCGCGCGCATCGATCGTGAACTGAAGAGCACACCGACGGTACCGAAAATACATCGGGAGCAGTATTTTCCTATATCAAAGCATCAATTTGACAGATTTCGATCCATTGGCAACCCGGCGCTATCCAAACCCGAGCATTTTCGCCTGAAATACCCACCTCCTTGTCATGACCGATATCCCCAACCAGCACAGGATTCAATACAGCCTTTTTACACATCAAACAGCATTGATGTGGAGAGTCTATTGGAAAATTATTCCGACGAAGGAGCGCAGCTGGTCGAATTTCTCACTGCCCAAGAGCAACAGCGCGAAGAGGCATACGCGAGTGTGGCTAGAGCACAGAAGCATGCAAAATCAACACTGGCAGGTTTTTTGCGCGAACAGCGTCAAAGGACTGAAGTAATAAGAAATGACGAAGGTAAAATGAAGGGTCGTTTGTCACTAATGAGGCCCCCATCACCGCCCTGTTTGACCCCGACGCAGCAGCAAGTAATGTGCACACTCGAGGTCGACTTGATAGGCAAGATGGAGAAGGTCACCATCAACCATGGGGAGTCGGAAGGCGCCATAGCTGGATTCTTCACCTTTGATTGGGATGGAGCCGACAAAGAACCCCCCGAGAAAGTCCGCGAGCTTTTAATCGAGACAGGTGGGCTCGATCCGCGACTCCTCCGGACACCGTTGGTGGCAAGCCACGACTTTGGCGAGCAGTCATACCTCGAGGGTATGGTAAAACCTTCTCACCTCAGCTCCTACCAGGGAAACCTCGATGAAATTAGAGCCAAGAACCGACATGCATACAAAAAAGGATTCTGGGCACACTGGCAACACGGGCAGCCACCATCCTCAAGCCTTAAACCCAATCTCGACACTAAATCTGTGTCATCATCTCCAGATCCAACAACATGCTGTGTGCCGGATTGGTTTTACATTTTTCAGAAATATAATATTATCGATTTCTGGTCCAGTCATCCATCCTCTCGCTTTACTCAACTTCTTAACACGCTCCGTCAGCTGGAAGCACAATGCGAGATGTCCAAGGAACAAACACCGAAGTGGGAAAAAGAATGGCATGAAGAGAACCCGCTTTGGAGCACTCCTCTTCGGCGCGAGCGCGGCGGCTAGTGGAAATGCCGCTCTGGCCCGGACGCACCCGATGTAGAACGTTCGTGTCAAAGGTGCCATCGCCTACCTAGGCCTGAGGGGGAATCGCCTCAAAAGAAGCTCGAGGTTTTGTTGGAGGCCATGGATAGGGCGATGAAGGAGGTTGCAAAGGGTGACATGGAAGTGGTTCGGAAGACGCTCAAGAAGGAGCAAGACATGAAGGCCACTGCCGGGCCCAGAGCCACGCCACGCAGCGCTGGAGTTGAAACTTTACCAAAACGATATGCACAATCAGCTGCGAATCTGATTTGAGACCCAAGTTGTGCAGTTTTAGAACGGTTTAAAACCCGCGATTAGTTAATGTATAATACACCTGGAAATAAGGATTAACCGTAATTTGTTTCATATGCTTCCAGCGTTTAATATCACTCCCTAGTAAGTTTCAAATACCAAGGAACCAACAAACTGATGGTCAAGACTCGGATTTAGTACGGCACGAGGGCCGTGATGACATCACAAGTTTCACATTGATGGAAAGGCAAGGCGAGGTGAGCAGAGCAATCGCGGTATACCGCGGATATCATTGAGATCTACTGGCCCATGAAGCCGCATAGCGATTCTCCAGTTTTTCGTTCTTGTTTAGTGACCCTCATCTGGAGAGTCGCGAGCAATCTTCATCGCAACCACGTCCTCCCGTGAACCAGTCTGCTAGGCGAATGGAAAACGAAACCGAACCCAGAAACTGATTCCGGCCTCGTGCAATGTCGCTACTCTTCTCAAGACAAAGACTTTTCATGTTGCTTGTTTTTCCGTTATAATGGTATCTTTCTCCCAAATCAATTCACCATGTTCCAAAGATCCTTCTTATCCCGGCAACCAGGGGTATTTGTATGTTTGGTTTGCTCCTCAGCCGTTCATAACTGGGTATAGAGAGTGGACGTCAAGTCGTCAAAGATAAACCCCCGATTCCGATAACCAAAAAGAAAAAAAAAAGACAAAGATAAAACAAGAGCAAACGGAGACGATAAAACGCACACAAAAGACAACGAAACGAGACCAAGCAGGGCAGGACATAACCGACCGATGCAGAAGTAGACGTTCCAGGGTATTTTTACGCCAGGGTATATCCAGCCGGGGTATTTGCATGTAGAGGTTCTAACACGGGGGAATCTAACGGAAAGGCCCAATAGGGGCGGGGTATCCTGAATTCATAGAATGAGAAGTTGAAGGGCGCCCGCTGTCACCAGACGCGCGGGCACTGTGGCGAGGTGTAACGTCGCCGGGTTGGGGAATCGTCAACTTGTTGTCGACGTGGGAGCCGAAAGGGCGAGGAGCCCAAGGATTGTCATCCTCTGGGAGGTTCACGCCGCTGTCGTTCCAAGGGTTTCGATCCGCATTGAAACTACGAGTCGATTCGATTGAGATGAGCGATGACTTGGAGACATTGCTAGAGCCTTTGAAGAAGTTGGCGTGAGCGGAGTGTGAGCTGTTCTTTCTGCGGTCCAGGAACGAAGAAATCGAGGTCATGCTGCCGGGCTTGCGAAGACGGTCAAGGATGCTGCTTCGCTCACGAGCGACCTCATCGCCGAATGCAGCCTTGACAGGAGAATCGGTGGCGACGGTGGCAGGAGCATGCTGGAGAAGCTTGGAGTCGAAGTATTGGAGGGAGTCCTCGAACGAGTCAGACTTGGGACGGGGGAGAGCGCCCTTGATCACGTTGATCTCGGTTCCTGAGGTGGCAAACTGAGCCTGCAAGAAGTCCATGGCATCTCGCAGGCCACCCGCATTGTTGCGGGTGAAGCCCCACAGAAGGGTTACCGTAGGCGAACCATCCTCCGTAACGTCATCGGGGTTTTGGTGGACAGTGACCTCAACCTCGTGCTGGTTCTTCAACTTAGGAACAAGATCGTGGGCAAAGTCGGGAGACTCCAGAAATTTGATCAGATCAGGGTTGCGGGCAAGAATAAGCTCGTGCTTATCTGGGACCATTCCCAAGAATTCATCTACGCAGTGGGGGACCTGCCACTGGGGCCCGTTGACGGTGACCTCGTCGCTGGCCTGCTCGGTGCTGGGGAAGTTGATCTTGCAGTTATACTTTTGCTCCAATTCATCGATCTCAGGGAGACGAGCAATGAGTTGACGATGGTACAAACGATCAACATTGACGACTTGAGATGTGTACTCAGAGTCCTAATCACGGTTTTATTAGCGTGGAATGAAAAGGAAGGAAACGTCGAGAAAAACTCACCGCACGATCAACCATCTCCAAAATTTCATTCTTGACGGCATCCAGGTTCTGAGCATTGCGAGCAGGGGTTCGGCAAATTACGTTGTCCACCTTGATGTCATCATCTTCACGACCCATGCCACCACGGTCCATTGCATTGGAAAATTTGACGAACACGGAGTGCTTCTTCATAATGCGTTGGATGTGCTGGCCACCAATACCGATAATTCGCTTATGATACTGGTCAGGGACGTGGAAAGAGATCGAAGCAGGCATCTCTTGTTCGACAAGCGTCAGACCCTGCTTCATTGACTCATAGCTTGCGGCCATGACATCAATGTTGAAGTTGTACTCGTTGAAACCGTCAAAGATGATTTGAACATTGCCTTAGGTGTGCGTTAGCGACAGGGCTGATAAATGGAGGATATGCCTTACTTTGACCCATGATCTTGTTGATTTTGCCGTTCTTTTTGCCACTGACAAACTCCTTGTGTTCATTGGCAAGCTCAATCTTGACTCGAATCTGGAACTGCGACTGGGCAACAAATTTGATGTCAGAAATAACTCTCAAAGCAGATTTGACAGCGTCATCTGAACCAGTGACAGTGAATGTCATCTTGTCAAAGGACAAGTCAGCCTCCGAGTTGGCGCAGATATCACCCAGCATGGTTCGAATGTCGGCAGGACCTGGAAGCTGTCGAGCTTCGGGCTGCTGGATATACCACCCAGCGCTGTAGAATTGACCGGCGAGGGACATGATTTCTCGGACGGTACGTTCCACATGGAGACCCTCACTTCCCTGGACTCTAACCATGTTTCGCTGGCTTGCCAACGGCGGGAACATGATGTAGGTTCCATTGGCTTCCAGTATTTTGCGGACCTTATCCAAACGACCAAGCAAGATGCTATCAATTTTGGCAGCAGGAATAGTCACGTCCTTGACGTACAGTCTGATTCGCTGAACAGTTTCGTGGAGCTTTTGCTTTGCAAGTTCGATGGCCTGGGGAGTTTCGCCAGTAATGAAAATATCGGCGGGATCACGCCGGGTTGCCTTCGGGGGACAGTAGCGGTACATTTGCGAGAACGGAGGTGGGAAGTAGATGGCGGTTCCAGTGGATGACTCAATCAGCTTGATGTTTTTGCGGTGGCGCCCGCACACAAGCTGGTGGCACGACAATTCAAGTTTCGTCACATCGACAACGCGGCCGAGCTGGAGCAAGGTTAAAATCAGGGTCATGCAATCCCAACAGAGGAAAACCATACCAGGGTATCGATCTGGATCAGGGTGCGAGCTTTGGCATGCTCAGATGACAGAATATCACCGTAGATTGCAATTCTCCATCGCTGGTCCATACGCAGCTCAGCTTCACCAGTCATACCGTCGACCATGGGTGTCAACTTAGGACCAAGCAAGAAAATGTCTACACCGCAGTAGCTAGAAATGTAATCGAGGGTATCTGTCACCGACTTCTTTAGGGCCCCGGCAGGCATATCGCAGACCAGTTGGCCATCGACATCGATCGTAGTGCAACGCTGTGGGATGGTTAGAGATAAGGTCCTGGGAGATGCCCTGCGCAGGGGCAGATACAGGTGGATGGGTGGGACGAGACATACGAGCGAGATGGGGGTATCATTCAAAATGGTCTCTCGGCTCTTGTGGACCAGCTCTGGGGAGCCCGACAAGCAAACGGTGGTGACCTGCATACCTTTGCCAGCCTTGGGCGTTGTGGACTGGACATGGGCCTCAATGGGCAGAGGACCGTTGGAGAGCTCGCGACACAGCCTTCGGAGGTTGGCGAGGTTCTGGGCGTGGACCGGCAGCTCGTGAATCTCGACATCATCTGGCGCATCCTCGGGGTGTGTCCACCGCAAGACGGCATCGGTGGTGGCATGGAGAATGTCCTCGGTGTCGGGGCCGGCGAGATCGGAGGCGAAGGGCACGTTGAACGAGTAGTGAATCGTGGCGTCGGCGGCCTGAGGAGAGCTTATGGGTTGGCCAGGCTGAGCAGCGTTCTTAGGATGAGCATTGAGGGCGTTCATGGGCATATTGGGACGGCCCATTCCGAAGTTGGGGCTCATCCTCTCCGACCAGTGACGCATGTTTGCCAGCTTATTCATGGTGAGGGCAGCGAGGAGTCGATGTCGTCGTCGTCCTCTGAGCGGGCGGCGAGCGACAGTCGGCGGCGGAGGTGGAGGGAGGGAAGGGAAAAGAGAACAAGAGAGAAACAGAGCTAAGAGAAGGGAAAAGGGTATCGCAGTTCGTTGAAGTCGGGCAAAAAAACAGAGAGAACAGGGGGAAGGGGGGAAGAGGGGATGGGGGGAACGAAGAGAAAGGATCGATGGATGGCTCTTTCGTCTGATGAGGGACGAGGGCGAGGGAAAGAGTGGGAGGAGTGGACTGGTGTACGCACAGGCTCTAGGCTGGGAAGGAGAGTGACTGGGACCGAGAGAGGGACCCCATCAGTCAGCACGCAGCAGGAGTATGGCGTGTGCGAGCAAGGAAGTGCAAGGTAGGTACAAAGGTACTCGTTTTCCAGCAGTGATGTGGCGGGCGCTGCATGTACCTTCTGTCCAGCCCCAGCTTAGTAGACAGAGTGTGGGTTTTTGGCATGGGTGACAAGCCATGGAGCCCGGCAGGACACACTTACACTCTTCGGGAACGTACACCTGCAACACTTGTCCGCACTCAACCCAGTCCAGAAGGGCCAAACTAACTGCTGAGGACTGTTTACCTGACGAGAGCATGTGCGTGTGCATGCGAGCGACCAGAACTCCACATGGCACCAAAACCTACCACCACCGCGGTAGGCATCCCAAAGGTCCCTTTCCCCTTCTCGGCTTGCGAAGAGAAAAAAAAGAAGAACAAAAAAAAAGGAAAAAAATGTTGTTTTTTTCGATGGTCTTCGAAAGCATCACATCGGGCCCACTCCTATCCAATTCTCTAATGCGGCCGCGCTCGCGCCCTCTGTGGGACGGCATGGACTCTCCCCCGGCCGAGTTCCCTGCGTTCCAACGTGTTTAGTGGCATGGCCCCCAGGGCTTGAGTGGATCGGCAAAGCCTGGTGCTCGTCCCAGTTCAAGACTGCAGAGGGCCGAATCCCAGATCGTCAGTTTGGCGCAACTCACGGCGGGGGCAGAAAGGGCTCTTGCTATCCAAATCCTACCCATCCTACCCATCCCACCCATCGCACATCGCGGTCGAGAATGGTGTCCCCATAATGCATGTACTTGAAGCCACTAACCAGGGCTATGTTGCCGTCGCTTTGGAACATTCACTACTCTGCGTCCGTGTCCTTGGCATCCACCAGCCCACACACAGAAAAGCGAGGCTTGAATTGGCTCACAAGGAAAGCCCGTTTACTCCGCGACCAGTCGCCGACAGAAGGCCCTTTCCCGCGCCCATGGCATTAATGCATGCATACCAAAGCAGCCATGCTAACAAGAAGGTTGTTGCTCCCCGAGCCGCCGCTTCTGTTGGGCGTGGCCGGTAACGTGCCTTAACTGTGAAGGTTTGCAGGGCCGTGGATCCATCCCATCTCAAGGGAGAGCCGCTGTCAGCGCCAACGCCTGCGACTGCAGCACCGATACCAACCTAGCACCCAGCCAGCCTCAGTTCTCAGTTCAGAGACATCCATGTGCATGCATCGTCGTGTCATGCGTCTCTGGTATGCTGCTGGAAATCCTCCCTTCCAGAACGACCACCAGCTTTCTCAGCTCGTATCCCCTGCCGGTAGTCTCGCGGCTCTTTACGCAACCGGAACTTCTCCTAGTCTGTAGTTCCATTAGCCGCCAAGGAATCCGGACTCGCACTTCCCCCTCAACCCGGGCTTGTGAAGAATACAGTTACCCATGCCCTGCTTGCTCCAACGGTGACATCACCAGGATCGTTATATCTGGTTTGACAGGTGAGGCGATGCATATTCACTTAACACGCTCAAAAAACACTCACATCAATACCCGACCAACGATTCAGCTGGCTGGTTACTAACAGCGGGGTTCTTGTCATACGAGCAGTGCAATCCAGTCAACCACGCCTGCTCACAGATCACAGGGTCCTCGGTATATCATACCTTGCCTTACAGTCAGCGGCAAAAAAAAACAACAAAAAAAATGGTTGACTATCGGATTCACCAATGAAAATACTAACCTCAATACCCCCAGCTACATACGGAGCCCAGTGAAATACCATTTCCCTCAGTCAAACGCAGCAATCCGGGATGGGCCCATGTCTCAAGCCCAGACTTGGCTTTTGCACCGCCCATCCGAGCTGGCTCTCACGCGATCCGACTGGCCCATCTGGATCCAACTCAACCCCCACTTTGCCCGTCTAGGGTCGAGTCCCCTAGGGGCGCTCTCCCAAAAAAAACCCACGGGACCAAATGGCCTGTTCGCTCAGGCTCCTTTGACATGTTCACGGGGCTCTTCGCGCATGTCTGTTTTGACTTGGCCACCAATAGCCCATTTCCAATGTAGCATCCGTTCGTCTCCTGACTTCACGGCAGATGCTGTGCCTACGTGAGGCATCTGGGCAGCCCTTCCCCACCAGGTAAGCCAATGCCCAAGTCCAATTCTGATCACATCTCCACCACAATGCACGACGGGCTGGTGTGGTTGCCCTTATCAGAACAGCGCTAAACACTATGATGCACCGTCAGCCATCAAACTCCCCCTACCCCAGGCTCTTTCCCCAACTGGGATTCGACCACCATTACCAGTGTCAAAGGCTCAGGCAAACCATTCAGAGACCACCGTGGCCTCCTCTCACGTTCTTATTCTCTGCAACAAAACGGGAGATGCCTCGATTATGGTTCGTAAGTCAGAGCAAAATAGTCTCAGCCATCGATGATCTGGCGCCCGCAAGCCCCTCCATATGTTCCAAAACCGAAAGCTTACCACCTCTGCACTCTCGGCTTATTCCTCTCGCTTCCCTCATGGCTAATGACCTCATTGACCCTCCCTGGTGCAGGGCGGAGCAAGACGCGTGTTTGGTGTTGTTGTCCTGACCCTGCCAGCGGCCCTGAGAGCGCCCACTCGGCCTCCGATGGTTACGAGATCCGACTCACCCGGACGTCGATCCAGGGGCAATGCAGGAGCGGTGGCCTATCCCTCCGTGCTCCATGGGCATTCGTCTTCGGGGGGAACATACGAATTGGAGGGTAGCTTTTGCCGGAAGCGTGTCCAGGGATCGACCCAACTTGGGCCGTCGCCACAATTAACCACATTGACTACCCAGCCCTAACCCATCCAAATCGAGCAACCGCCATGTTATTGCTTGGCATGTAGTTCGCCTCGCTCCTCGATCCAGACACATGGTTGGTCCATGGAGAGGCGGTATACGGGGTCAAAACAACAAAGCATAATCCAACATGGCAGATTTCTGGGTCCGTTTCACATTCCTGACGGACTAGAATTTCCGATGTCCCAACCGCCCTACCTCCAACTCACCAAAACATAGTAAATCAACTGCCGAAAATAGCCACCCCCTTCGCATTATATCCCGTGGCACATCAAACCCAATGCCTGTGTAAGTTTCTGGCCTCGCGTTTGAACGACCCATCAGCCGAAGTCTAGGTTGTTTGTTTGAACACTGCCGATCAGAAGGCTTTTTTTAGGATATGGATATTATTACGGTCAAATAATCATAGAAGAAGTAAGGTGGAGAAGTATCCTACACCAATAACCCAGAATAGAATACTTGGGTATTATCATTATTCATAATCCACCCTTACAAGTCTAGGTCGTAGATCCCTCTCTTGAAATTCCCTGCACGCTAATTCTCAGCGGTACACCTCCCTCCTTGCATCATCGGCATAGACTATCTCCTGTGTTGCCCCCCTTGGCCGCTCAATGAAGGCAATTTCTTCCCCTCCTCGGACTGGCTGATCATAGTACCGTTCCACTGGTGGCCGTGCACTATACTCGCGCCGCATCACGGCTCCTTCCACTGGGCGAGGCCCATAATCTCGAACATATGGCTGCGCAGGCTCACGGCGGCTCTCTGGGTGTACACTTGTGGCATACTGGCGAGCTGCTGGGTCTGGGCGAACACTCTGCACCCGCCCATATTCATACCGCACGGGTTCCGCAGGCCGTACACTTGAGGACCTTGAAATATACTCTCGCGGCGATTCCTCCACATGTCGCCTTTCTGGCGGCGCCATCACTTCCACAAATTCATTTGACGGTCCCATCGGCCGATTCGAGTATTCTCGCTGATGGGTTTCTCTGTAGTCCTGTGAAACGTACTCGGGCTGTGTCACAACTCTCCTGGGCAGAAATGTCGGCGATGGCCTCTGGTAGATTGCCCCGCCTTGTTCGTATGGATCAACTCCAGTATGTCTTGATATAGCTCGAGGTGCCGCTCGCTCGTAAACTATCTCAGGCTCACCGGCTCGCACAGGGGGGGCGGCTGAGTGTCGAACCACTGTGGGCCGTGGTGGCTCGATGTACTCACGTCCAAATGCATCTACAATGATTCGTGTCGGTGGGCGTGATGTGATTAAAGGCTCGCCGTCTGGCCGTATACTCATCGTGTGGGACTCGTAACCCCTTTGGTAGGGCCACGAAGGACGGGGATATTCTTCGGCAGGTCCGGCCCGAGTGCTCAAAGGTCCCATGTGAGGATCGTGGTGAGAAGCAGGTTGAGCCACCACATATGGACCACCGGGCACATATCGTTCCTCCGCATATTCTCTCCCATAAACAGGCCCACCGGGCACCACAGCGCTGGCTGCACGTTGCGGGTAAACCTCTGCCCTCTCATAACCTATTGGGATTCGAGGATCTCTTGGTAACTGACTGGCGTAAGGTTCGTGTGGAATGGCACTATTCTGACCTTCATATCTGACATCTTCGTAGCTAGGTTCATTTGCTTGGCGTTGGGACTGCCTCTGGCGTTTGCTAGGACGAATGTATGACGGTGCATTCATGGGAGAGGGAGATCGGGGTTCTGGTTTGATATAAGGTATCGCTTCGGCCTCTGGCGCTTGCCTGTCTGCCTTTCTCTTCTTCTTCTTCCCCTTCTTCTTCTCTGGTTGCTTTCCGCCTTGTGGGGAGCTCTCCGGGCTTGTCGCCCCAGTAGGTTCACCTCTAAGCGCAGCAACTTGTGCCGGTGTTCCTGTTGAAGAATGGGAGATCGTTTCAACTGGCACTGGACGCCTGGCAGCTATCAATGGGGAAACGTGTATGGGTTGGAGGGAGTGTGGTGGCTCATGTGCTCGCATAAGTGGAGAAGGGGGATGGTGGTCAAGATAGGCGTCACTGGGATGTTGGCGAGGGCCTGCTCGATATGTCACATCCTGTTGATAAACCTCCACGTTCCCCGAGTCGTCAGACTGGCTCTGACCAGTGCTGGTATTCTGGCTCGGTCCGGATGAAGAAACTCCTCCATCGATGTGGCTACCTAACCCAGGTACCTGTCCAACGCGTAATCTGTTATTCACCGGGTAACTAGGGGCACTGTCGGGATAGACTTGGTAGGATCGAGAAGCGCTCAAATCTGATACGGCGGCGGTTGCGTGATCATGCCTAGAGGGTTGGTTTTGCACACTCTGCTGTCGGGATTCTTGCGTCTTGGAAATCTCTTCCTCTTCGGACTCATTTCGAACTCGGGATGTTAATAGCGACTCGGGTGTGTTGTGTTGCGACGAGTAAAACGTGTTGTCATCGAAAGAATCGCTTGAGGTCTCGTGATTAGTAGCACCAACATTCTCATCAACAGGAGAAGGGGCCGCAGTGGCCCGAACGAGGGTCAAAGCCTTAGAGAGTACATCAGAGAGGTCAAGCTCAACCAGAGGTTCGGCCTGGGCTGCGTTTTTCGTCGCTGCACGACGCTGCTCCACTTCTTCTCTCAGAGCACGTTCGAGTCTCTGTCTCTGTAACTGTATCTCGGCTTTAATGAGGTCGTCAGACTTTTCTAAAAGTATAGGGTTGATTTCAGTGTTTCCTGTGTTAAACGGTTTTGCAACAGCCGTCTTCTCAGAGCCCACAGGCGTGGCGGGTTGCCCCGTGTTGGTAGGATGAGATTGGGAACTGCTAAGCTGATGACTCGCTGCACCGGCTTTGATGCTGGCGTCTAGGGGATGGATGGATGATTGCGTTGATGCAACCAGATGGGGTGGAAGCTTGACGGTAGGATGGTTACCGGAGAGGATAGCTTCTTGAAACCGAATAATCCTCTCATACTGTTGAATCTCGTGACCTAGGCCCTCGGCTAGGCTCAAAGCCTTTTCGCCAGCGAAATGCCTTTGAGCAACACGACCCTGCGCCATTGCGGCAAGTAGCAAGCACTTGTCACGTCACCTAGTGCTCTGCTAAAGAAAGCACTAGAAGTTGGCCACGAACAAGCGATACAGGAGGTAGAAAAAAACGACACACAAGACGACAAAATCTTGACAGTTCTTTTCTGCTGGGCCCGCACGCGTGGGTCGGGAATGCTCAGTAAGCGTCTATGCTGGTGGGAAAATCTGAAGCCTGAGTGCGAGTAATAAGGAGTTTGACCAGAGCTTGTGGTGACTACGGGGAATTATTAGGCGGTGTGGTCGGCAGAATTCCAGTGCTCCCTTGGGTCACGCTACTATTATGTGGGCGCCACCTTACCCCAGGCCCATCTTGACACATGCGACTCCTGAATGCCGTACGTAAGCTACTGCTTTCGCTGGCCTCTTGAGCCTCCTCTCCGGGTTCTTGCTTTACCCATTTCATCGCACTGACTCGTGCTTGGTGTGCGCCTTTTTAATCCTGAGTTTCCGGTCCTCTTTGGTGGCAACCACATCCTCTTTAACCATCCCTCGCTCCACCATTGTACTCGCGCAATCCCGACGAGCCGATCGTCTAACCCCTTGTCCGGAATTACACACTAGATCATAATCAACCATCCCCATCTTCGGCGCGCCTAGTCGCATTCGATATCCATACCTGCCACCAGCCTGAGATTCTTGCGCTGGCAGGCGCATTCGGTCTCATCATGCGTCTCTCGCCCCTTGCCCTCCTTACAGGGGCAGCGTCACTTATAAATGCTCAAGAGAGCACAAAGGATAGCGCCAACGAACCGACCGTCTACAATGGCATCACTGTACCTCCGCTTTTCCAACTGACACCGGATAACTGGGATGCAGAGGTCGCCAAGTCCAAGTACCTCCTTGTCAAACACTACAGGTAATTGCGCGACTCAATCCATGCCGACGTCGCACTAATCATACCCAGCCCGTACTGCCCTCACTGCATCGATTTCGCTCCAACATTTCAATCCGTCTACGAGTTTTACTACACTTCAAAACCCGAAGCAGTGGACGCCCAGGATACAACATTCACAGAATACTACAACTTCCGATTCGGCGTTATCAATTGCATCGCTTACTACGATCTCTGTATGGACCATGCCGTAAAGTCCTTCCCGACGAGCATCATCTACGAAAATGGAGTTGTCTTTGAAACCCTACAGGGTGCCAAGAATTCTACCCGTCTGAGTAACATTATTGAGCATGCACTCGAGAAGTACAAGCCCGGCTCTCGCCCCGAGACTATCGACCTGCCGGATGTGAAAAATGAGAATGCAGCGGAGAAGAAGAAGGAAGCAAAGGCGGCCTGGAAGAAGCTGGAGGCGGAAAGAAAAGAAAAAGAAGCAAAGGAAGAGGAGGAGAAGAAGGCAAAGGAGGAGAAGGAGGCCGCAGCCAAAACCACTAGCAGCGCGGTTGCTGAGAAGACAGCTGATAAGGAGATCTTGGGGAAAACAGCCCTAGAAAAGTCGCTGGATGACCTCACGGAGAAACCAGCATCATCTTCTGATTCTACTAAGTCTGGTGGAGTTGACAAGGCAAAGGAGCCCATCGATTCCAGCAAGGATGCAGCAACAGGCGGTTCCAAGGCAGACAACACTCAGGACATTGGTGAAAAGAAGTTTGGTGAGGATTGGAAAGTTCCGAGCACGGGCGAGTTACGCAAAAAGACTAAGCTCAAGGAACCAACAGAGGTTTACAATCCAGATGGAATCAGCGTTCCTCTGACACCAGAGACTTTCCGCAAACTGGTTACGTCCACCCAAGATCCATGGTTTATCAAATTCTACGCTCCATGGTGTTCCCACTGCAAAGCCATGGCACCCAACTGGGTGCAAATGGCCAAGGCTGTCGCTGGGAAGGTGAATGTTGGCGAGGTCAACTGCGATGCTGAAAGCCGATTCTGCAAGGAGATGCATGCTCGCGCCTACCCTACCATCCGTTTCTACCGCGGCGTTGAGAGTGCTGAATACAGAGGCCTAAGAGGCGTTGGAGACTTTGTTCAATACGCCGAAAATGCACTTGAAGTGGCCGGCACTATCCCCAACGTGGATGACACCACTCTGAAGCAGATGGAGAAGGAAGACGATGTCATTTTCATCTACTTTTATGATCATGCCACCACATCTGAGGACTTCAAAGCTCTCGAGCAGCTTCCTCTCCACCTCATTGGACATGCGAAGATCGTCAAGACCGACGACCCCGAAATCATCAGTCGATTTAAGATCACTACCTTCCCCAGATTCCTGGTCTCAAGAGAAGGGCTTCCCACCTACTACACACCCATCACGCCTGATGAGATGAGAAATGTTGATCGTCTCGTTGAGTGGATGAAATCCGTCTGGCTGCCCCTCGTTCCGGAGTTGACGGCCCACAATGCCCGTCAAATCATGGAGCACAAGATTGTCGCTTTGGCTGTCCTGAACCGCGACAACGAAGACCGTCTCAAAACATCCATCTCGGAGCTCAAGGGTGCGGCTAGCGAATGGATGGACCGACAAGTCAAGGAATTCCAACTTGAACGGCAAAAACTCCGAGACGAGAAGCAGTCACGGATCGATCAAGCTCGGTCAAAGGGCGATCATCGTGGTGTCCGCAACGCAAAAGCCATCAAGATTGACATGGAATCTACCAGCCGCCAGGAGGTTGCCTTCGCTTGGATTGATGGTGTTTTTTGGGCTCGATGGCTACGAGAAACGTATGGTATTGACGTCAAGGACGGTGAGCGCGTTCTCGTCACTGAGGAAGATGTAGGCCCCCCAAGTCTGTTATACTCGTTATCAATTACTAACTCGGCGCAGAGGAAGAAGTTCTGGGACAGTACAGCTTCTGGCAACCACATTATGGTCACCCGTATGTCAATCATCGACACTCTCAACAAAGTTATTTATGGACCCAACCCTATTCCCACCAAGTACACCCTTTCTTCATTTTCAAAGTTTTTTTTCGATGTCAAGATGATCCTCATTGACCGTCCCCTCATGTCCATTGGCTTCATTGCCGTTGTGGGCTTTGGCATCTACTCATGGCTTCGCCGCACTCGTCGCAGCCGTGGCTACCTCTTCCCTCGTGACGAATCAATGGGGCTCAAGGATGGTCTCTTGGGACAAAGCGGAAATGCCAAGTCTGATTAAGCGGCTAAAAGGAGATGGAAGGTTTGGGATGGTCCTTGGACGAAGTAAGCACAATGGCTAATATCAATCGACGCTTCTTTTCGCTGTCAGATTTTCATGATGAGAATGGAAGCCTCGGCTCAGTCAGGCTGAGGGCGCGGTGGGCGCAGGATATTCTTGGAAAGCTGCAAGGTTGCGTAGCCGCAGCCATTTCCCTCATATGAAGTATATTGTGACGGATACCGGGAACTATGATAATGGAGTTACGGGGTTAGTCGGCTGTACAGTAGCTACGTCTTGATGCATCACTTGCATATTTAATTTGCCGTTGCAGGATAATATTTGCAATATCCATGGCCCTGTGATTGATCTTCCCCAATGACAGTGATGATACAGCGAGCAGGTACAGTGCTTCAATATGGTATGACCTTGATGGTCGAATGCAGGTCTAGAACACTTAGAGGCCTCCGGCAGCATTTCACACCCCACCTTGTGCTAGGCATATTCGATTCAGCGCTGCAACGTAGCTTTTCCGAGAGATGAACAGCTGCAAACGATCAGGGACTAAGTGAATAAGAGCCCCGTGCATAGGAATGGAAAACATCGGATCGGCAGCACAGAGCGCATTGCTCACGCCTTGTTTCACCAAACGCTGTTTGTTGCTGTTAAGATGGGTGGCACTTGGACACTGGCTCAACTTGGAAGTGCGGGGCTACTCAGCTCGTCACGGCCAGTCTCACCCCTCATGCATGATGTGCTGGACCGTATTTAGCTGCGGCTCTGCTTGCTTCCTTTTACCTACCGAATAAAATCACATCGAAACACATACTTCGCTTCTATTTTCTCTCCTTGTACCCCTTTTTTTTCACTATTCCACCAACTCGGGCCTCAAGTGGTTGGCCTGCGCCCAGAACTCAGCCAAGTATCAGGCTCACGCGCGAACCCCACATCGCCGGCCATCATGGATGCCCTCTGGAAGAAGGTGGGCGAGCACGTCGAGGAGCTGGGAAAAGAGGTCGGAGGCGCTATTGAGCAGGCTTTGGGAGGCGGCAGCAAGCCAGAGGCTCATTCCTCCAATGCTCCTGAGGACACGACGGACCCCTCCAACCAGCATCGTTTTGGCTCCTTTGCTCCCGAGAGCTCCGGCAATATTAAGTGGTATGTTGATGGAGCGTCCTACTTCTGGGCTGTCTCCGAGGCGCTTGAGAGTAAGTATTCAAATAATACGTCAAGCCCGAATTAAGAAAAGGGCGCTTCCTAACATGATTTCAGGGGCACAGGAGAGCATCTACATCCTCGACTGGTGGCTGTCGCCCGAATTGTTTCTCAGACGCCCCCCATCTCTCAATGAGCAATACCGACTAGACCGAATGCTCAAGCATGCCGCAGATCGTGGAGTCAAAGTATACGTGATCGTGTACAAGGAGGTCCAAGCTGCCTTGACTTTGGATAGCGCACACACTCGACGGGCCCTCGAAGCTTTGAATCCCGAGAACATCAAGGTCTTCAGACACCCAGACCATCTCCCTACAGGCTATGACTTTAAGCAAGGCATAGACAAGTCCTTCGGAGCTGGCTTGGCAAGCCTTACCGAAGACATCGTCCTCTACTGGGCCCATCATGAGAAGCTTCTAGTCATTGATCAGCGGCTGGCGTTCATGGGAGGACTGGATATGTGTATGGACTCAGTTGCGCATACCTATTTCTCATTTTGCTAACAACAATAGGTTTCGGTCGTTGGGATACCAGCAGTCAGTATTCCGAAACAGGCTCTCTCAACTGCCCATCATCATACGAAGTACTAACTCTGGACTTTTTTGTTAGGTCATCCTATCGCCGATGTGCATCCTGGAAACCTCCAAAATATTGTTTTCCCCGGGCAGGACTACAATAACGCTCGAATTTACGACTTTGATCAGGTTTCCAATTGGGAACAGAACAAACGTGAGACACTTGCGGGACGTGTATAAACAAAACTAACCTTTGGAAGTGGACAGAACCAAAAGCTCGAGAATGGGCTGGTCTGACGTCGCCTTGAGCATGAACGGCAGAATTGTCCACAGTCTCGTCGATCACTTTATTGACCGATGGAATTTTATCTTTGGAGAGAAGTATGAAAAGAAGAATCCCGGGAAATACCACAGGCTGGACCTCCCTCGCGAGGCACCAACTGACAGTCACCCGGAGAGACGCCACCACGATTACGTTGGCGATCTCACCGAACAATTCCGAGGACTCGGAAGGTTCATCCCCCACGGTGATAGCGAGAGGCACCGCGAGCATGAGGGGGGTTCCCACGACGGTGTCAAAATTCAGCTCACAAGAAGGTTTGTCGTTTTATTTCTTTGATTCGGCAGCATATGTAATGGGGCTGGAAAATTTGACCACTTTCACTCCGTACAACCCATCTCTAGAGTTGTACATCAGCTAACCTCTCTATTTTAGCTGCTCCGACTGGTCAGCTGGCCACAAGCTCGAGCATTCCATCGCAAATGCCTACATCCAAACAATTCAAAATGCCAAACACTTCGTCTACATCGAAAACCAGTTTTTCATTACTGCTACCAACCCGAGACAGAGCCCCGTTAAGAACCAGATTGGCACAGCCATTGTGGATCGTATTGTCAGAGCCTGGCAAGAGAGGCAAGACTTTAAAATCTGGGTGCTGATGCCCGCTGTGCCTGCTTTTGCTGGTGACTTGAAGTCAGAGGAAGCCCTAGGAACCAGGGCCATCATGGAATTCCAGTATGATTCCATCAGCAGAGGCAAGAACAGTATCATCAAGAAACTGGAACAGGCTGGTGTGGAGAATCCAGGCGACTACATCAGATTCTACAACCTCCGAAACTTTGACCGAATCAACACATCGAAGACCATGGCGGAGGCAGAATACCGCTCTGGTGTGTCATATGAGGAGGCCAGAATGGAACATGATGATTATGTTGGCGCCGGAAGATTCCCAGTTGACGAGGGACATCGTGGCCGGACAGACCACTATGAGAGATACCAGCACGAGGCTGCGAATGTCAAAGACTCTACCCTCGACACTATCAGTTCTGTATACATGGAGAGCGGTGCTCGTGTTACAAACTTGCCTTGGTATGGCAATCCCGAGGACGAAATCGACGCCTTCGTCAGCGAGCAGTTGTACATTCACAGCAAGCTCCTCATCGCTGACGACCGAGTTGTTATTTGTGGCTCTGCCAATCTCAACGACCGTTCGCAGCTGGGAAACCACGATTCCGAAATCGCTGTCGTGATTGAAGACACTGATATGATCGAGACCGAGCTAAATGGAGAGCCTTACAGAGCTTCCCGTTTCGCCGCTTCCCTTCGCCGGTATATCTTCCGCAAGCATCTTGGCCTCATCCCTGACCAGCGATGGGACCGACCCGACCAGAACTGGCACCCTGTCGACGCTTCCCCGAACCGTTACGACTGGGGCTCTCCTCCCGATCGACTAGTTGAGGATCCTTTGTCACCCAATTTCCTGCGGCTTTGGAACGGCACCGCGCGCACAAACACTGAGGTGTTCAGCCGTGCCTTCCACCCAGTTCCCAATGATAATGTCAGAACTTGGAAAGACTATGATGAATTCTTCTCAGACCGCTTCGTCATCCCAGGCAAGAAGGAGAACGAGAAGAAAAATGAAAAGGAAGAACAGCAGGGCAGAGTAGAGTACGGGCACATTGTCAAGGACGAGTTCCCTGGTGGAGTACAGGAGGTCAAGCAATGGCTCTCCCGTATCCGAGGTACCCTGGTTGAGATGCCTCTGGGTTTCCTTGTTGATGCAGGCGATATTGCCCATGGGCTGGCTCTCAACAACTTCACTGAGGAACTTTACACCTAGTCTAACCACTCGGGTTGTTTAGGAGGGGGAAGCTGCTGTTTGTTTTATTGGTCAAGCCATTGCAGGATATAGTAGTCAAATGCATTCCAACTCCAAGAAAGCGGAATAAAATGGTCGCTCGGCAGTGCTGATTTGATTTGCCCAAGCCAGCTAAGAATCTTGATCACTAAGAGTTCATTTGACGGCAGGATGTCACGTGTGCTAACATTACCATGAGCATGACGAAACTAGCACTCCACTTGAACAAGTGGGTGACGCACGGTGCATTGGTGCGCGACCATGAAGGAGACGTAAGAATAGAATTCAAGGACAATTGTGTTCTATAGCAGCGATTAGGTCAGATTGCATTTTGCCATTTATGAAAATCATCTTGCTCTCTCACGCTTCTATTGTTGGTGAAGATTGCCAGAAGAAACTTGGACCTCTCTTGTACTCTCCCCCACCACCACCTTCTTATTGGCAGTTGATAAGGTGCTTTGAGCCCCACATCAATCGACCCAATCTTATCTTATCGCAAAAAATTTCCCAGTGCAGAGATACCTTGAGCGTAGTGGGAAACTTTTGAAGATTGCATTGGTGATCGGTCTTGCAGGTGCTGCTAACGACGCGCAACCATGGACGAGCAAGTGCACAAGCCGCATCGCAAGTCCAAGGACAAGAAGGAGAAGAAGCACAATTCCGGGGGTATGCCTCATCCATCCCCGCGCCCTTGATGCAATGCTAATGCGATTTCAGAGCGCAATCCCAAGGCCTTCGCTTTTGCCAATCCCGGAAAGCTTAACCGACAAGCAGCACGATCGCAAGATGTACGACTATCCTCTCTGTGCTGAATTCGCAATGCTGATAACTTCAAACAGGTCAGGGAAAAGCGACTTCATGTTCCCCTCGTCGATCGACTGCCCGATGAGGCCCCTCCTCGTCTCGTCACCATTGTCGGTCCTCCCGGTGTAGGCAAGACGACTCTGCTCAAATCTCTCATCCGACGATATGCCAAAGAAACCATCACCGACCCCCAGGGTCCCGTTACCGTTGTCACCTCCAAGAAACAGCGCCTGACCTTTGTCGAATGTCCCAATGAGCTCGAGGCCATGGTCGACATTGCCAAAGTAGCCGACATTGTTCTCCTAATGATTGACGGAAACTATGGCTTCGAGATGGAGACTATGGAATTTCTCAACGTTCTGGCTGCGACCGGTATGCCTGGTAACGTCTTCGGAATCCTGACCCATTTGGATTTGTTCAAGAAGCCCCAGGCGCTCAAGGATGCCAAGAAGAGATTGAAGCGCAGACTATGGACCGAGCTGTACCAGGGCGCCCATCTGTTCTATCTCTCCGGTGTCATGAACGGCCGATACCCCGATCGTGAGATTCACAACCTCTCCCGTTTCCTCTCCGTCATGAAGAATCCGCGCCCGCTCATTTGGCGCAACTCTCATCCTTACTCCATCATCGACAGCTTCCGAGACATCACTCATCCCACCAAAATCGAAGAAGATCCCAAGTGTGACCGATCGATCGTTCTCTCGGGATACCTACGAGGCACAAACTTTGCATCGCAGGGACAGCGCGTTCACGTTCCTGGCTTGGGCGATTTCACCGTTTCAACCATGGAGGTTCTTCCAGACCCCTGCCCAACACCATCCATGGAGCAGGCGATTGCTAAAATCACCGGAAAGACTGGGCGACGAAGACTTGACGAAAAGGAGAAAAAATTACATGCACCAATGTCAGATCGTAGCGGTCTTAAGGTCGAGGGCGACGCCGTCTGGATTACGCGAGAAAAGGGATTTACCTTTGACAAAGACGATGAGGACGTTGAGCGTGGCGAAGGTGAAGAAATGATTGTTGGCCTCCAAGCGGAACGAAAGCTCTTGGGTCAAGCCGAGGGCGGTGTCCAGCTTTTCAGGGGTGGTGAACAGATCAAAGAAGTTAACGAGGAAGGGGACACTGGAAGAAAAACACACCGAAAAGCCCGATTTGCCGAGCGCGATGAGGAGGATGAAGAAATGAACGGCGATGATGAAGGATTCGTCAGTGGAAGTGATGAGGACGACTCAGATGCTGAAGTCGAATTCAACGAGGGCAAACTCGGAAAGATGTTCCGCAAGGAGAGCGACAAAGAAACTAACGAGGAGGATATCGCCTTTGCCGACAGTGATTCGGACCTGGGAGCCATGTCGGAGTTGGATGACGTTGAAGACGACGAGGAGTATGATTCCGATGAGGAAGCTGCCGCGTTAAGATGGAAAGACAACTTGTCTGGAAATGCCATGAAACTACATGGTAAAAGACGAAAATACCACACAGGTGACCTGGCGAGGCTTATGTACGACACTTCCATGAGCCCCGACGATGCGCTAAAACGGTGGAGAGGCGATGATGACGAAGCAGAGGAAAATATCGAAGACTCAGATGATGAAGAATTCTTCAAAAAATCAAAGCAAGAAAAGGAAGACGCTGCAGAGGACAGGTCGATACCATTATACGATTATGAGGACCTTGCGGCCAAGTGGGCCGAGCAAGAGAATGTTGAAGCCCTGCGTAGAAGATTCACCACAGGTGGGTTTTCGAGGGGCGACGACGAGGATGAAGGCGATGAAGAGGACTTTGAGGGTCTGGATGATGAAGACAGCGAGGGAGACGGTCAGTTTGAGGATCTTGAGGCCGAAGGCGACGACGGCGAGGAAGACGGCGAAGGCGATGGAGAGGAAGCACCACAGCAGACAGGTGAAGACATCGCGGCGGAGCGAGAGAAGAACGCAAAGCGCAAAGAGGAACTCAGGCAACGATTTGAGGAGGAGGATCGTGACGGTTTCTTGAACGACAAGGCCAACGCGCGACGGGACGGTGGCGACGTGCAAGAGTTTGGCGAGGATCAGTGGTATGAGGCACAAAAGGCCATGATCCAGAAGCAGCTGGACATCAACAAAGAGGAGTTTGGGAACCTGGACGAGCGGCAACGCGCTGCTGTCGAAGGCTACCGAGCAGGCAAGTATGCCAAAGTGGTTCTCGAGAACGTGCCGGCCGAGTTTGTCACCAAGTTCAACTCGAGGATGCCCATCGTCATCGGTGGACTCTCGGCAACAGAGGACCGTTTCGGCTACCTCCAAGTCCGCATCAAGCGTCACCGATGGCACAAGCGCATCCTCAAGACAAATGATCCCCTCATCTTCTCCCTCGGCTGGCGCCGCTTCCAGACGCTGCCCATCTACAGCACTACCGACTCGCGAACGCGAAACCGCATGCTCAAGTACACGCCCGAGCACATGCACTGCTTCGGCACCATCTACGGACCGCTCATTGCCCCCAACACGGGCTTTGTGTGCTTCAACTCGTTTGCCTCGAGCAACGCCGGCTTCCGCATTGCTGCCAGCGGCACCATCCTCAGCGTCGACGAATCGACCGAGATTGTCAAGAAGCTCAAGCTCACGGGTACCCCGGCCAAGATCTACAAGAACACGGCCTTTATCAAGGACATGTTCAACTCGTCGCTCGAGATTGCCAAGTTTGAGGGCGCTTCCATCAAGACCGTATCAGGCGTCCGTGGTCAGATCAAGCGTGCCCTGTCCAAGCCCGAGGGTCACTTCCGTGCCACGTTCGAGGACAAGATCCTCATCAGCGACATCGTCTTCCTGCGCGCCTGGTACCCCATCAAACCACGCCGCTTCTACAATCCCGTCACCAACCTCATCGGCTGGCAGCCCATGCGCCTCACGGGTGAGGTCCGCCGCGCCCAGGACATCGCCACGCCGCAGCTCAAGAACTCGCAGTACCGCAAGATTGAGCGCGAGACACGCCACTTCAACCCGCTGCGCGTGCCCCGTGCCCTCGCCGCCGACCTCCCCTTCCGCTCGCAGATTGTCCAGACCAAGAAGCAGAAGAAGGAGACGTACATGCAGAAGCGCGCCGTCGTCCTGGCCCCTGGCTCCGAGGAGAAGAAGGCCCGCGCCCTCATGCAGCAGCTCCTCACCATCCGCAACGATGTCGCCGCCAAGCGCCGCGTCAAGAAGGAGGAGAACCGCGCCGCCTTCCGCAAGAAGCTCGCCGACAGCGAGGAGAAGAAGGAGGCTCGCGAGAAGCGCGAGTCCAAGGAGTTTTGGCGCAAGAACGGCCGCAAGCGCAGCGCCGGCGAGGATGGCGGTGGCGGCAAGCGACGCAGGTGAATTTGAAGAGTTGTCGGAGGCACATGCGGCTGCTGCTGCTTGGTGCAATTGCACATGTAGATGGACTGTCAAGGCATGTCGGAGCAAAAGATGGATGTGTATACCTCGTTACTACGGCGTTAGTGAGAACCGAGAAAAAAATCAATAGTTTCTACTTCAATATTTTAGTGTCCCAGTTCCCATATTGTTACATGTGAACCAGCAACGTCCTCAATTCCAGTGGCTTGACTCAGCAGCACTTACAAAAAAAAAAGAACCGGTTCATTAATTATTAGCCAATCAGAACTTACACATATCACAGCACAAACGTAGAGCTGTCAGTGTAATAAAAGAGAATACAAGTTGTAAATTGTGCAATCTCAACTAAACGGAGCCGGAGATGGGCTCCAGGCCCTTGGCAAGCGCGCACACAATGTACAGTTCCTTAAACACCAAGCGTCCTGAAGAACCAAGGCAAACAACAGTAATAAAAAAAGGTAATAAAAAAAAGAGGACAAAAAAAGAGCTTCAAGCCAAACGCGACCATTCGAAAATGGACGCAACAATTAAAAGTTTCAAAGCCCTTCGCACTCCAGCTCCTCGATGCCAGGAAGCCCATCCTCCCAGCCATACAACTTCTTACACCACCGATCAGACATCGATGGCTCCTCCTCAACGAGATTCATCATCAATCATCCCTCCCCAATCATTTTTGTTCATCCTCATGACAATCAACTCGAGTCATTGTCGCATTGCAGGTCAGGGAATGCTCCGAAAAACCACATCACGCCGAATTCCAATTTGACAAGTCCCTTTGTCCTTGATTAAAAGAGATGCGCCCCTGAAAATGCCGTCAAACCTGTCATTGCCTAGGCCAGTTGTGCCCATTTCTCAAGTCGTGTACATATGGAAACTATATCAGGCCAGCTGTTTAAGCGACAGGGACAGACTGAGAAGCGGGAGTGGGTTCCTCCTTGGGGACCTCAGGGAAGTCGACCTTCTCAGCCTTGGCGGGCTCCTCGGTAGGAGGGCTGGGGAACTCGGGCTCCTTGATAACAGGAGGGTCGGGGCGGACGATGACCTGGCGAGAAGGAGTCTTTCCACGGAGGAGGTCCTGGACCTTCTCAGTGTAGTCGCCAGCGTATTGCTTGCCAAGAGCAGAGACGTTGTCGAGCTGCTTCTGAGCAACGTCCTTGACCTGGGCGGTCTGGGCGTCCACAAGCTCGGAGATGTGGTGGATCTGGTCGTCGATAAGCTCCTGGTTGGTGCTGTAGACGAGGGGAACAAAGAAGACGGCGGTGGCGGTAATGACAGCAAGGCCCCAGTAGGGAACAAGCTTAACAAGGAAGTAAGAAAGGAAGGCAGCAACCCAGGCCTAAAGATTGGTCAGACTTTGATCTACAGCACAACGCAACAAGCCGGCTCCAACTTACAGCAATGGACGAGGGAATGTTTTCGGCGTACACAATGCGCTGAGACTCAATCACAAAGAAATTGAGAAGCTCGTGGACATCGCCGATAAGAGTGTCAAGCGTGTCGCGGGGGATAGTGTAGTATCGGCGGGGTCGGATCTGGGAGGTAAGGCCGTTGTTCAAGACAATCTTGCCAACAACCTCGGCAAGGATGGTCACGCCGAGAATCATGTAGGAAGCCTTGAAGCCCCATCGGAGGACGTCAACGAATCTGGCGGCGAGAATAAGAGAAATGACGGTCAGGTAGGCAATGCCAGAGGCACCTGGTGGGCCAAGAATATCAGTAACGTGGCCATGCGGGAATGGGGTGAGGGTTACTCACGGGGGTTATTCCATGACAGAAGCTCGGAGAAGAAAGAGTGGTAGTGGGTGACGGGCTGGCCAGCGGCGGGCTGGCGGAAAGGTGAAGGCGAACGGCGGGCCGAAGCGGCGTTTGCTGGAGCGTCCATGATGTTTTTTATGACGAGCGTGCCTGGAGAAAGAAGGAAGAATATAAGTTAGCGAAACAGGTCAAGTTGAAGTGGCCGATGTGGCATTTTTTTGGTGGCATGGCAAAAGGACCACGTACCAGGGTCAGGTAAGTAGGATGCGAACGCACGTCTGAAGGTAGACAGTCAGTCGCCCGGTCTCTGGCGAGGCAAAGAGAAAATTCGGTGGGTTTAAAAGCTGGGAGACTGTCCAAGGTATGTTTGTTAGCAGGAGCTGGCAAGAATTGTCCGAATCGTCCCGGAGAGAGAAAGCGGACGAGACAAGGCGGTAGCATGCAAAACGTACCCCACTGGACTTGGTGGCTTTCGGAAACGTGGGGTGTACAAGACGTTGACGGAGGGAGGTGCGCGGGGATGCACGGAAGGTGGAATTTGAGCAAAAGACGGGAATGAGAGAGAGAGAGAGAGAGGCAGAAGGAGAGATTGCAGAGTGCAGCAGCAGAAGACGACAACGAGAAGTGAAAAGTGGCCAGAGGAATTGGTGGTGGTGGTTCAGAGAATAAACACTTTGTGTCTGCCGATAAGGGGTGGACCGTCGAGGAAGCGGCCAAGCAAGCGAGCCAGTGCAGGGAGGAAATTAGACGGCAAGAAAAAAAAAAGCGTACCTTGCCAGTCCGGCGGAGAGAAACAAAGGCAAACAGGGGTTGAAGGCGGAAGCAGGAGCTGTAGCTAGACAAAAACAGCAAGCAGCAACGGGAATGGAAATGAAGTCCAAGACGTCGATCGTGAGAGACGGAGGGGGGGGGAATGGGTGAGGATGAGAAGAGCGAGGAGGAGCAGCCAAAGCGAGACGAGACGAGCTGGGTCAAGAGTCACTTGCCAGAAGGACAGCTTGTCTATGGCGACAAAGTGACGCCTACACACACACTCACACACTCACACACTCACACTCACACTCACACGCTCAGGCAGACCACGTACATGCACCCGACACCTCGGGCAGTTAATCAGGCACACACCTTGACAACTCGCCGATAGAGGGCCACGGCAGCCAACAAGAGCCCGCGACAGGGACCACCCACTGTTGGCAGCACTAAAATATCACAGCTACAGTGGGTTCAGTGGAGCTTGGGCCCCCCTCCCCCCCCCCGTCCGACCTGTCCGTCGCGCGCCGCGCCGCTGGGTGCGTGCCCGGTGGGCAATGCTTCTTCTGGAGGCATTCATTGACCGAGGGGAGGAGAGCCCTGGAGGGCCATTGTATGAACGGACAGAGAGAGAGCAAGAGCCCGTCGAGCTAGGCTCTGAGCTCGCTCCCTCTCCCTGACGGCCGAGGTGTATCATCGCACAGCAGGATGACGCACTTATCTCGACCTGCCGTGTACACGATGCCCAATAGACTTTGGTTGGCGGGCACAGGTATCCCTTAGGTTCCCTCCGACGGCCACCCACTTGGCTTTGCCCGTTGCATCCTCCGGCCGACCCGATCCAGGATGGTGAAATCAAGGCATCCGCGACGAAACCGACCCCGAATATGGTGTAACCCATCCGTTCTTCTGCGTGCGCGCTGCTCACGAGCCAGACAATGGCACGTTTAGATAAGAACAAAGACACTGTGTAAACTACCTTTATCTGTGTCTTTGAGAGATGCAAGGGCTCCCTTTCTGCCCACCATCTTCTTCCCGAGCAAGGTGCTCCAGTAAGCAACAACAAATGGCTGCTCTTCCCCTTGCATCGTCCCAAGAAGAAGGGGAAACAAACAGAAAGAAAGAAAAAAACTTCCCCGTTCAGGGATCCCCCTCCACCCGCCGCCCCCTTCAAAATGGATGATGCTTTGACGTGAGATGATCTGGTCATTTCTGAAGCGGACCCAACCCCCATCCGCCGTGTCCAGTCTCATCCTTGCATGCATGTGATAGCCACGCTAAGCAAAGGGCGGGACCAGGATAAAGGGAAAAAAAAATTGAGAAGACGACTTCCTCACGCGACAGAGAACCAACGGAGAAAGACACCGGACCCGTTTTACATGTCTTGGGTCCCTTTTTTTTTCTCTTCTTGTTTTTAGGTTCCTCCGGATTGGGTCCTTTCAATCTCAATAAACAGAAACAAAATAAAAATAAAATCAAGCAACGGGCCAACCACAACGCACCCTAGTGGCCAGGTATCAACGCTCTCCCCGAACAGGGTCATGCCATCTGTACGCAACCAGACGTTACACCGTAATGTCTCGGTTTGCAACAAGTCCGGGTCCGGTTTCCGTTTCCCAATGCCCGGCGTCCCTCAACAAGCGCCTGCGGCCGTGATACATGCCGGGCGAAACTTGACGAGCACAGCTATCTCTGATGGTCAGGGAGCAGGCAAGCTGCCGTATGCAGTCTGTATGCAGGAGCATGCATGGCTTGCCCGAGCACCACAGGATAGGACCGCCCACTCATCATGGGTGGAGTCCCACACACACGACGACACCTTGTTGTTTTCCAGGCATGCCATCATTGGATGCTTTCTATAAACGTTCCCCGTGCAGTTCCCCATGACGCATCAGGGTGTCATGTACCACGTTCAGTACCAGGTCAACACCAGGGCCAGAGAATAAGAAGAGAGAGAAATGACCTGGTAATGCCAATCCAGTCTGATGTTACATCTTTGCAAATACTATACAAGTTGCTTTATTTACTTTCTCTCTCTTTTTTTTCTATCAAATTTGTGTAATAGAAGCTTGCGCATCATGCCATGTCGTCCTGCGGCAGCTAGTATCATGGCCTGTCAATATGTACAGAGTACATGAGCAAGCAAAACCTCCGCTCATGCCGACCCAAGTAAATGCAGCCAGACCACCTCCTCTCGGGAACATTTCCGGCCCCCCCCCCCCTCAACATCCCGCAGCTGGCTGTTTCACTCGCAGATGTCCAATCAAGCCTTGCGCTGGACCACGTCGCGAATACCAGCAGCCTGGTCAACTTTCCGTTGACAGCTCAACACCTATCCCCCCTCATCCGACCGGACCAAGAATCAATCCAAACATGGGGCCATGCATATCACGATTTTGAGAGAATATAGGCGCTCATTCAACATCATTTATATTTTCCAGCCCGAGAAATTTCTCGTGGATTATAGCCTCAGCAGCTCTACTCCACTGCTCGCTGAAACCTCATCCTTGCTCTGCAGCAAAGGCCGTCCCGAAACTCCCCTGTCAATTAAACAAACGCTCTAGTAATGATGATGGTGGTGATGAGAAAACAGGGGGACAAGGTCAAGATCAGAGGCAGAGCGCGCCTTGCCATAATCATGCAAATGCCACACGGGTCCAACTTCTCGCCGCTCCCAGCATTGTCCCAAACACATGCGCTCCAAAACGTGACAACTCCTGCCCAATATGTACAATGAAGCACAGGGAAGAAAAAAAAAGAACAAATCCCAAATATGCCACAAGTTCTTCGTCATGCCACTCGGGCTCTGGCACTGTGGGTAAATGAAACAAGCAAACATTTTCGCATACTTAACCATCTTCACCTTCGCCATCCCCAAAATCCACCGCCGCCGCCGCCAGATGAGGGAGATCCGGATGTTGAGGCAGGCTTGGGTGGCGTCTCGCTCGAAGGCGATGTGCCGTGTCCGGTAAGGAGACCAAACACCCCCATAGGCCCCGATTGCGATGGCGTCGGTGTGTGGCCCAGCTCGCTGTGCGATAACCCGTGGGCCTTGCGCAACGACTCCAGTTTCTGTTTTGCCTCCTCTGCCTCTTGTTTGGCCATGGCTTCGGCCGTCTTGGCTTGCGCAAGCTCCAGCAGCAACGCCTCGTTCTCGTTTGGAGCTGGCACCGGCGCCGTCGTCGTCACCACCGGAATGCTTGACTCGTGAGGCTTGGATAACGAGGAAATCCTCTTGCTAAAAACAGGGCTAGTAGACCCATTGTTCGCCTGCGATTGCGACGGCGTTGACTTGCTCCGTCCGAGCTTGAATTCTCGCAAGCCTGCGCCGCTGTTGGACTTGTTCCATTCAGGTTCAGGTTCGCGGGCAGCTTCGCTGACTGAGCTGGATGAAACTCGCGCCTTCAGGCCATGCATCTGTTTCTCTAGCCTCTGCTTATCTTGGTGGAGAGCCCTGACATGGGAGTGGCTCTCGCGAAGCTGCTCCTTCACAGTTGTCAATTCTTGATTTAAGTCGTGAATCTGGCGACCATATTCCTGTGATTGAGACAAGGCGCTGGCAAGTTGGTCTTTTGCGTAGCCCAGTTCCTCGCGCAGCTGCATCTTGGATTGAAGCATTGACGAGCGCCGCCGATCCTCATCAATCCGGAACCGACGCTCGACCAAGTCAACCAACGCTGATATATTTTCAACCGGCCGAGTTTCAATTGACGGCCTCTCTGGCTTGTCGTTCACCCTCTCATCTTTTTTCTTGTCAGCCACATTCTCCTCTGGGTGGTCGGATGTATCAGCCGGAGCCACCTCAGCTGCATCTGTATCCGCCAGAGAGGCAGCCGCTGAAATTTCATCTGGCGCGACGGCGTCATCTGCTGTTGCCAAGGATTTTCTGGGTTCCGCTTTCGAGTCGTCTGCCTTCTTCCCATCGTCAACGGGTGAAATCTTAACCTCTGGTTTGCTGGAGTCTGTCGATTCAGAGTCTGCAATTGTTGTCTGCTTCAGACCTTCGAGGAGCGACTGGACAGCCTTGCGGTCCTCGTGTCGCTCTTCTCGCTCGCGCTGAAGCTGATTCGACAGCAGCGCGTGGTTTCTCTGCAGTTCGCTCAAAGCTGTCAACAGATCCTCGATTTGGCCGTGCAAGTGCCGGTCGTCATTCTTTTGTGCGGCCGCCTTGCCTCCTACGGGAGTTGTTTCACGAGTCAGGGTGCCGTCGTCGGTGTTTGAAGAGTCGCGAGTCAAGCTCGTTGCATCGGTCGATGTTGAGCTGGTGACACTAGCCGAGCTGGCCTCCATTGAGTTCAGTGTCGACGCGATGCTCTGCTTTGATGCACTGCGACGCAACATGCTGAGTGGCCGAGATGGTGCGCTGTTGCCGGGGCTGAGGTTGGCGGGCTTTGGCGACAGACTAGTTGTTGATGAAGCCCAGATGCGACCCAGGAAGCGACTGGCAGCGGTTGAGATTTCTGATCCTCTGACGGGACTTACAGCTGCGGCCTTGAATTCTTTGTAGCTTTGTTCAAGCTGTAGCATGCTCTCTCTGGTAACAGCACCAGTCAAACCGACAAAGTCATGAACAAACTCGTCGGCGTTGTAATGGTAACAATCCCAGAGTCCGCGAGACAGGAGGAGCTGCATAACATCCTCCATCTCAGTGCATGCCAATAACCGGGATTCATTCTTCCGCATCAGGGATAGCGCAACTCGCATGAGTGTTTCTGATGCACCTTCGGCGAAGATGACATCGTAAATTCGAAACAGCATGGGTAAGGGGCACGTAACCGCGAAGAAGCTCAGGAACCACTGCGAAACATAGGCGGGGTCAACCTGCAGATCCTCGAGGTGGCTCGATAGCACGGGCAGCGTCTGCCGCAGCAGCTCGCGGAACTGGTAGATGCGCACATGAAGTCCAGACAGGTCAGGCAGGAAGCACGCGCGTAAGTCGTAAACCTCCATCAACCTAGAGTAAGTCCAGTCAGTACGCCACCTGAGACAGATTGGGACAAGGTTATGAGGCGATTGCTTACCGGACCAAAACGCAAAAGGCCTGCTTATCAGGCATGTGCATCAGTAGTGGGCCGACTAAAAAGGCCAGCCCTTGGCAGTAGCCAATCTTGGTGTCGTAGAGGCTGAAGCACTTGAGAACTCGACCCAGCATGCGCTGCCCGTCTCCCTCAGGGTCGCGGAACATGTCCACGCCTGGAAAGCTTCGGCCCAAGTCTTTTCCGATAATTACCTCGTAGGGGCTGGATTCGCCACATAACCGGTCGAACTGCTCTTCCAATCCGGAATCCCGAGCGCCAGACATGCTCTGCCACACGACACCTCGAAGCGGGGGAGGGATTCCCTTACGGATCTTGTTAGAGAGGAGCGTAGGCAGTCTGGCGGCCGTCTGTTGGTAGTCCTTCACCAGGGCGGCATAGAATTCAAGGTCTGTCATCGGTGGTGGGGGAAGCATCGAGTATCGCAGCGCAGGGGGGGTGGGACCCTGCACCATTTGTCGAAGTTGAGCCATCGAGGGTGGGCGAGGTTTGCTAACGGCGCTGCGTTCGGCGGTGGCACGATCGACACCTTGGACCTTGACGCTCTTTGGGTTCGTAGCCAGCTTAGCATTTTCCTGTTCAAGTCGTGCCAGCAAGAGGGCCGTTGACTGTTGCTCAAGTTAGCATTTTGTACATGGTTGGGGGGGGAGTCTCAAAGACGCACGTTATCAGTCTCTTCATCCTTGGTCTGCTCGTCTTCGGTCCTCTCCAGCTGTTCCCAATTCACCTCCTCCTGATCTGAGCTGTGGCCATCGCTAAACAATTCCTCTTGGAGATTGCGAGCAGCGACGATGGGAGGCGGCATGTTGGCTGTCGAGTCGCGGGGAGTCTCTGGCCTTGAGACCTCTTCCGCGCCCGGCTTGTCAGCCACGACCAATTCCTCGGTAGTATCGTCGTTGTTCTCAGCGATGGCACTGGAGTCGTCGGCCTTGACGCTGTCCTTCTCTTCGACTTCGCTCTCCTGCTCCTCGTCCTGGTTGACGTCGACGCTGACTTCGCTCTTGGCGTCGCTCTCGTCACTTGGCACCTCGCTGTTGACTTCACTTTTCACGTCATCCACGACGATGCTCTCGCGGCTGGGGTCTTTGGTCGGGGTCGATTGGGCCGTATCGACATCGGGACTGGTGGTTGAAGAGTCGAGGATGAGGGAATCGGGTTCGGAGAGCCGAACGGTTACCAAGGAGTCGTGCGCCATCTTTGGAGTCTCGGGACTTGGGTCTCGGGCCGTCATGGAAACTCGTTCAGGACGCACGGTTGAAGGGAGGGACTCATGGTCGCTGGTCAGGACGTCCGTGTCCATACCTATCCGACAGCAGAGTGCAGATGTCGGATATTCTGAATTTGAACTGGAACGGAGAGTGTCAGACACAACGGAGCGTTGACGGAGAGACCCTCTCGAAGAGACGCTCTGTGAGCGTCCGGGCCCGAAATCGCGTGCTCAAGGGTCGGCAGGATCAACGAGGGAGCGGCCGCAGTCAGGATCGAGGTTAAATGAAGGATGGAGAGGTTGCCAGGCGAAAGGGAACGCGCCTGCGGTGTAGCATCGAGGGGCGCTCCCACTTCTACGCGGATCGGAGGCTGAAACGGGGGGGAGGAGCAGCCGCGTACTCCGAGGCCGAAGGTTCGGGATGACGGCGGTGGTGTCAACGGAGGATGCGGCAACGCTGCGCAAAAGGCCAAAATCAGTATTCCGTACCGCAGAGGCTATCCCGACCGACGAGTCAAGGGAACATTGAGAGAGATTGTGGGGGGTTTGGATTGAGGAACCTCTGGACATTAACAATGCACTCGGCCGGCCTTCGCATTCAAGGGGGCGGCATGTCTAGGGGGTGACGGCCAACAACGGCCCCCGTGGTGAGCCTATTCGGTCCCCTGATGGCCGCTCCCTAGGGAGTTCGCTAATTACCCGCCGTTCCAGAGCCCAGTGTCCAGCTGCAGTTTGCTGCCATGGGTGCCCACTGAGCGGCAACGGGGACGGCCACTGAGGATGCACGCCTCCCGGGTTGCTGGCCCACCAGCCCACCATGCCCACTGAGAGGTGCCGGCTCAGTGGTGTCCACAGGGCTACGGAGCCGGGGAGGTCTGGCGGGGGGCTGGCCTAGCTGCCAGCCACAAGATACACTATGAGGGCGTTCGAGCGCCAGGGGGGGCCACTAATCCATGTCTATCCATTTTCAAGTCACTTCTTGAGAGTATGGGAAATAACCTTACTTTGCACTCTGTCGGTGAGAGCATCGTCGTTTCTGCGTCCTCACCAGTGATGCTCCGCGATCGCCTCTAGCGCTTGTTGATCGCTGTTTGATCGCTACCAGCAGAGCTGGCTGCAGACCCTCTCCTCCGTATCAGGTCTGTCGCCTCACGACCAATGCTCGGACAGGCAGCATGAGGGGGGCCATTTCACGCATGTCAAGCAAAGGCAAGGGCCCCGTGACATTTGCACGCACACACGAATGTCCGACGGCCGCAGGCTACTGAGGGTGCAGACGATTTCATCGAGCCTCCGCGGCGCACAACCGTGGGCCACGGACGAGCAGAAATACGATTGGATGCACCCTGGGGTCATCCCTCCAGAGGTCTTCCATGGCGGCCCCTCCGTCAATGCCCAGGCGAGCACCGCGAGCACCGTGAGCGCCGCACGGCATTGACCAAATGCTCTTCCACTCTTCCAAATTACCAAGCCTCCATTCCGCATGACAGCCAGTACTGTTCAGGCACGCCATGGTTAGTGGCCAAGATAATCCAGGGGTAAACTTGGCGCCCCACCGCGGGACCTGCAGGGACCCCGGCCTCTGCTTGCCTGCTTGAGCGTCGGTGGCGTTGTCGTCCTGCACCAATTGGATGCCGTGGAGGTGTCTTTGACTGCATCACCAATTAGTTACCCTGCACTCGAGACTATCACCAAATGGCTGCGACAATTGTCTTCGAACGAAACAACTCGTCTTGGTTGAAGAAGCAAAGTAGCAGCTAATGTATATATGACTTGTGAGAAAGTGCGGTGAGTCTTTACCGATACCTGACCCCTGTCTCGCTGGCTGCGTGGGCGAACGATAGGGCACGGATCATGGCAAGTCTGCCTACTAACGAACTGTCACTCGAGAGAGAAACGACGGCATTTATCAAAGCGCTTGACGCTGAGGGACCAGCTTATCGCCAAGTGTGCTAGTTGAGTGGATGGGGTGCATATTCCCGATCATCCTAAGACACCATGTTTGACCTGACTGTATTAGATTTCGACATCTGGCGACATCAACCAAAACTTTTCCGTAGCTACGATATTGGTACGGCGCAGCATGCGAGAAGACTGCCACTCCCGGCTTTGCCTTTATTAACCCCTACCATTTATTGCCGAATAAGCTAATCCCGTCCCGGGTCGATGCCTGGCTTTCGTTACTTCATTCAAAACCATTCCTCAGGTCCAGTCCTTCGGTCCCCGCCGCTAAGCAAATACTTTCATTCCTGGACAGTGCATGCTTCATCGTCTTCATTTAATGAATGATTCTTTCTATTAAAAATCATCTGAGCCTCACCCATGCAGCACAAAGCCTGCCACCCGTGCTTTGTCAAGTTCCACCTGTCCACTCTTTAGCCCTGCTTGCGGCAACCCCATTACGACTGCCCGCAAGCCAGCCGCGTACCAACACGGGAACCCGGACTATTCAGACGGTTTCCAGCGTGTTTCTGGCCTCGCAGACTCCGAGGTTGCGCACAGACGAATGAAATCTAAAATTGTTTCTGATCTGGAACCACACAAATGGAAACAAGGGATTCTAGAATCTGCTGTGGACAGTCAATGCAAATTTAGGCATCTTGTGTGGGCTTCTAGAAGGGCAAATAAACAGAATCAGTGGATCAAGAACGAAAATCAGGACGAGGCACCAGCACAGAGTGCAAAGATTGACTAGGGCGCATTGTGCTCGTATCCAACATATTGCCGTAGTAGTGACCCTTCTTGATCTCACTTGAAGTTAACGCCACTGTGATTCCAACTGGGATGGCCAGTATCGCGCTGGCCCTAGTTTGCTTCGTAGCACCTTTCAGCCAAGAAAAAGGCGGCAGTGCTAATATATTTGTTCAGGTACGACCATCAGGTGAGATGCCATCCTTTCTCGGTAGACGCGAAGTGGAGTCTACGAGAAGAAATGCGCATTGTTACACAAGCCAAACTCTTCATAGCTGTGTCGATTATCCTAGTACTCCACCATCTCTATTAAAGTGAACTGGGGAAGGCTATCTGGGGCTGTTGATAATGCCTACTATTTGGTGACCTCTGTATACGATCAATAAAGCCTGTTGGCTTGCTTTCACGTCACATGAGTTCCTATGCCATGGATTGTCGCGTTTTATCTCCGTACCATTTATTATCTCGTGTCTGCTGAAGGTCAGGTCATATCGCTGGGCGTGGTTCTGACGGAAGATAATCGTAGGAAAGACGGTATTTCGCTCCCATGCTGCCCTGTTACCAGCCACTTCATCTAGCTAAAACATAAGGTTGGTGATGACGACGTTCGAAACTAAGCCCTGCCCAAAATGATTGCAAGAAACCCACCAAGGTTTCCAATCGAATTAGTTGGGTTGTATCGCACAAATTAACATGTTGAATACAACAAATGAAACATGACTTGCAGACTGTTGTGGTGTTTCGGCGTGGCTACCGGGTAGGCATCGGGACTGAGTGGTTATGAAAACACGAAATAAAAGGCTGGCCTCGCTCGCGTAATTCGAGCCGCGTCTTGATATATATGGTTGAGTTTTCCCAGAAAACCACAACACTTAGAAGGGTGAATCTGTCAACCGCAGTAGGAATATTCGATGATATCTACATCATTCTTCCTGCTTACTTACAATGAGCCCGTCCCATACGACGGCTTGTTACTTATGTCCTGAAATTATGTGAAATTTGTATTTTTTTTACAGGTCCTGCTTTATTTTTATTGCTAGAGGTAATTCCTTTCCCGCAGAATGATTGGGCACCATGATTCTATCAGAACGCACGTATTTGTTTTATCAATCAGATAAGATGAAGCTGAAGGTACTTGGTACCCGAAAAATGATAGTTAGTGCCCATAATAAAACACCATCAAGAGTTAGAAATAAACAAAAATAGCTGGGTATAAATATGCTGCATTAGTGTTATTGAGATGTCCGAGGTGGTGGTATCTTTAGGTAGTTTGGCTGCTGCGAGGTAGACCGCACTTTCACCCCTAATTCGTGAGCAATGATATCACGGAGGTCTGATGTCACACTGACGGCTACAGAAAAAGTGAAGTGACACTCCGCTAATGCGTAGTGCAATGGTGCCCTATATCCGTTTGACAGCTGGTGTTTAATAAACTCCCGGGTGATCCTTTACAAATTAGTGGCCACCGAACTGTACTGATGGATTGGGCTATGGATTCTGTAAGAATCTAGGAATATGAAGAATTATACACATAAAAAAGCAAATGCCTTGGTTTGAATAGAAACCAAAATGGATTTTGGTAACCAAACTGCCACCAGGAGTATGTTCAGACAGTGTCACCAAGAAACCTCGCTGTCTAGTTCCAAGCCCATGCGACACGGAAGCCCTGAGGAGTTTGGTGTACTCATACCAGTTAAAACCTAGTTAATTGAGGCTTGAAGAGAAAAAATAATTATTACTGCATCTAAAAATCGGAATTTTAAGACAACTTGGCGGGCAAAAGTAGGTAACCTCTCCAATGACCTCCTGATTGGAAAAACGCATATTGACTAATTTGGTAACAAGAAGAAAAAGAGGGCCTCGTTTCTGAACATAGCAAGCCCATAGATATAGAAATATGAAGGGATTTAGGAGCCATGAGCTTGCGCCGAATCGCAGAAAAGGCTCCGAGAAGCCTAACCACCCCGAGATTGTTTTGTTAAGCGCGTCTGTCCTGATTAACCACTGCATAATCTTCCGGGAGGTGAAATTAAAGGCGTTTTGTAGTATAATAAGAAGATATGAATGAGTCAAACACATGTCATAGAGACATAGCAACAATGCCAGGCCCATCTAACTTTTAGTTGACATCGGAGCATAATTGCCGATATTGTTGTACATTTAATAGACACGAATACAACGAGGAGAACTGGCACAACGGTAGCTAGAAATGCACCGCGGAATCTTGTCCTCTTACTTGAGATTAAGAAGCGAAAAAAAGTATTTTGGGAATGTGTGGATATTCATGTGACGTTATAACCATGCTTCAACGCGGGTGAGAGTTGTGAAGCTGCTCTTCTGGTATTCGTGGCTAATGTAAAAAGGTCAACCGTAAGGTGAGCATATGGCTAAAACTCTCACCAGGTTGAAAAAATTGAAATACAATGATTCATTGTAAGGTCGTCATCGGTTTAATGATCCGTTCACGGGTTCAAAACGCAATTTGAGAATACCCTGAATCTCAACCTCCTGAGTGCCAATGCGATATTGTGAGAAATGGACGATGTCAGGTAATAAAATGCAAGGGAGACATAGCTGGAATATTCTGCAATGCTGACACAAAATTTAGCTAGAACCGGTGACAATTTGGCAAGGGAAATTGATACACATCGTTATACCAAGCCTTCTACTTGACGCCAGTGACTGTGCTTCCCGAAGAGTTGTAGTTGCTCCTTTGACCCCCACGCAAGCCATCTTGATGATGATGAACCTAGTTCAAAAAATCAAAATTCCGACTGAGCGAGAACCGGGCGCGGGACTTGTGGCCGCTTGTCAAAATACCGTCGGCACTTGTGCATTCTTCTGGATCATTCATTACCAACACCTGACTTTCTGATCAAGTCACACGCAAACCATGGCCAGAATAGCCTCCGAGCACCGGCGCTCAACTTTAATACCGCGTGAACCGAGCCACGGAAGCTTGCATCTGCGCCACGAGAGAATAGAGTGCTTGGTGATCATGCTGTGGCGTGGAACTTGGTTGTTGGATCTGAGCCCCGATTTGGCAACGGCTTGGCAGCCAGCGACAGTTTGGACACACTAGCGCCCACTTGCGCGTGGAGTCGGGTCTAGTCAACTCGCACGGCGCAGCGATCTAGGAGTTGAGGCTGAAAGTCCCGGCCATCAACGCCGATTCGCGCGACGGATTCGGGATTCGGTATGAGACCGACTACGACTTTTGCGACTAGGTAATGGCCCGGAGGAGATGACGTTGTTCTTGTGCCATGGGATGGGAGCATTGACGCTTGAAAGCTCTGGTTCTTGTCTTGTTCAAACCGCAACCAGCTATCAGGATGAGCCATGCCAACGTCAGCCGGGTTGCTGACACCAACCATGAACCAGAATTCCGCTGTGGCGCCGGGTCAGACAACCATGGCCAATCCGCCCACCAAGACGCCTTAGAGTCTTGGCTTCTGGGATCAGTACTTATTAGAGGCGAGTCAAATTGCCAGCGGGGCCATGTATGGTTCTAGTCCGGGGTTGGTCGGCCGAGCCAGAAACCGAGACATGACTTCCGTCACCCCGGAAGAAGCAACGGGGCGGCTGGGGAATTCCAGTTGAACGTGCGGTGAAGACGAGGACGTTCGTCATCCATTTACCTGTGTACGTATGGGCACGGGAGGTTCCAAGCTGAGGAGAGGCAAGGCGAGGCGAGGCAAAGTAAAACAATGCAAGGGATGATGTCTGGAACAGACAGCGCGTTTTCCGGACTTGGAGACGGGGGCTATTTTTTCTTTCTTTTTGATGTCTTTCTTCGGACTAACGTCACTGCTGGCCCATTGTGCAAAGTTAGCATGGACTACATGCCGAAGCGACGCATGACACCTTTTGATGGAGTCGAGAGCTGCACGAGTGATGCGACGGAGTGGGCAACCGCGTGCGAGCCTTGGCAAGCTTATTGGAGCAGACGCAACGGATCTGGCGATGGGCGGAGGCTTTGTCCCCACGACGAAGACACAATAGATGGGCGACATCGCAGGTCGGGGGTGCGTCGATGAGACGCCATCGTGATTTGGGGGTAGTGATAGAGGGGCAAGGGGGATCGCGCCAGGGTGATGCGAACTACGGAACTTCTTTTTTGCTGGGCGAAGTAGGTAAGCCCGGGCAGGTGGGTGGTGGATGGTGGACGGTGGGCGATGCGAGACAGACCGCTAGTGTTTGTTATCGCCAGAGGGCGGGGTGACCGCGATCTGGAGCCGTCCATGTGCGTGAGGTGTGTGCTAGTTGCAGAATGCATCAAAGTCGTGTGTGTGTGTGATGCGCGGGATCCATACGTGCGTCCATCATGATGCAACAACTGGGTCGCTCACCCCCCCCAGTGCCGGTGAGCATGTCGGAGCATGCGGCCGTCTGTGCCCTGGCCGATCGGCAGTTCAATCAAAGATCAATTGCTGGCGATGCTTGATTCTCTTGTGGAATTGGCTAGCTCGTGCTGGTCGTGGATGGAGCGGGAGGCCCGCACAGGAACTAGCGACTGGCTCCGGAGATACAATTGCGCTCGCTTGGAGGCAATGAGGAAACGATGCGGTATACACCAGACTAACAAGATGGATGGGTGCAGCGACAAGATGGGACAGGACGGGCCGTGGGCGACGGGACAATGAGACCACAGCCCATTGCTGCACATGGAGCATGCGGCCACCCCCCCCCCCCCCCCC